>CM068362.1:862971-901301 GCA_034769755.1 Odontamblyopus lacepedii
CATCACGGTGTGTGTCTCAGGGTTATGACATCATCACGGTGTGTGTCTCAGGGTTATGACATCATCACGATGTGTGTCTCAGGGTTATGACATCATCACGGTGTGTGTCTCAGGGTTATGACATCATCACGGTGTGTGTCTCAGGGTTATGACATCATCACGGTGTGTCTCAGGGTTATGACATCATCAGCGTGTGTGTCTCAGGGTTATGACATCATCACGGTGTGTGTCTCAGGGTTATGACATCATCACGGTGTGTGTCTCAGGGTTATGACATCATCACGGTGTGTGTCTCAGGGTTATGACATCATCAGCGTGTGTGTCTCAGGGTTATGACATCATCAGCGTGTGTGTCTCAGGGTTATGACATCATCAGCGTGTGTGTCTCAGGGTTATGACATCATCAGCGTGTGTGTCTCAGGGTTATGACATCATCAGCGTGTGTGTCTCAGGGTTATGACATCATCAGCGTGTGTGTCTCAGGGTTATGACATCATCACGGTGTGTCTCAGGGTTATGACATCATCAGCGTGTGTGTCTCAGGGTTATGACATCATCAGCGTGTGTGTCTCAGGGTTATGACATCATCAGCGTGTGTGTCTCAGGGTTATGACATCATCAGCGTGTGTGTCTCAGGGTTATGACATCATCAGCGTGTGTGTCTCAGGGTTATGACATCATCAGCGTGTGTGTCTCAGGGTTATGACATCAGCGTGTGTGTCTCAGGGTTATGACATCATCAGCGTGTGTGTCTCAGGGTTATGACATCATCAGCGTGTGTGTCTCAGGGTTATGACATCATCAGCGTGTGTGTCTCAGGGTTATGACATCATCAGCGTGTGTGTCTCAGGGTTATGACATCATCAGCGTGTGTCTCAGGGTTATGACATCATCACGGTGTGTGTCTCAGGGTTATGACATCATCAGCGTGTGTGTCTCAGGGTTATGACATCATCACGGTGTGTCTCAGGGTTATGACATCATCAGCGTGTGTGTCTCAGGGTTATGACATCATCAGCGTGTGTGTCTCAGGGTTATGACATCATCAGCGTGTGTGTCTCAGGGTTATGACATCATCAGCGTGTGTGTCTCAGGGTTATGACATCATCAGCGTGTGTCTCAGGGTTATGACATCATCACGGTGTGTGTCTCAGGGTTATGACATCATCAGCGTGTGTGTCTCAGGGTTATGACATCATCACGGTGTGTCTCAGGGTTATGACATCATCAGCGTGTGTGTCTCAGGGTTATGACATCATCAGCGTGTGTGTCTCAGGGTTATGACATCATCAGCGTGTGTGTCTCAGGGTTATAACATCATCAGCGTGTGTGTCTCAGGGTTATGACATCATCAGCGCGGGCCTCACCTCTCGCAGGATGGCGTTCCCGTCGTTGGTCATGACGATGCCTCCGGTCGGGTCGAGCAGCATCTGGACACGAGACGTTTACGTCAGAGAGAAATTCAACTTCAACAAGACGACAACGCTCAAACCAACGGAGACTAAACGAGACACAAACCGCCCCAAAAACAAACCGCCCCAAAAACAAACCGCCCCAAAAACAAACCGCCCCAAACACATAAACCGGCCCAAACAATAGAAAGATAAAAACAGGTGAAGTTACCTTCATCATGGCCCGAGGGCCGAGGCAGGTCCGGATCACATCTGCGATGGTCTGGAAAACAAACACACATTTAAACAACCGGGACTACAGCGGGACTACAGCGGGACTACAGCGGGACTACAGCGGGACTACAGCGGGACTACAGCGGGACTACAGCGAGACTACAGCCGGACTACAGCGGGGACTACAGCGGGACTACAGCGAGACTACAGCGGGGACTACAGCGGGACTACAGCGGGACTACAGCGGGACTACAGCCGGGACTACAGCGAGACTACAGCGGGGACTACAGCGAGACTACAGCGGGGACTACAGCGAGACTACAGCGGGGACTACAGCGGGGACTACAGCGGGACTACAGCGGGACTACAGCGGGACTACAGCCGGGACTACAGCGAGACTACAGCTGGACTACAGCGGGGACTACAGCGGGATTACAGCGAGACTACAGCGGGACTACAGCCGGGACTACAGCCGGGACTACAGCCGGGACTACAGCCGGGACTACAGCCGGGACTACAGCCGGGACTACAGCCGGGACTACAGCGGAACTACAGCGGGACTACAGCCGGGACTACAGCTGGACTACAGCGGGGACTACAGCGGGATTACAGCGAGACTACAGCGGGACTACAGCCGGGACTACAGCGGGACTACAGCCGGGACTACAGCCGGGACTACAGCGGGACTACAGCCGGGACTACAGCCGGGACTACAGCCGGGACTACAGCGAGACTACAGCGGGACTACAGCGGGACTACAGCGGGACTACAGCGGGACTACAGCGGGACTACAGCGAGACTACAGCGGGGACTACAGCCGGGACTACAGTCGGACTACAGCCGGGACTACAGCCGGACTACACCCGGGACTACAGCCGGACTACAGCGGGGACTACAGCCGGACTACAGCGGGACTACAGCGGGACTACAGCGGGACTACAGCCGGACTACAGCGGGGACTACAGCGGGGACTACAGCGAGACTACAGCGAGACTACAGCCGGACTACAGCGAGACTACAGCGGGATTACAGCGAGACTACAGCGGGACTACAGCGGGGACTACAGCGGGGACTACAGTCGGACTACAGCGGGGACTACAGCGGGGACTACAGCGAGACTACAGCCGGACTACAGCGAGACTACAGCGGGATTACAGCGAGACTACAGCGGGGACTACAGCGGGGACTACAGCGAGACTACAGCTGGACTACAGCGGGGACTACAGCGGGATTACAGCGAGACTACAGCGGGACTACAGCCGGGACTACAGCCGGGACTACAGCCGGGACTACAGCCGGGACTACAGCCGGGACTACAGCCGGGACTACAGCGGGACTACAGCGAGACTACAGCGGGACTACAGCGGGGACTACAGCGGGACTACAGCGGGACTACAGCGAGACTACAGCGGGACTACAGCGAGACTACAGCGAGAGACAGCGGGACTACAGCGAGACTACAGCCGGACTACAGCCGGACTACAGCGGGGACTACAGCCGGGACTACAGCGGGGACTACAGCGAGACTACAGCCGGACTACAGCGAGACTACAGCGGGATTACAGCGAGACTACAGCGGGACTACAGCGGGGACTACAGCGAGACTACAGCTGGACTACAGCGGGGACTACAGCGGGATTACAGCGAGACTACAGCGGGACTACAGCCGGGACTACAGCCGGGACTACAGCCGGGACTACAGCCGGGACTACAGCCGGGACTACAGCCGGGACTACAGCGAGACTACAGCGGGACTACAGCGGGACTACCGCCGGGACTACCGCCGGACTACAGCCGGACTAAATCTGGACTCACCTTGGCTGCATTGATGTTGCCGCTCTGGACCTTTCTCCCAGACTCTCTCTTCACGTTTTGATCTGAAACAAAACCATAAGTTTAAATGAAACAGGAAATTGTTATTTTCAACATTTGTTATTTTCAACATTTTTTAAACTTTCCTCCACAAATTGCTTCTCGTTTGGTGTAAAACTATAATTAATATTTTACAAATGTATGACTCATCAGAAGAACCAGAGGCTTTAGGCTGGACTAGGACAGGTTCATAAGTAGAACTATACAAAACCACTGATTTGTCCCAGTTTTATACAAGAAATGTCCCATGTGTTCCTATTTTTCACAAATTTGATCTAAACCAGGACTAAACTAAGACTAAACCAGGTCTAAAACAGGATTATGACCATTTCTGACTAATCTGATCCTGCCAACAGTAAAGCGGAGCATAAATTATCATTTGTTTTGCCAAAATACAAAAATCCGGATTTGTGAATGAGCATAAAGCAAAATAAATGTTCCTCAGATTCTGATGCGCTCTTTTCACCAAACATCCAAACCCGGACACAACACAGCAGAAAACTCCCTGAACAGGACTACGTGGAACAGAAAACATGACTTAAATGTAAATCCATATATTTCTGACTCATAAACAGTTTGTCCACGCGTGTCCATCACAAAGAGCCGCATCATGTGGGTGGAGCCGCAGCATCACCGGCTCCATGACTCCGCATAAAAACACCCAACTATCCTCCTTTTAATCTCATATTTCAGGATTATTCCAGCTTCTGTTTCACTGTAAACGCTGAAAGAACCTCAAATACGCGACTGCATAAAGATCCAAGAGTTTAAACGGGACAAAAGCACAGAAAAGCACAACAATGACACACACGAGCTAAAGTGCTAAAAGCTAACACCTTTAGCTTACTTTACAGAACACACTTATTTTATCTCACATTTATTATAAACCCGAAGCCTTTTGTAAACGTGGAAATAACGTTCTTCTCTCGTGGATCAAACCCTGTGTTAGCATTAGCTCAAACACGCCTTCACGCAGCTGTTAGCAGTTAGCCGCCGCGCCATTGAAAATGAATGGGGATGCTAACAGTTTAGCATTAGCCGCTTTAGGAGCCACATGTTCCGGGAGCTCCTACGCCTTTCCCCGGGGTCTGGGGCTCCTAAACCCCGCGGGACACGGGCCCGGAGCCGCGGGGCCGGTTCTGCTTCAGTTAAACTGTGAAATGAAGCGTTTGTGGAAAGAGAAGAGAGTTTTTACTCACTAAGGACTAAAACCTGCTGCCCGAACATCTTTGACACGAACCGGCCTGGAAGCTTCGAGAGGAAGAGGGGCGGCGCTGACCAATCACAGGCGAGAACAGGGCCAGAGAGGCGGGGCCAGGAGGACCTGTCAGCGCCGCGGCCAATCAGAGACGAGGCCCGGACGACTGACACAGAAACCAACCAATCAGAGAGCAGAGGGAGAAAGGATGGCGATGCGGAGCAGATTAAGCCTTTTATGGAGAATACAAATAAAATAGACCTAAATTTTAACCAGAATTGTGCAGATAATCAGAGTTTAATAAACAACGGGCCCATTCAGCCTCTTCTCTGATGTCGTTTCCTGGAGTCGTGTTTGTTTCATTCTCGTGTTTCACTCAAACCTGCACATTTAGCACGAGTTCTTCTCTCAGACTGAAAACACTCTGTTCCACCTGGTGATGTCATCGTGTGGTGATACAGGAAGTGCTCCACTGTGTTTTTAAACTCCACCTTCACTAGAATCACCTGGATCATTTCAGTCTCGACTGAACTAAAGGGAAAAGGAGCTGTTCACCTGATGACATCATGAGGTGGAGCAGAGCGTTTGGAGCTTTGCAGATGAAACAGACGAATAATAAAGAGACAAACATGAAGGAAACAAACAGACTCCAGATCTGAGAGGAGGAACAGCAGAACATTAGAACGTGGATTAATAAATAAAAATAACACTTTTAAATGTAAATATAATATTCACAATTATTGTTTTATTAGAATCAAGTTTATTAAAGGTATTGGCCATATAAATAATAAATAATCCAAATAAATACATAAACATTTGGACATAAATATAAAAGTGTGGAGAAAGTCTGTAAACATGTGACGCGTCGAGTTTAAACCGAACGTTCTTTCAGTGCAGTTTGTGCGACATTTAAATCAGAATCACAAAAACAACAGAAAACACTTTCACATTCAGGCCCCGTTTACACGTACACGGGTATTTTTACAAACGCTCCATTTTCTGAAACAACATCGTGCAACAGCATCGTGTTCAGAAAAGTTTCAGTTTACAGGAACCTGCATAAGTCCAGTTGTGCACAGGACCCAAGTTATTCCACACTTCACATTTCTGACACAGTCCATCGAGTGAGGTGACTGTTTTCTGACAGTGTATGACAGGTGACGCCTGACAGGTGACGCCTGACGGGTGACGCCTGACGGGTGACGCCTGACGGGTGACGCCTGACAGGTGACGCCTGACGGGTGACGCCTGACAGGTGACGCCTGACGGTCTCCCCCTCGATACAGACGCAGATTCACAGAGAAACAGCAGTGATGACGCCACATCCTAAAACTTTCACCCCGCTGCTCCGCTTCATTCATTCAACACTTCATTTTCAAACTCTCCCCCCGGACAGACACAAAAACAGCGGTGACGCGGCTGGATCTTTGAGTCATAGGGAGAATTTTTTGGTTTAGTCCTGGTTTAGTCCTGGTTTAGTCCTGGTTTAGTCCTGGTTTAGTCCTGGTTTAGTCCTGGTTTAGTCCTGGTTTAGTCCTGGTTTAGTCCTGGTTTAGTCCTGGTTTAGTCCTGGTTTAGTCCTGGTCTTGTCCTGGTTTAGTCCTGGTCTTGTCCTGGTTTAGTCCTGGTTTAGTCCTGGTTTAGTCCTGGTTTAGTCCTGGTCTTTCTGAGCTCCTTCGCCTCGTCTCTTGGTGGATGTGAAACATCAGCTGTGCAAACACAGGACGAGTGACGCGACCATCGACCGTATACATGAGATTATATATATGACTATTATTATATACATGAGATTATATTATATATATGACTATTATTATATACATTATATTATATATATGACTATTATTATATACATGATATTATATATATGACTATTATTATATACATTATATTATATATATGACTATTATTATATACATGATATTATATATATGACTATTATTATATACATTATATTATATTATATATATGACTTATATATATATCCGCTCTGACACTTCTGATCATCACCACAGAAACACCTGAACACTGGACACACTTTACAAACGCCAAACCGCAGTTTTACAAAAGCTCCACTTCAGCCGGAGATTTTAGAAAGATTCGTTTTCTGAGGCGAATTCTGCGTTTGTGTAAAAGACGAGAACAAAGAACGGGAAAAATATCTGTGTTCGTGTAAACGAGGCTTAAATGAGAAGGAACGAAAACACAAACACCAAACGAGACGGGGGGTAAGTTCAGGGGTAAGTTCAGGGGTAAGTTCAGGGGTAAGTTCAGGGGTAAGTTCAGGGGTAAGTTCAGGGGTAAGTTCAGGGTAAGTTCAGGGTAAGTTCAGGGGTAAGTTCAGGGGTAAGTTCAGGGGTAAGTTCAGGGGTAAGTTCAGGGGTAAGTTCAGGGTAAGTTCAGGGGTAAGTTCAGGGTGAGTTCAGGGGTAAGTTCAGGGGTAAGTTCAGGGGTAAGTTCAGGGTAAGTTCAGGGGTAAGTTCAGGGTGAGTTCAGGGGTAAGTTCAGGGTAAGTTCAGGGGTAAGTTCAGGGTGAGTTCAGGGGTAAGTTCAGGGGTAAGTTCAGGGGTAAGTTCAGGGTGAGTTCAGGGGTAAGTCTAGGTAAGTTCAGGGTAAGTCTAGGGGTAAGTTCAGGGGTAAGTTCAGGTAAGTCTAGGGGTAAGTTCAGGGTGTAAGTTCAGGTAAGTCTAGGTAAGTCTAGGTAAGTCTAGGGTAAGTTCAGGGGTAAGTTCAGGGTAAGTTCAGGGGTAAGTTCAGGGGGTAAGTTCAGGGAGTAAGTTCAGGGTAAGTTCAGGGGTAAGTCTAGGTAAGTCTAGGTAAGTTCAGGGGTAAGTTCAGGGTGAGTTCAGGGGTAAGTTCAGGGGTAAGTTCAGGGTAAAGTTAAGGTGTCTGTTCGGGGTAAGTTCAGGGGTAAGTTCAGGGTGAGTTCAGGGGTAAGTTCAGGGGTAAGTTCAGGGGTAAGTTAAGGGGTAAGTTCAGGGTAAGTTCAGGTGTAAGTTCAGGGGGAGGTGAGGGGTTAGTTCAGGGTTAAGTCTAGGTAAGTTCAGGGTAAGTTCAGGGGTAAGTTCAGGAGTAAGTTCAGGGTAAGTTCAGGGTGAGTTCAGGGGTAAGTTCAGGGGTAAGTTCAGGGGTAAGTTCAGGGGTAAGTTCAGGGTAAGTTCAGGGGTAAGTTCAGGGTAAGTTCAGGGGTAAGTTCAGGGGTAAGTTCAGGGGTAAGTTCAGGGGTAAGTTCAGGGGTAAGTTCAGGGTAAGTTCAGGGTAAGTTCAGGGGTAAGTTCAGGGGTAAGTTCAGGGTAAGTTCAGGGGTAAGTTCAGGGTAAGTTCAGGGGTAAGTTCAGGGGTAAGTTCAGGGGTAAGTTCAGGGTGAAGTTCTGGGTAAGTTCAGGGGTAAGTTCAGGGGTAAGTTCAGGTAAGTTCAGGGTAAGTTCAGGGGTAAGTTCAGGTAAGTTCAGGTAAGTCTAGGTAAGTCTAGGGTAAGTCTAGGTAAGTTCAGGTAAGTCTAGGTAAGTCTAGGTAAGTCTAGGTAAGTCTAGGGGTAAGTTCAGGGGTAAGTCTAGGTAAGTTCAGGGTAAGTTCAGGTAAGTTCTGGGTAAGTTCAGGGGTAAGTTCAGGGGTAAGTTCAGGGTAAGTTCAGGGGTAAGTTCAGGGGTAAGTTCAGGGGTAAGTTCAGGGTAAGTTCAGGGGTAAGTTCAGGGTAAGTTCAGGGGTAAGTTCAGGGGTAAGTTCAGGGGTAAGTTCAGGGGTAAGTTCAGGGTAAGTTCAGGGGTAAGTTCAGGGTAAGTTCAGGGGTAAGTTCAGGGGTAAGTTCAGGGGTAAGTTCAGGGGTAAGGGGGCAGGGGAGGAGGCTCAGGTCTTTCTCTCAGCAAAGGTCAGAGGTCACATGTGTCCTCGTTTCCTTTCCTCGTTTCCTCGTAGATGAGACACAGGAACTGGACTGTTCCTTTTGAGAGTTCATCCTCATCTCCTCTCCTTGTTTCCTCATCTCCTTGTCCCCTTCTCGTCTCCTCTCTCTCCTGGTCTCCTCCCCTCGTCTCCTCCTTGTCTCTTCTCCCCGTCTCCTCTCCTCTGCTCGTCTCCTTGTTGTCTCCTGGTCTCGTCTCCTCTGTCCTCGCGTCCTTCCCTGTCTCCTAGAGTTCGTTCCTTGCTCCCTTCACTCGCAGACTGTGTGAAGCTTCTCTTTGGACGAACTTGAGCAGATCCTTCGCTTCTCGAGGACCCTGAAAAACAAAACGTCACATGAAACAAACCGACCTGTGACCTCTGACCTCTGACCCCTCCCCACAGCTCCAGTCAAATGAAGCTCACTGAGGCCGGCGCTCACAGGGGAGAGAATTTCACGCACTTCCGGTTGGAACACGGAGACGCTGGCAGCTCAGTAACAGGGCTCCCGACCGAACCCGAGAAATCTTAACGAAAGGCCTATTCAGAAGAGAAATACACGTCTGGAGCATGAGGAGGAGGCCAGACGTCACCGCCAACTATTTCACCCCAAAAAAGAGAGGGAGACGCGAGTTCTGGGACCCGCGGTCGAAGCTAACTACAGGCTAGCTAACATCTGCTTGGCGGGATGGCGGACTCCGAGATCTTACGCGAGCTGAAACAGTTTCGACAAGAAAGCAGTTCGAGAGCTAAAACGAGACCTCTCTTCAATCAATAACAGACTAGAGAAAGACGAAAGTCGTACTGAAACAGTGGAAGAGTTCAAACATCTGAAGATGAAGCCACAGGCTGAAACGATGCTCAAAGCTGGAGGAGCAGCTAGCTGACATCCAGGCCCGAGGAAGACGCGAAAATGTGAGAATCTACAGGATCAACGAGAAAGAGGAGAAAGAGGAGAGATGGTCATATCTGTGGAAAAACTGCTCCGTGAGGGTCTTCAGCCCCTCGCTCTATTATAGTCAAGTTTTGAAGCTTTCGGACTAAGGAGACGGTTCTTCACAAGTCCTGGCAAACGAAAGGCTTCAAGTGGAAAGTACCTTACCCCAGGGACCTGCACCTGACCCGACGCCCAGGGACCTGCACCTGACCCGACGCCCAGAGACCTGCACCTGACCCGACGCCCAGGGACCTGCACCTGACCCGACGCCCAGGGACCTGCACCTGACCCGACGCCCAGAGACCTGCACCTGACCCGACGCCCAGGGACCTGCACCTGACCCGACGCCCAGGGACCTGCACCTGACCCGACGCCCAGGGACCTGCACCTGACCCGACGCCCAGGGACCTGCACCTGACCCGACGCCCAAGGACCTGCACCTGACCCGACGCCCAGGGACCTGCACCTGACCCGACGCCCAGGGACCTGCACCTGACCCGACGCCCAGGGACCTGCACCTGACCCGACGCCCAGGGACCTGCACCTGACCCGACGCCCAGGGACCTGCACCTGACCCGACGCCCAGAGACCTGCACCTGACCCGACGCCCAGGGACCTGCACCTGACCCGACGCCCAGGGACCTGCACCTGACCCGACGCCCAGGGACCTGCACCTGACCCGACGCCCAGGGACCTGCACCTGACCCGACGCCCAGGGACCTGCACCTGACCCGACGCCCAGGGACCTGCACCTGACCCGACGCCCAGGGACCTGCACCTGACCCGACGCCCAGAGACCTGCACCTGACCCGACGCCCAGGGACCTGCACCTGACCCGACGCCCAGGGACCTGCACCTGACCCGACGCCCAGGGACCTGCACCTGACCCGACGCCCAGGGACCTGCACCTGACCCGACGCCCAGGGACCTGCACCTGACCCGACGCCCAGGGACCTGCACCTGACCCGACGCCCAGGGACCTGCACCTGACCCGACGCCCAGAGACCTGCACCTGACCCGACGCCCAGAGACCTGCACCTGACCCGACGCCCAGGGACCTGCACCTGACCCGACGCCCAGGGACCTGCACCTGACCCGACGCCCAGGGACCTGCACCTGACCCGACGCCCAGAGACCTGCACCTGACCCGACGCCCAGGGACCTGCACCTGACCCGACGCCCAGGGACCTGCACCTGACCCGACGCCCAGGGACCTGCACCTGACCCGACGCCCAGAGACCTGCACCTGACCCGACGCCCAGGGACCTGCACCTGACCCGACGCCCAGGGACCTGCACCTGACCCGACGCCCAGGGACCTGCACCTGACCCGACGCCCAGAGACCTGCACCTGACCTGACGCCCAAGGACCTGCACCTGACCCGACGCCCAGGGACCTGCACCTGACCCGACGCCCAGGGACCTGCACCTGACCCGACGCCCAGGGACCTGCACCTGACCCGACGCCCAGGGACCTGCACCTGACCCGACGCCCAGAGACCTGCACCTGACCCGACGCCCAGGGACCTGCACCTGACCCGACGCCCAGGGACCTGCACCTGACCCGACGCCCAGGGACCTGCACCTGACCCGACGCCCAGAGACCTGCACCTGACCCGACGCCCGGGGACCTGCACCCGACCCGACGCCCCTGGACCTGCACCTGACCCGACGCCCAGAGACCTGCACCTGACCCGACGCCCAGAGACCTGCACCTGACCCGACGCCCAGGGACCTGCACCTGACCCGACGCCCAGGGACCTGCACCTGACCCGACGCCCAGAGACCTGCACCTGACCCGACGCCCAGAGACCTGCACCTGACCCGACGCCCCTGGACCTGCACCTGACCCGACGCCCAGGGACCTGCACCTGACCCGACGCCCAAGGACCTGCACCTGACCCGACGCCCAGGGACCTGCACCTGACCCGACGCCCAGAGACCTGCACCTGACCCGACGCCCAGAGACCTGCACCTGACCCGACGCCCAGAGACCTGCACCTGACCCGACGCCCAGAGACCTGCACCTGACCCGACGCCCAGGGACCTGCACCTGACCCGACGCCCAGGGACCTGCACCTGACCCGACGCCCAGGGACCTGCACCTGACCCGACGCCCAGGGACCTGCACCTGACCCGACGCCCAGGGACCTGCACCTGACCCGACGCCCAGAGACCTGCACCTGACCCGACGCCCAGAGACCTGCACCTGACCCGACGCCCAAGGACCTGCACCTGACCCGACGCCCAGAGACCTGCACCTGACCCGACGCCCAGAGACCTGCACCTGACCCGACGCCCAGAGACCTGCACCTGACCCGACGCCCAGAGACCTGCACCTGACCCGACGCCCAGAGACCTGCACCTGACCCGGAGCGACACATCAGCTACAAGGAGAAGCTGCGCGGATTCCGGAGAAGGTCCCCTGGGCCAAGCGCGGAATAAAAGCTCAAGACCCGGAGGGTTGGAGTTTGTTTCCCTTTGAAAAGCATTAGCCTGAGATGAGTGGGTGAGTAAAACTATTGAAACAGTTAAGGTTCCACAACGAGAGCTTTCATAACACTGTCATAGCCCCTACACTGCCGATAGGAGGAGGGCATTTGCCTTGGAGCGCCCCCTGGGGCACAGGAGGGTCTGTGTCAGTGAACCCAGCACAGGGAGTCATGTTCACTTCTGTTTGTGTGGTTGTGATCTGTGCTCTGCTGTTCTGCAGAGGGGAGGGGCCTCACTTAAACAGGTGATTAACTGTTAACACAGTCAGATGTCGACACACTTTGTAAAACTGATTTCACTTCACATAAATGACACATTCAGCCCAGTTAAAAGATCAAACATGTCACAACTGAAAAGGGATAAAGCCCAGGTGGAGTTTATTCACCTGAGTCAGAGTGAACACACAAAACTGAACAAACTGGGATATTCTGGGGTTTATTTCTCCTCTCACAGCTCCGGCAGACGTAGAGAAGTGGAGATTCTGTTGTCTAAGGGGTTAAGTTTTGAACACAGAGCTGAACAGAAGGATCAGGAGGGCAGATATGTCTTGGGTCTTGGTAAACTGGACGGTACTCGTGAGTCTGTTAAATGTGGTCATTTTATAAACATATACTTGAAACACTGACAGCTAAATGCCAGAGCTTCCCAGGGCTTCCCAATATGTGGGGCTGATGTCAACATTCGATTGCACCCGAGAAGGGACAGATCTGATGGAAGATCAGATACTAAAAATATCAGTAACAAAATGAACCATTTTATGGAGGAGCTCAGAATAACTGACACATGGAGGAAGTATAACCACAGTGTGAGACTATACACACTATTCCCCCACTGTGAGACTATACACACTATTCCCCCACTGTGAGACTATACACACTATTCCCCCACTGTGAGACTATACACACTATTCCCCCACTGTGAGACTATACACACTATTCCCCCACTGTGAGACTATACACACTATTCCCCCACTGTGAGACTATACACACTATTCCCCCACTGTGAGACTATACACACTATTCCCCCACTGTGAGACTATACACACTATTCCCCCACTGTGAGACTATACACACTATTCTCCCACTGTGAGACTATACACACTATTCCTCCACTGTGAGACTATACACACTATTCCCCCACTGTGAGACTATACACACTATTCCTCCACTGTGAGACTATACACACTATTCCCCCACTGTGAGACTATACACACTATTCCTCCACTGTGAGACTATACACACTATTCCCCCACTGTGAGACTATACACACTATTCCCCCACTGTGAGACTATACACACTATTCCCCCACTGTGAGACTATACACACTATTCCTCCACTGTGAGACTATACACACTATTCCTCCACTGTGAGACTATACACACTATTCCCCCACTGTGAGACTATACACACTATTCCCCCACTGTGAGACTATACACACTATTCCCCCACTGTGAGACTATACACACTATTCCCCCACTCACACGTTACCACACAGTGTGAGACTATACACACTATTCCTTTACTCACACATTACCACACAGTGTGAGACTATACACACTATTCCCCCACTGTGAGACTATACACACTATTCCCCCACTGTGAGACTATACACACTATTCCCCCACTGTGAGACTATACACACTATTCCTCCACTGTGAGACTATACACACTATTCCTCCACTGTGAGACTATACACACTATTCCTCCACTGTGAGACTATACACACTATTCCCCCACTGTGAGACTATACACACTATTCCTCCACTGTGAGACTATACACACTATTCCCCCACTCACACGTTACCACACAGTGTGAGACTATACACACTATTCCTCCACTCACACATTACCACACAGTGTGAGACTATACACACTATTCCCCCACTGTGAGACTATACACACTATTCCCCCACTGTGAGACTATACACACTATTCCTCCACTCACACGTTACCACACAGTGTGAGACTATACACACTATTCCTCCACTCACACGTTACCACACAGTGTGAGACTATACACACTATTCCTCCACTCACACATTACCACACAGTGTGAGACTATACACACTATTCCTCCACTCACACGTTACCACACAGTGTGAGACTATACACACTATTCCTCCACTCACACGTTACCACACAGTGTGAGACTATACACACTATTCCTCCACTCACACGTTACCACACAGTGTGAGACTATACACACTATTCCTCCACTCACACGTTACCACACAGTGTGAGACTATACACACTATTCCTCCACTCACACGTTACCACACAGTGTGAGACTATACACACTATTCCTCCACTCACACGTTACCACACAGTGTGAGACTATACACACTATTCCACCACTCACATTACCACACAGTGTGAGACTATACACACTATTCCTCCACTCACACGTTACCACACAGTGTGAGACTATACACACTATTCCTCCACTCACACGTTACCACACAGTGTGAGACTATACACACTATTCCTCCACTCACACATTACCACACAGTGTGAGACTATACACACTATTCCTCCACTCACACGTTACCACACAGTGTGAGACTATACACACTATTCCTCCACTCACACGTTACCACACAGTGTGAGACTATACACACTATTCCTCCACTCACACGTTACCACACAGTGTGAGACTATACACACTATTCCTCCACTCACACGTTACCACACAGTGTGAGACTATACACACTATTCCTCCACTCACACGTTACCACACAGTGTGAGACTATACACACTATTCCTCCACTCACACGTTACCACACAGTGTGAGACTATACACACTATTCCTCCACTCACACGTTACCACACAGTGTGAGACTATACACACTATTCCTCCACTCACACGTTACCACACAGTGTGAGACTATACACACTATTCCTCCACTCACACATTACCACACAGTGTGAGACTATACACACTATTCCTCCACTCACACGTTACCACACAGTGTGAGACTATACACACTATTCCTCCACTCACACGTTACCACACAGTGTGAGACTATACACACTATTCCTCCACTCACACGTTACCACACAGTGTGAGACTATACACACTATTCCTCCACTCACACGTTACCACACAGTGTGAGACTATACACACTATTCCTCCACTCACACATTACCACACAGTGTGAGACTATACACACTATTCCTCCACTCACACGTTACCACACAGTGTGAGACTATACACACTATTCCTCCACTCACACGTTACCACACAGTGTGAGACTATACACACTATTCCTCCACTCACACGTTACCACACAGTGTGAGACTATACACACTATTCCCCCACTCACACATTACCACACAGTGTGAGACTATACACACTATTCCCCACTCACACATTACCACACAGTGTGAGACTATACACACTATTCCCCACTCACACATTACCACACAGTGTGAGACTATACACACTATTCCTCCACTCACACATTACCACACAGTGTGAGACTATACACACTATTCCTCCGCTCACACATTACCACACAGTGTGAGACTATACACACTATTCCCCCACTCACACATTACCACACAGTGTGAGACTATACACACTATTCCCCCACTCACACATTACCACACAGTGTGAGACTATACACACTATTCCCCCACTCACACATTACCACACAGTGTGAGACTATACACACTATTCCTCCACTCACACGTTACCACACAGTGTGAGACTATACACACTATTCCTCCACTCACACGTTACCACACAGTGTGAGACTATACACACTATTCCTCCACTCACACATTACCACACAGTGTGAGACTATACACACTATTCCTCCGCTCACACGTTACCACACAGTGTGAGACTATACACACTATTCCTCCACTCACACATTACCACACAGTGTGAGACTATACACACTATTCCTCCACTCACACATTACCACACAGTGTGAGACTATACACACTATTCCTCCACTCACACGTTACCACACAGTGTGAGACTATACACACTATTCCTCCACTCACACGTTACCACACAGTGTGAGACTATACACACTATTCCTCCACTCACACATTACCACACAGTGTGAGACTATACACACTATTCCTCCACTCACACGTTACCACACAGTGTGAGACTATACACACTATTCCTCCACTCACACGTTACCACACAGTGTGAGACTATACACACTATTCCTCCACTCACACGTTACCACACAGTGTGAGACTATACACACTATTCCTCCGCTCACACGTTACCACACAGTGTGAGACTATACACACTATTCCTCCACTCACACATTACCACACAGTGTGAGACTATACACACTATTCCCCCACTCACACATTACCACACAGTGTGAGACTATACACACTATTCCTCCACTCACACATTACCACACAGTGTGAGACTATACACACTATTCCTCCACTCACACGTTACCACACAGTGTGAGACTATACACACTATTCCTCCACTCACACATTACCACACAGTGTGAGACTATACACACTATTCCCCCACTCACACATTACCACACAGTGTGAGACTATACACACTATTCCTCCACTCACACGTTACCACACAGTGTGAGACTATACACACTATTCCTCCACTCACACATTACCACACAGTGTGAGACTATACACACTATTCCCCCACTCACACATTACCACACAGTGTGAGACTATACACACTATTCCCCCACTCACACATTACCACACAGTGTGAGACTATACACACTATTCCCCCACTCACACATTACCACACAGTGTGAGACTATACACACTATTCCTCCACTCACACGTTACCACACAGTGTGAGACTATACACACTATTCCTCCTCTCACACATTACCACACAGTGTGAGACTATACACACTATTCCTCCACTCACTTTACCACACTGTGTGAGACTATACACAATATTCCACCACTCACACATTACCACACAGTGTGAGACTATACACACTATTCCTCCACTCACACGTTACCACACAGTGTGAGACTATACACACTATTCCTCCAGTCACACATTACCACACAGTGTGAGACTATACACACTATTCCCCACTCACACATTACCACACAGTGTGAGACTATACACACTATTCCTCCACTCACACATTACCACACAGTGTGAGACTATACACACTATTCCTCCACTCACACGTTACCACACAGTGTGAGACTATACACACTATTCCTCCACTCACACATTACCACACAGTGTGAGACTATACACACTATTCCTCCACTCACACGTTACCACACAGTGTGAGACTATACACACTATTCCTCCACTCACACATTACCACACAGTGTGAGACTATACACACTATTCCTCCACTCACACGTTACCACACAGTGTGAGACTATACACACTATTCCTCCACTCACACGTTACCACACAGTGTGAGACTATACACACTATTCCTCCGCTCACACATTACCACACAGTGTGAGACTATACACACTATTCCTCCACTCACACATTACCACACAGTGTGAGACTATACACACTATTCCACCACTCACACATTACCACACAGTGTGAGACTATACACACTATTCCTCCACTCACACATTACCACACAGTGTGAGACTATACACACTATTCCTCCACTCACACATTACCACACAGTGTGAGACTATACACACTATTCCCCCACTCACACATTACCACACAGTGTGAGACTATACACACTATTCCTCCACTCACACGTTACCACACAGTGTGAGACTATACACACTATTCCTCCACTCACACGTTACCACACAGTGTGAGACTATACACACTATTCCTCCACTCACACGTTACCACACAGTGTGAGACTATACACACTATTCCTCCAGTCACACATTACCACACAGTGTGAGACTATACACACTATTCCTCCGCTCACACGTTACCACACAGTGTGAGACTATACACACTATTCCTCCACTCACACATTACCACACAGTGTGAGACTATACACACTATTCCTCCGCTCACACATTACCACACAGTGTGAGACTATACACACTATTCCCCACTCACACATTACCACACAGTGTGAGACTATACACACTATTCCTCCACTCACACGTTACCACACAGTGTGAGACTATACACACTATTCCTCCACTCACACGTTACCACACAGTGTGAGACTATACACACTATTCCACCACTCACACGTTACCACACAGTGTGAGACTATACACACTATTCCTCCACTCACAGGTTACCACACAGTGTGAGACTATACACACTATTCCTCCACTCACACATTACCACACAGTGTGAGACTATACACACTATTCCTCCGCTCACACGTTACCACACAGTGTGAGACTATACACACTATTCCTCCACTCACACATTACCACACAGTGTGAGACTATACACACTATTCCTCCACTCAAATTACCACACAGTGTGAGACTATACACACTATTCCTCCACTCACACTTTACCACACAGTGTGAGACTATACACACTATTCCTCCACTCACATTACCACACAGTGTGAGACTATACACACTATTCCTCCGCTCACACGTTACCACACAGTGTGAGACTATACACACTATTCCTCCACTCACACATTACCACACAGTGTGAGACTATACACACTATTCCTCCACTCACACGTTACCACACAGTGTGAGACTATACACACTATTCCTCCACTCACACCATACCACACAGTGTGAGACTATACACACTATTCCTTTACTCACACATTACCACACAGTGTGAGACTATACACACTATTCCTCCACTCACACGTTACCACACAGTGTGAGACTATACACACTATTCCTCCACTCACACGTTACCACACAGTGTGAGACTATACACACTATTCCTCCACTCACACGTTACCACACAGTGTGAGACTATACACACTATTCCTCCACTCACACGTTACCACACAGTGTGAGACTATACACACTATTCCTCCACTCACACGTTACCACACAGTGTGAGACTATACACACTATTCCTCCACTCACACGTTACCACACAGTGTGAGACTATACACACTATTCCTCCACTCACACGTTACCACACAGTGTGAGACTATACACACTATTCCTCCACTCACACGTTACCACACAGTGTGAGACTATACACACTATTCCTCCACTCACACGTTACCACACAGTGTGAGACTATACACACTATTCCTCCACTCACACGTTACCACACAGTGTGAGACTATACACACTATTCCCCCACTCACACGTTACCACACAGTGTGAGACTATACACACTATTCCTTTACTCACACATTACCACACAGTGTGAGACTATACACACTATTCCTCCACTCACACGTTACCACACAGTGTGAGACTATACACACTATTCCTCCACTCACACATTACCACACAGTGTGAGACTATACACACTATTCCTCCACTCACACGTTACCACACAGTGTGAGACTATACACACTATTCCTCCACTCACACGTTACCACACAGTGTGAGACTATACACACTATTCCTCCACTCACACGTTACCACACAGTGTGAGACTATACACACTATTCCTCCACTCACACGTTACCACACAGTGTGAGACTATACACACTATTCCTCCACTCACACGTTACCACACAGTGTGAGACTATACACACTATTCCTCCACTCACACGTTACCACACAGTGTGAGACTATACACACTATTCCTCCACTCACACATTACCACACAGTGTGAGACTATACACACTATTCCTCCACTCACACATTACCACACAGTGTGAGACTATACACACTATTCCTCCACTCACACATTACCACACAGTGTGAGACTATACACACTATTCCTCCGCTCACACATTACCACACAGTGTGAGACTATACACACTATTCCCCACTCACACATTACCACACAGTGTGAGACTATACACACTATTCCCCACTCACACATTACCACACAGTGTGAGACTATACACACTATTCCTCCGCTCACACGTTACCACACAGTGTGAGACTATACACACTATTCCTCCACTCACACATTACCACACAGTGTGAGACTATACACACTATTCCCCCACTCACCATTTACCACACAGTGTGAGACTATACACACTATTCCTCCACTCACACATTACCACACAGTGTGAGACTATACACACTATTCCCCCACTCACACATTACCACACAGTGTGAGACTATACACACTATTCCCCACTCACACGTTACCACACAGTGTGAGACTATACACACTATTCCTCCACTCACACGTTACCACACAGTGTGAGACTATACACACTATTCCTCCACTCACACGTTACCACACAGTGTGAGACTATACACACTATTCCTCCGCTCACACATTACCACACAGTGTGAGACTATACACACTATTCCTCCGCTCACACGTTACCACACAGTGTGAGACTATACACACTATTCCTCCACTCACACATTACCACACAGTGTGAGACTATACACACTATTCCTCCGCTCACACATTACCACACAGTGTGAGACTATACACACTATTCCCCACTCACACATTACCACACAGTGTGAGACTATACACACTATTCCCCACTCACACATTACCACACAGTGTGAGACTATACACACTATTCCCCACTCACACCTTACCACACAGTGTGAGACTATACACACTATTTCTCCGCTCACACATTACCACACAGTGTGAGACTATACACACTATTCCTCCACTCCCCCTTTCCCACACAGTGTGAGACTATACACACTATTCCCCCACTCACACATTACCACACAGTGTGAGACTATACACACTATTCCCCACTCACACGTTACCACACAGTGTGAGACTATACACACTATTCCTCCACTCACACGTTACCACACAGTGTGAGACTATACACACTATTCCTCCAGTCACACATTACCACACAGTGTGAGACTATACACACTATTCCTCCACTCACACGTTACCACACAGTGTGAGACTATACACACTATTCCCCACTCACACATTACCACACAGTGTGAGACTATACACACTATTCCCCACTCACACGTTCACTCTGGAACAGACTTCTTAATGTTCATAAATGATGTCCACAGAGCTGTGAGGTGTCAGACATCAGATCATGAACCAGGAGATTTAACACTTCACATTAATGACAAAATAAACTCCACTGTCTGGACATTAAACTCAAACATGTTGAATGATCGCGATATTAAAAACATTCTGAAAAGAGAGATTCAGTTTTACCTGGAGCAGGGCTCTACACTGCGCCCATTTCACTCACATTTGTGAGTAAATATTTCATCGTGCGAACGAGGAACATAAAACAGTCGCCTCAGTGTGATTCTTCTGCAGCAGAATCAGGAGCTGCACAGACACAACTGAAGAGTTAAACGTTCTACATGTGTCAGACATTAGGGGCAAACTCACACGGGGACTTCAGAACCTGCCCAGGCCTGGAGCCCCTAAAGCACCACACGCCCAGCGCGAGTGCAACTGAACCGAGCCCGGGCACGACCCCAGTGTACGAGCTCCAGTCTTGTCTCGGACTCGAGTGCATTTGGACTCGGTCTCGTCACGGACTCGATGTCTGAATACTGAGTGCTTCATTACGGCCGCTGCTGTCGGCACTAAACTTGTCCCAGTGTGTGGGACCTGGAGCCTGTGGACACTGCACCACCAGAGCACAGCTCCACCCTCAGCCTGCGTCACAGGGCAGGTTAAACATCTGCGGCACAGAGCAGAGCTACAGCACAGAGCAGAGCTACAGCACAGAGCAGAGCTACAGCACAGAGCAGAACTACGGCACAGAGCAGAGCTACAGCACAGAGCAGAACTACAGCACAGAGCAGAACTACGGCACAGAGCAGAGCTACAGCACAGAGCAGAGCTACAGCACAGAGCAGAACTACAGCACAGAGCAGAACTACGGCACAGAGCAGAGCTACAGCACAGAGCAGAGCTACGGCACAGAGCAGAGCTACAGCACAGAGCAGAGCTACAGCACAGAGCAGAACTACGGCACAGAGCAGAGCTACAGCACAGAGCAGAGCTACAGCACAGAGCAGAGCTACAGCACAGAGCAGAACTACAGCACAGAGCAGAACTACGGCACAGAGCAGAGCTACAGCACAGAGCAGAGCTACAGCACAGAGCAGAACTACGGCACAGAGCAGAGCTACAGCACAGAGCAGAGCTACAGCACAGAGCAGAACTACGGCACAGAGCAGAGCTACAGCACAGAGCAGAGCTACGGCACAGAGCAGAGCTACGGCACAGAGCTACGGCACAGAGCAGAGCTACAGCACAGAGCAGAGCTGCGGCACAGAGCAGAGCTACGGCACAGAGCAGAGCTACAGCACAGAGCAGAGCTACAGCACAGAGCTACGGCACAGAGCAGAGCTACGGCACAGAGCAGAGCTACGGCACAGAGCAGAGCTACGGCACAGAGCAGAGCTACGGCACAGAGCAGAGCTACGGCACAGAGCAGAGCTACAGCACAGAGCAGAGCTACAGCACAGAGCAGAGCTACAGCACAGAGCTACGGCACAGAGCAGAGCTACAGCACAGAGCAGAGCTACAGCACAGAGCAGAACTACGGCACAGAGCAGAGCTACGGCACAGAGCAGAGCTACAGCACAGAGCAGAGCTACGGCACAGAGCTACGGCACAGAGCAGAACTACAGCACAGAGCAGAGCTACAGCACAGAGCAGAGCTACGGCACAGAGCTACGGCACAGAGCAGAGCTACAGCACAGAGCAGAGCTACAGCACAGAGCAGAGCTACGGCACAGAGCTACGGCACAGAGCAGAACTACAGCACAGAGCAGAGCTACAGCACAGAGCAGAGCTACAGCACAGAGCTACGGCACAGAGCAGAGCTACAGCACAGAGCAGAGCTACAGCACAGAGCTACAGCACAGAGCAGAGCTACAGCACAGAGCAGAGCTACAGCACAGAGCAGAACTACGGCACAGAGCAGAGCTACGGCACAGAGCAGAGCTACGGCACAGAGCAGAGCTACAGCACAGAGCAGAGCTACGGCACAGAGCAGAGCTACGGCACAGAGCAGAGCTACAGCACAGAGCAGAGCTACAGCACAGAGCAGAGCTACAGCACAGAGCAGAGCTACGGCACAGAGCAGAGCTACGGCACAGAGCAGAGCTACAGCACAGAGCAGAGCTACAGCACAGAGCTACGGCACAGAGCAGAGCTACGGCACAGAGCAGAGCTACGGCACAGAGCAGAGCTACGGCACAGAGCAGAGCTACAGCACAGAGCAGAGCTACAGCACAGAGCAGAGCTACGGCACAGAGCTACGGCACAGAGCAGAGCTACGGCACAGAGCTACGGCACAGAGCAGAACTACAGCACAGAGCAGAGCTACAGCACAGAGCAGAGCTACAGCACAGAGCTACGGCACAGAGCAGAGCTACGGCACAGAGCTACGGCACAGAGCAGAACTACAGCACAGAGCAGAGCTACAGCACAGAGCAGAGCTACGGCACAGAGCAGAGCTACGGCACAGAGCAGAACTACAGCACAGAGCAGAGCTACAGCACAGAGCAGAGCTACGGCACAGAGCAGAGCTACGGCACAGAGCAGAGCTACGGCACAGAGCAGAGCTACGGCACAGAGCAGAGCTACAGCACAGAGCAGAGCTACGGCACAGAGCAGAGCTACAGCACAGAGCAGAGCTACGGCACAGAGCAGAGCTACAGCACAGAGCAGAGCTACAGCACAGAGCAGAGCTACGGCACAGAGCAGGTGATATGTGGGCTGAAGTTTGCCAAAGAAAATGCCAAATTAATCTGTTTGTCACAACTCCAGGAATGTGAAAATACAGGTTTAAAAATTCTACCCACTTTATTCACATCGAAGCAGTTTTGTGTAAAGTGCCAGTGGAAGTTCTCTTAAAGAAGAGGTTCTCAAACTGTGGGGAGTGTTGTGTTTTAGTTTTTCCTCGAGTGATGCAGAAAAGAGGAGCCACTGTCTGTGTGAATGTTCTTGTCTGTCAGAGTGTTTCAGTGCAGCACAGTCTGTTTGGCTGATTTTAAGTCTAAATCTGAATCAGATCAAATGGAGACAGACGGATTAAAAACACAGTGAATGTGCAGGAAAAGTACAGTCATAATTATTTTGTGTTTTTTGTATAAAATTCATTCACATAAGTTGGTGCAAGTTCTGCACTGTAATAAACGTTCAAAACTAAAACCTATTTGTGCCCATTTGTTTTTCTGTGCTGCTAAAGTTTTTGACAAATGTGCTCCTGAAAGAGTGAGTGTCGAGCCCTGAGGAGGATAATGACAGTGATGAGGTCTCTCCTGCCACACTATGGGATGCATTAAATAACAGCAATCTCAGCCACACTAAAGAAACATAAAATACAAACACTGCAGCACTAGAAGTTAAGCTTCAAGAACGAATTAAAGAACTCGATTTCTTTCCAAAATTCAATTAAAATGAATAGAAAGAAAGTGAAGGAGGAAATAGAGGCTATAAACACACAAGAAATTCAAAAGAAGCTCCTTTTTTACAAAACAGCAGGACGACGATGATGCAGAGGGAAGAGTTCAAGCTGCTGTCTTATAGACGGAGAAAACAAGAGGCACAGATCAGACGTCCAGTGACTCACAGAACAGAGAAAACACAAGAACAACAAGAACTCTGAGGAGAACATCAGACTCTCAGCCTCAGTTAGGAAATGGTGAAGAAACTGACCAGTTTTTGTTGTCTCTAGACTTCCCTAAAGTCTCAGATGATCAAAACAAGAGACTGACTTCAAAAATCACTAAAGAAGAAGTTTTAGCATCAATTAAAAGATTAAAAAAGTGTAAAAGTCCAGAGCATATATATGTATATATATATATATATATATATATATATATATACATATATATATATATTTCCTCTTGTTTTATTTTGTATAATTTGAAAATTAAAAAAAATAAAATTACAAAAAAAAAAAAAGAATTTAACGCATAAAATGCTGAAGTTCAAACCCGGGATCCTGTAGAGCGGGTCAGGGGTCAGGGGTCAGAGGGTCAGGGGTCAGAGGGTCAGGGGGCAGAGGGTCAGGGGGCAGAGGGTCAGAGGGTCAGGGGGCAGAGGGTCAGAGGGTCAGGGATCAGAGGTCAGGGGTCAGAGGGTCAGGGGGCAGAGGGTCAGGGGGCAGAGGTCAGAGGGTCAGGGATCAGAGGTCAGGGGTCAGAGGGTCAGGGGGCAGAGGGTCAGGGGGCAGAAGTCAGAGGTCAGGGGTCAGAGGTAGGAGCCTGAGAGAGCACTTCCTGTGGTGTGTGACCTCTGACCTCGTAGCGCACAGGCTCGTCCTTCCTCCCGGCGGCGCAGAAGTAAATGGTGGGAAACCTGAAACAGAAAAGCACGTGTGAAATGTCCTGATCCACCTCATGATGTCATCAGGTGAACAGCTCCTTTTCCCTTTAGTTCTGTCGAGACTGAAATGATCCAGGTGATTCTAGTGAAGGTGGAGTTTAAAAACACAGTGGAGCACTTCCTGTATCACCACACGATGACATCACCAGGTGGAACAGAGTGTTTTCAGTCTGAGAGAAGAACTCGTGCTAAATGTGCAGGTTTGAGTGAAACACGAGAATGAAACAAACACGACTCCAGGAAACGACATCAGAGCAGCAGAGGATTATGGGACATGGAGTCACAGGATAAACTACATTAGAGCAGAGGATTATGGGACATGGAGTCTCAGGATAAACTACATTAGAGCAGAGGATTATGGGACATGGAGTCTCAGGATAAACTACATTAGAGCAGAGGATTATGGGACATGGAGTCTCAGGATAAACTACATTAGAGCAGAGGATTATGGGACATGGAGTCTCAGGATAAACTACATTAGAGCAGAGGATTATGGGACATGGAGTCTCAGGATAAACTACATTAGAGCAGAGGATTATGGGACATGGAGTCTCAGGATAAACTACATTAGAGCAGAGGATTATGGGACATGGAGTCTCAGTGTAAACTACATTAGAGCAGAGGATTATGGGACATGGAGTCACAGGATAAACTACATTAGAGCAGAGGATTATGGGACATGGAGTCTCAGGATAAACTACATTAGAGCAGAGGATTATGGGACATGGAGTCTCAGGATAAACTACATTAGAGCAGAGGATTATGGGACATGGAGTCTCAGGATAAACTACATTAGAGCAGAGGATTATGGGACATGGAGTCTCAGGATAAACTACATTAGAGCAGAGGATTATGGGACATGGAGTCTCAGGATAAACTACATTAGAGCAGAGGATTATGGGACATGGAGTCTCAGGATAAACTACATTAGAGCAGAGGATTATGGGACATGGAGTCTCAGGATAAACTACATTAGAGCAGGGGTCAGGGGTCAGAGGTCAGAGGTCAGGGGTCAGGGGTCAGACTCACCCCTGCACGTCAAAGCCCAGGGGGACGTCGTTGTCCACGGCGTTCATTTTGGCCACCACCAAATCAGGGTCTGAGGACAACTGGAAACAGACAGAGGTCAGAGGTCAAATATACATAATAGATATATACACACAGAACCCCCCAGAGTCCAGACCTGAACCCCCCAGAGTCCTGACCTGAACCCCACAGAGTCCTGACCTGAACCCCACAGAGTCCTGACCTGAACCCCCCAGAGTCCAGACCTGAACCCCCCAGAGTCCTGACCTGAACCCCCCAGAGTCCAGACCTGAACCCCCCAGAGTCCAGACCTGAACCCCCCAGAGTCCTGACCTGAACCCCCCAGAGTCCAGACCTGAACCCCACAGAGTCCTGACCTGAACCCCACAGAGTCCTGACCTGAACCCCACAGAGTCGAGACCTGAACCCCCAGAGTCCTGACCTGAACCCCCCAGAGTCCAGACCTGAACCCCCCAGAGTCCAGACCTGACCCCCCAAGTGTCCAGACCAGAAGCCCCGAGAGTCCAGACCATACCCCCAGAGTCCAGACCTGAACCCCAGAGTCCTGTCCTGAACCCCACAGAGTCCTGACCTGAACCCCACAGAGTCCACCTGAACCCAGTCCTGACCTGAACCCCCCAGAGTCCTGACCTGAACCCCCCAGAGTCCAGACCTGAACCCCCCAGAGTCCAGACCTGAACCCCACAGAGTCCAGACCTGAACCCCACAGAGTCCAGACCTGAACCCCCCAGAGTCCTGACCTGAACCCCCCAGAGTCCAGACCTGAACCCCCCAGAGTCCAGACCTGAACCCCAGAGTCCAGACCTGAACCCCACAGAGTCCTGACCTGAACCCCAGAGTCCTGACCTGAACCCCACAGAGTCCAGACCTGAACCCCCCAGAGTCCTGACCTGAACCCCCCAGAGTCCAGACCTGAACCCCACAGAGTCCTGACCTGAACCCCAGAGTCCAGACCTGAACCCCCCAGAGTCCAGACCTGAACCCCAGAGTCCAGACCTGAACCCCAGAGTCCAGACCTGAACCCCCCAGAGTCCTGACCTGAACCCCAGAGTCCAGACCTGAACCACAGAGTCCTGACCTGAACCCCACAGAGTCCTGACCTGAACCCCCCAGAGTCCAGACCTGAACCCCACAGAGTCCAGACCTGAACCCCCCAGAGTCCAGACCTGAACCCCACAGAGTCCTGACCTGAACCCCACAGAGTCCAGACCTGAACCCCCCAGAGTCCTGACCTGAACCCCCCAGAGTCCAGACCTGAACCCCCCAGAGTCCTGACCTGAACCCCCCAGAGTCCAGACCTGAACCCCACAGAGTCCAGACCTGAACCCCAGAGTCCAGACCTGAACCCCAGAGTCCAGACCAGAAACCCCCAGAGTCCAGACCAGAACCCCACAGAGTCCAGACCTGAACCCCCCAGAGTCCAGACCTGAACCCCCCAGAGTACAGACCTGTACACCCCAGAGTCCTGACCTGAACCCCACAGAGTCCAGACCTGAACCCCCCAGAGTCCTGCCCTGCCCCCCAGAGTCCAGACCTGAACCCCCCAGAGTCCAGACCTGAACCCCACAGAGTCCAGACCTGAACCCCACAGAGTCCTGACCTGAACCCCAGAGTCCAGACCTGAACCCCACAGAGTCCAGACCTGAACCCCACAGAGTCCTGACCTGAACCCCCCAGAGTCCTGACCTGAACCCCAGAGTCCAGACCTGAACCCCAGAGTCCAGACCTGAACCCCACAGAGTCCAGACCTGACCCACAGAGTCCAGACCTGAACCCCAGAGTCCTGACCTGAACCCCAGAGTCCAGACCTGAACCCCCCAGAGTCCTGACCTGAACCCCCCAGAGTCCTGACCTGAACCCCACAGAGTCCAGACCTGAACCCCCCAGAGTCCAGACCTGAACCCCAGAGTCCAGACCTGAACCCCACAGAGTCCAGACCTGAACCACAGAGTCCTGACCTGAACCCCACAGAGTCCAGACCTGAACCACAGAGTCCTGACCTGAACCCCACAGAGTCCTGACCTGAACCCCCCAGAGTCCTGACCTGAACCCCACAGAGTCCAGACCTGAACCCCCCAGAGTCCAGACCTGAACCCCACAGAGTCCAGACCTGAACCCCCCAGAGTCCAAACCTGAACCCCCCAGAGTCCAGACCTGAACCACAGAGTCCTGACCTGAACCCCACAGAGTCCTGACCTGAACCCCCCAGAGTCCAGACCTGAACCCCCCAGAGTCCTGACCTGAACCCCACAGAGTCCAGACCTGAACCCCCCAGAGTCCTGACCTGAACCCCAGAGTCCAGACCTGAACCCCCCAGAGTCCAGACCTGAACCCCACAGAGTCCAGACCTGAACCCCAGAGTCCAGACCTGAACCCCAGAGTCCAGACCTGAACCCCCCAGAGTCCAGACCTGAACCCCACAGAGTCCTGACCTGAACCCCAGAGTCCAGACCTGAACCCCACAGAGTCCAGACCTGAACCCCACAGAGTCCTGACCTGAACCCCACAGAGTCCAGACCTGAACCCCACAGAGTCCAGACCTGAACCCCCCAGAGTCCAGACCTGAACCCCAGAGTCCAGACCTGAACCCCAGAGTCCAGACCTGAACCCCAGAGTCCTGACCTGAACACCACAGAGTCCAGACCTGAACCCCAGAGTCCAGACCTGAACCCCACAGAGTCCAGACCTGAACCACAGAGTCCAGACCTGAACCCCACAGAGTCCTGACCTGAACCCCCCAGAGTCCAGACCTGAACCCCAGAGTCCAGACCTGAACCCCACAGAGTCCAGACCTGAACCACAGAGTCCTGACCTGAACCCCACAGAGTCCAGACCTGAACCCCCCAGAGTCCAGACCTGACCCCCCCCGAGTCCAGACCTGACCCCCCGAGTGAAGACCTGATACCCCCCGAGTCCTGACCTGAACCCCCCAGAGTCCAGACCTGAACCCCCCAGAGTCCAGACCTGAACCCCAGAGTCCAGACCTGAACCCCCCAGAGTCCAGACCTGAACCCCAGAGTCCAGACCTGAACCCCACAGAGTCCAGACCTGAACCCCCCAGAGTCCAGACCTGAACCCCCCAGAGTCCAGACCTGAACCCCAGAGTCCAGACCTGAACCCCACAGAGTCCAGACCTGAACCCCACAGAGTCCAGACCTGAACCCCCCAGAGTCCTGACCTGATACCCCCCGAGTCAAGACAGGACCCCCCCAGAGTCCAGACCTGAACCCCAGAGTCCAGACCTGAACCCCCCAGAGTCCTGACCTGAACCCCACAGAGTCCAGACCTGAACCCCCCAGAGTCCAGACCTGAACCCCCCAGAGTCCAGACCTGAACCCCCCAGAGTCCAGACCTGAACCCCCCAGAGTCCAGACCTGAACCCCCCAGAGTCCAGACCTGAACCCCCCAGAGTCCAGACCTGAACCCCACAGAGTCCAGACCTGAACCCCACAGAGTCCAGACCTGAACCCCCCAGAGTCCAGACCTGAACCCCAGAGTCCAGACCTGAACCCCCCAGAGTCCAGACCTGAACCCCCCAGAGTCCAGACCTGAACCCCCCAGAGTCCAGACCTGAACCCCCCAGAGTCCAGACCTGAACCCCAGAGTCCAGACCTGAACCCCACAGAGTCCAGACCTGAACCCCAGAGTCCAGACCTGAACCCCAGAGTCCAGACCTGAACCCCCCAGAGTCCTGACCTGAACCCCCCAGAGTCCAGACCTGAACCCCCCAGAGTCCAGACCTGAACCCCCCAGAGTCCAGACCTGAACCCCACAGAGTCCAGACCTGAACCCCACAGAGTCCAGACCTGAACCCCAGAGTCCAGACCTGAACCCCCCAGAGTCCAGACCTGAACCCCACAGAGTCCAGACCTGAACCCCACAGAGTCCTGACCTGAACCCCAGAGTCCAGACCTGAACCCCCCAGAGTCCAGACCTGAACCCCAGAGTCCAGACCTGAACCCCACAGAGTCCAGACCTGAACCCCAGAGTCCAGACCTGAACCCCCCAGAGTCCTGACCTGAACCCCCCAGAGTCCAGACCTGAACCCCAGAGTCCAGACCTGAACCCCCAGAGTCCAGACCTGAACCCCAGAGTGACCTGAACCCCCAGAGTCCAGACCTGAACCCCCCAGAGTCCAGACCTGAACCCCCAGAGTCCAGACCTGAACCCCAGAGTCCAGACCTGAACCCCCAGAGTCCTGACCTGACCCCCCAGAGTCCAGACCTGAACCCCCCCGAGTCCAGACCTGAACCCCCCAGAGTCCTGACCTGAACCCCAGAGTCCAGACCTGAACCCCACAGAGTCCTGTGCTGATACCCCCTGAGTCCTGACCTGATCCCCCCAGAGTCCAGACCTGAACCCCCAGAGTCCTGACCTGAACCCCCCAGAGTCCAGACCTGAACCCCCCGAGTCCAGACCTGAACCCCCAGAGTCCCGACCGGAACACCCCAGAGACCAGAACAGAACCCCCAGAGTCCAGACCTGAACCCCCCAGAGTCCTGACCTGAACCCCAGAGTCCAGACCTGAACCCCCCAGAGTCCAGACCTGAACCCCACAGAGTCCAGACCTGAACCCCACAGAGTCCTGACCTGAACCCCAGAGTCCAGACCTGAACCCCCCAGAGTCCTGACCTGAACCCCAGAGTCCAGACCTGAACCCCACAGAGTCCTGACCTGAACCCCAGAGTCCTGACCTGAACCCCACAGAGTCCAGACCTGAACCCCACAGAGTCCTGACCTGAACCCCACAGAGTCCTGACCTGAACCCCCCAGAGTCCAGACCTGAACCCCCCAGAGTCCAGACCTGAACCCCCCAGAGTCCTGACCTGAACCCCCCAGAGTCCTGTAGTACTCTGTGGTACCTGTACTGCAGTATTTGTAGTACTGTAGTACTCTGTAGTACCTGTACTGCGGTATTTGTAGTACTGTAGTACTCTGTAGTACCTGTACTGCAGTATTTGTAGTACTGTAGTACTGTGTAGTACCTGTACTGCAGTATTTGTAGTACTGTAGTACTGTAGTACCTGTACTGCAGTATTTGTAGTACTGTAGTACTCTGTAGTACCTGTACTGCAGTATTTGTAGTACTGTAGTACTGTAGTACCTGTACTGCAGTATTTGTAGTACTGTAGTACTCTGTAGTACCTGTACTGCAGTATTTGTAGTACTGTAGTACTCTGTAGTACCTGTACTGCAGTATTTGTAGTACTGTAGTACTCTGTAGTACCTGTACTGCAGTATTTGTAGTACTGTAGTACTCTGTAGTACCTGTACTGCGGTATTTGTAGTACTGTAGTACTGTGTAGTACCTGTACTGCAGTATTTGTAGTACTGTAGTACTCTGTAGTACCTGTACTGCAGTATTTGTAGTACTGTAGTACTGTGTAGTACCTGTACTGCAGTATTTGTAGTACTGTAGTACTCTGTAGTACCTGTACTGCAGTATTTGTAGTACTGTAGTACTCTGTAGTACCTGTACTGCAGTATTTGTAGTACTGTAGTACTCTGTAGTACCTGTACTGCAGTATTTGTAGTACTGTAGTACTGTGTAGTACCTGTACTGCAGTATTTGTAGTACTGTAGTACTCTGTAGTACCTGTACTGCAGTATTTGTAGTACTGTAGTACTCTGTAGTACCTGTACTGCGGTATTTGTAGTACTGTAGTACTCTGTAGTACCTGTCCTGCGGTATTTGAAGTACTGTAGTACTCTGTAGTACCTGTACTGCGTAATTTGTAGAACTGTAGTACTCTGTAGTACCTGTACTGCAGTATTTGGTAGTACTGTAGTACTCTGTAGTACCTGTACTGCAGTATTTGTAGTACTGTAGTACTCTGTAGTACCTGTACTGCAGTATTTGTAGTACTGTAGTACTCTGTAGTACCTGTACTGCAGTATTTGTAGTACTGTAGTACTCTGTAGTACCTGTACTGCAGTATTTGTAGTACTGTAGTACTCTGTAGTACCTGTACTGCGGTATTTGTAGTACTGTAGTACTCTGTAGTACCTGTACTGCAGTATTTGTAGTACTGTAGTACTGTGTAGTACCTGTACTGCAGTATTTGTAGTACTGTAGTACTGTAGTACCTGTACTGCAGTATTTGTAGTACTGTAGTACTCTGTAGTACCTGTACTGCAGTATTTGTAGTACTGTAGTACTGTGTAGTACCTGTACTGCAGTATTTGTAGTACTGTAGTACTCTGTAGTACCTGTACTGCAGTATTTGTAGTACTGTAGTACTGTGTAGTACCTGTACTGCAGTATTTGTAGTACTGTAGTACTCTGTAGTACCTGTACTGCAGTATTTGTAGTACTGTAGTACTCTGTAGTACCTGTACTGCAGTATTTGTAGTACTGTAGTACTGTGTAGTACCTGTACTGCAGTATTTGTAGTACTGTAGTACTCTGTAGTACCTGTACTGCAGTATTTGTAGTACTGTAGTACTCTGTGGTACCTGTACTGCGGTATTTGTAGTACTGTAGTACTCTGTGGTACCTGTACTGCGGTATTTGTAGTACTGTAGTACTCTGTAGTACCTGTACTGCAGTATTTGTAGTACTGTAGTACTCTGTAGTACCTGTACTGCAGTATTTGTAGTACTGTAGTACTCTGTAGTACCTGTACTGCAGTATTTGTAGTACTGTAGTACTCTGTAGTACCTGTACTGCAGTATTTGTAGTACTGTAGTACTCTGTAGTACCTGTACTGCAGTATTTGTAGTACTGTAGTACTCTGTAGTACCTGTACTGCAGTATTTGTAGTACTGTAGTACTGTGTAGTACCTGTACTGCAGTATTTGTAGTACTGTAGTACTGTGTAGTACCTGTACTGCAGTATTTGTAGTACTGTAGTACTGTGTAGTACCTGTACTGCAGTATTTGTAGTACTGTAGTACTGTGTAGTACCTGTACTGCAGTATTTGTAGTACTGTAGTACTCTGTAGTACCTGTACTGCGGTATTTGTAGTACTGTAGTACTCTGTAGTACCTGTACTGCAGTATTTGTAGTACTGTAGTACTCTGTAGTACCATTACTGCATTATTTGTAGTACTGTAGTACTCTGTAGTACCTGTACTGCAGTATTTGTAGTACTGTAGTACTCTGTAGTACCTGTACTGCAGTATTTGTAGTACTGTAGTACTCTGTAGTACCTGTACTGCGGTATTTGTAGTACTGTAGTACTCTGTAGTACCTGTACTGCGGTATTTGTAGTACTGTAGTACTGTGTAGTACCTGTACTGCAGTATTTGTAGTACTGTAGTACTGTGTAGTACCTGTACTGCGGTATTTGTAGTACTGTAGTACTCTGTAGTACCTGTACTGCAGTATTTGTAGTACTGTAGTACTGTGTAGTACCTGTACTGCGGTATTTGTAGTACTGTAGTACTGTGTAGTACCTGTACTGCAGTATTTGTAGTACTGTATTACTCTGTAGTACCTGTACTGCAGTATTTGTAGTACTGTAGTACTCTGTAGTACCTGTACTGCGGTATTTGTAGTACTGTAGTACTCTGTAGTACCTGTACTGCAGTATTTGTAGTACTGTAGTACTGTAATTGCCTGTACTGCAGTATTTGTAGTACTGTAGTACTCTGTAGTACCTGTACTGCGGTATTTGTAGTGCTGTAGTACTCTGTAGTACCTGTACTGCAGTATTTGTAGTACTGTAGTGCTGTGTAGTACCTGTACTGCGGTATTTGTAGTACTGTAGTACTGTGTAGTACCTGTACTGCGGTATTTGTAGTACTGTAGTGTACTTGTAGTGTACCTGTGTACTGCAGTATTTGTAGTACTGTGTGTAGTACCTGTACTGCAGTATTTGTAGTACTGTAAGTACTCTGTGGTACCTGTACTGCAGTATTTGTAGTACTGTAGTACTCTGTAAGTACCTGTACTGCAGTATTTGTAAGTACTGTAAGTACTCTGTAGTACCTGTACTGCAGTATTTGTAGTACTGTAAGTGCTCTGTAGTACCTGTACTGCAGTATTTGTAGTACTGTAGTGCTCTGTAGTACCTGTACTGCAGTATTTGTAGTACTGTAGTGCTCTGTAGTACCTGTACTGCAGTATTTGTAGTACTGTAGTACTCTGTAGTACCTGTGCTGCAGTATTTGTAGTACTGTAGTACTCTGTAGTACCTGTACTGCAGTATTTGTAGTACTGTAGTACTCTGTAGTACCTGTACTGCAGTATTTGTAGTACTGTAGTAATTACTCTGTAGTACCTGTACTGCGGTATTTGTAGTACTGTAGTACTCTGTAGTACCTGTACTGCAGTATTTGTAGTACTGTAATTACTCTGTAGTACCTGTACTGCAGTATTTGTAGTACTGTAGTACTCTGTAGTACCTGTACTGCAGTATTTGTAGTACTGTAGTACTCTGTAGTACCTGGTACTGCAGTATTTGTAGTACTGTAGTGCTCATGCAATTGTACCTGTACTGCAGTATTTGTAGTACTGTAATTACTCTGTAGTACCTGTACTGCGGTATTTGTAGTACTGTAGTACTCTGTAGTACCTGTACTGCAGTATTTGTAGTACTGTAGTACTGTGTAGTACCTGTACTGCAGTATTTGTAGTACTGTAGTACTCTGTAGTACCTGTACTGCAGTATTTGTAGTACTGTAGTACTCTGTAGTACCTGTACTGCAGTATTTGTAGTACTGTAGTACTCTGTAGTACCTGTACTGCAGTATTTGTAAGTACTGTAGTACTCTGTAGTACCTGTACTGCAGTATTTGTAGTACTGTAGTACTCTGTGAGTACCTGTACTGCAGTATTTGTAGTACTGTAGTACTCTGTAGTACCTGTACTGCAGTATTTGTAGTACTGTAGTGCTGTGTAGTACCTGTACTGCAGTATTTGTAGTACTGTAGTACTGCTGTAGTGCCTGTACTGCAGTATTTGTAGTACTGTAGTACTCTGTAGTACCTGTACTGCAGTATTTGTAGTCACTGTAGTACTCTGTGGTACCTGTACTGCGGTATTTGTAGTACTGTAGTGCTCTGTAGTACCTGTACTGCAGTATTTGTAGTACTGTAAGTACTCTGTAGTACCTGTGCTGCAGTGTTTGTAGTACTGTAGTGCTCTGTAGTGCCTGTACTGCGGTGTTTGTAGTGCTGTAGTACTCTGTAATTACCTGTACTGCGGTATTTGTAGTACTGTAGTACTCTTGTAGTACCTGTACTGCAGTATTTGTAGTACTGTAGTGCTGTAGTACCTGTGCTGCAGTATTTGTAGTACTGTGGTACTCTGTAGTGCCTGTACTGCAGTATTTGTAGTACTGTAGTACTGCTGTAGTACCTGTACTGCAGTGATTTGTAGTGCTGTGGTACTCTGTAGTACCTGTACTGCAGTATTTGTAGTACTGTAGTACTCTGTAGTACCTGTACTGCAGTATTTGTGATGTACTGTAGTACTCTGTGTAAGTGCCTGTACTGCAGTATTTGTAGTACTGTAGTACTCTGTAGTACCTGTACTGCAGTATTTGTAGTACTGTAGTACTCTGTAGTACCTGTACTGCAGTATTTGGTAGTACTGTAGTACTCTGTAAGTACCTGTACTGCAGTATTTGTAGTACTGTAGTGCTGTGTAGTACCTGTACTGCAGTATTTGTAGTACTGTAGTACTCTGTAGTACCTGTACTGCAGTATTTAGTAGTGCTGTAGTACTCTGTAGTACCTGTACTGCAGTATTTGTAGTACTGTAATTGCTCTGTAGTACCTGTACTGCAGTATTTGTAGTACTGTAGTACTGTGTAAGTACCTGTACTGCAGTATTTGTAGTGCTGTAGTACTCTGTAGTACTCTGTAGCTGCAGTATTTGTAGTACTGTAGTACTCTGTAGTACCTGTACTGCAGTATTTGTAGTACTGTAGTGCTCTGTAATTTACCTGTACTGCAGTATTTGTAGTACTGTAGTGCTCTGTAGTACCTGTGCTGCAGTATTTGTAGTACTGTAGTGCTCTGTAGTACCTGTACTGCAGTATTTGTAGTACTGTAGTACTCTGTAGTACCTGTGCTGCAGTATTTGTAGTACTGTAGTACTCTGTAGTACCTGTACTGCAGTATTTGTAGTACTGTAATTGCTCTGTAGTACCTGTACTGCAGTATTTGTAGTGCTGTAGTACTCTGTAGTACCTGTACTGCAGTATTTGTAGTACTGTTAGTACTCTGTGAGTACCTGTACTGCGGTATTTGTAGTACTGTAGTGCTCTGTAGTGCCTGTACTGCAGTATTTGTAGTACTGTGGTACTGGTAGTACTGTAGTACCTGTAATTGCCTGTACTGCAGTATTTGTAGTACTGTAGTACTCTGTAGTACCTGTACTGCAGTATTTGTAGTACTGTAGTGCTCTGTAGTGCCTGTGTACTGCAGTATTTGTAGTACTGTAGTACTCTGTGGTACCTGTACTGCGGTATTTGTAGTACTGTAGTACTCTGTAGTACCTGTACTGCAGTATTTGTAGTACTGTAGTACTCTGTGGTACCTGTACTGCGGTATTTGTAGTACTGTAGTACTCTGTGGTACCTGTACTGCGGTATTTGTAGTACTGTAGTACTCTGTGGTACCTGTACTGCGGTATTTGTAGTACTGTAGTACTCTGTGGTACCTGTACTGCGGTATTTGTAGTACTGAAGTACACGGTGGTACCTGAACTGCGGTATTTGTAGTACTGTAGTGCTCTGTGAGTACCTGTACTCTGCAGTATTTGTAGTACTGTAGTACTCTGTAGTACCTGTACTGCAGTATTTGTGAGTACTGTAGTACTCTGTAGTACCTGTAGTACTGCAGTAGTATTTGTAGTACTGTAGTACTCTGTAGTACCTGTACTGCAGTATTTGTAGTACTGTAGTACTCTGTAGTACCTGTACTGCGGTATTTGTAGTACTGTAGTACTCTGTAGTACCTGTACTGCGGTATTTGTAGTACTGTAGTACTCTGTAGTACCTGTACTGCGGTATTTGTAGTACTGTAGTACTCTGTAGTACCTGTACTGCAGTATTTGTAGTACTGTAGTACTCTGTAGTACCTGTACTGCAGTATTTGTAGTACTGTAATGCACTCTGTAGATGCTCTGTAGTACCTGTACTAAGTGTATTTGTAGTACTGTAGTACTGTAGTACTCTGTAGTAATTTTGCTATACAAGTGGTAGTGTTGTAAGTACTGTAGTACTCTGTAGTACCTGTACTGCAGTGTATTTGTGAGTACTGTGAGTGCTCTGTAAGTACCTGTACTCTCGCGGTGTTGTAATTACTGTAAGTACTCTGTGGTACCTGTACTGCGGTATTTGTGAATTACTGTAGTGCTCTGTAGTACCTGTACTGCGGTATTTTGTGAGTACTATGTAGTACTCTGTAGTGCCACCTGTACTGCGGTATTTGTAGTAATTGTAGTACTGTGTAGTACCTGTACTAAGTATTTGTTGCTAATTGTAGTACTTGTAGTACCTGTGCACTATGTTGTAGTACTGGTAATTGTACTCTGTAGTACCTGTGCTATGCGGTATTTGTAGTGCTGTAGTACTCTGTAGTGCCTGTGCTGCCAGGTATTTTAGCAGTATTGCTGTAGTGCTCTGTAGTACCTGTGTACTGCAGTGTTGTAATCACTGTATGGTACTCTGTAGTACCTGGTACTGCGATGGTATTTGTGGTCACTGTAGTACTTGCTCAGTGTGGTACCTGTACTGCAGTATTTGTAGTACTGTAGTACTCTGTAGTGCCTGTACTGCAGTATTTGTAGTACTGTAGTGCTCTGTAGTACCTGTACTACCCAGTGTTGTAGTACTGTGTAGTACTCTGTGATACCTGTACTGCGGTATTTGTAATGCTGTAGTACTCTGTAGTACCTTCGTGCTGCAGTGTTGTGAGAGTACTGTGGTACTCTGTAGTACCTGTGTAGTACCTGTACTGCGGTATTTGTAGT
>CM068362.1:901401-1018901 GCA_034769755.1 Odontamblyopus lacepedii
GCCAGGACTACACCAGGAATAAACCAGGACTAAGCCAGGACTAAACCGGGACTAAACCAGTTCTACAAGCCAGGACCAAACCAGGACTACACTAGGACCAGAGCCTGGACTAAACCAGGACTAGAAACCAGGTCTAAAGACCAGGACTAAACCAGTGACTACACCAAGTTTAAGCACCAGGACTAAGCCGGGACTAAGCCAAGGACTACACCAGGACTAAAGCCAGGACTGAAACCAGGAACTACACCAGGACTAAACCAGGGGACTAAACCAGGACTCACACCAGGACTAAAACCAGGACTAAACCAGGACTCACACCAGGATCTAAAACCAGGACTAAGGCACCAGGACTAAACCAGGACTACACCAGGACTACACCAGGTCTAAAAACCAGGACTAAACCAGGACTACACCAGGTCTACACCAGGACTAAGCCAGGTCTAAACCAGGACTAAACCAGGACTACACCAGGACTACACCAGGACTAAACCAGGACTCACACCAGGTCTAAACCAGGACTAAACCAGAGACTACACCAGGTCTAAACCAGGACTAAACCAGGACTAAACCAGGACTACAATTCAGAGTCTACACCAGGACTAAAACCAGGACTGAAACCAGGACTGAACCAGGGACTAAACCAGGACTACACCAGGTCTAAACCAGGACTAAACCAGGTCTAAACCAGGTCTAAAACCAGGACTAAACCAAGGACTACACCAGGTCTAAACCAGGACTAAACCAGGACTAAAACCAGGACTAAACCAGGACTAAACCAAGGACTACACCAGGTCTAAATCCAGAGGACTAAACCAGGATCTACACCAGGTCTAAAACCAGGTCTAAACCAGGACTAAAACCAAGGACTACACCAGGCTCTAAACCAGGACCCTAAACCAGGACTACACCAGGTCTAAACCATAGGACTACACCAGGTCACTAAACCAGGACTAAACCAGGTCTAAAACCAGGTTCTAAACCAGGACTAAACCAAGGACTACACCAGGTCTAAACCAGGACTAAACTAGGACTAAACCAGGACTAAAACCAGGGACTAAACCAGGACTAAACCAGGTCTAAACCAGGTCTACACCAGGACTAAACCAGGACTACACCAGGCTCTAAACCAGGACTAAACCAGGACCTAAACCTTTGGTGATCACTACACTGCAGGACTAAACCAGGACTACACCAGGACTAAACCAGGTCTAAAACCAGGTCTACACCCAGGACTACACCCAGGACTAAAGCCAGGACTACACCAGGACTAAACCAGGTCTAAACCAGGTCTAAACCAGGACTAAACCAGGACTAAACCAGGTCTAAACCAGGTCTACACACAGGACTACACCAGGGACTAAACCAGGTCTAAACCAGGACTAAACCAGGACTAAACCAGGACTTAACCAGGTCTAAACCAGGTCTACACCAGGACTAAACCAGGACTAAACCAGGACTACACCAGGACTAAACCAGGACTAAACCAGGACTACACAGGACTAAACCAGGACTAAACAGGACTAAACCAGGACTACACCAGGTCTAAACCAGGACTAAACCAGGACTACACCAGGTCTAAACCAGGTCTACACACCAGGACTACACCAGGACTAAACCAGGTCTAAACCAGGTGTAAACCAGGACTACACCAGGACTAAACCAGGACTACATCAGGACTAAACCAGGTCTAAACCAGGACTAAACCAGGACTAAACCAGGACTAAACCAGGACTACACCAGGTCTAAACCAGGACTAAACCAGGTCTAAACCAGGACTAAACCAGGACTAAACCAGGACTAAACCAGGACTACACCAGGACTAAACCAGGACTAAACCAGGTCTAAACCAGGTCTACACCAGGACTAAACCAGGACTAAACCAGGACTACACCAGGACTAAACCAGGACTAAACCAGGACTACACCAGGACTAAACCAGGACTAAACCAGGACTAAACCAGGACTACACCAGGTCTAAACCAGGACTAAACCAGGACTAAACCAGGACTAAACCAGATCTAAACCAGGACTAAACCAGGACTACACCAGGTCTAAACCAGGACTAAACCAGGTCTAAACCAGGACTAAACCAGGACTAAACCAGGACTAAACCAGGACTACACCAGGACTAAACCAGGACTACACCAGGACTAAACCAGGACTACACCAGGTCTACACCAGGACTAAACGAGGTGTAAACCAGGACTAAACCAGGACTAAACCAGGACTAAACCAGGACAAAACCAGGACTAAACCAGGACTAAACCAGGACAAAACCAGGACTGAACCAGGACTGAACCAGGACTAAACCAGGACTAAACCAGGACTAAACCAGGACTGAACCAGGACTAAACCAGGTCTAAACCAGGACTAAACCAGGTCTAAACCAGGACTGAACCAGGACTAAACCAGGACTAAACCAGGACTAAACCAGGACTAAACCAGGTCTAAACCAGGACTACACCAGGTCTAAACCAGGACTAAACCAGGACTAAACCAGGACTAAACCAGGTCTAAACCAGGACCAAACCAGGACTACACCAGGACCAAACCTGGACTAAACCTGGACTAAACCAGGACTAAACCAGGACTACACCAGGACTAAACCAGGACTAAACCAGGACTACACCAGGTCTAAACCAGGACTAAACCAGGACTACACCAGGTCTACACCAGGACTAAACCAGGTCTAAACCAGGACTAAACCAGGACTACACCAGGTCTACACCAGGACTAAACCAGGACTACACCAGGTCTAAACCAGGACTAAACCAGGACTACACCAGGTCTAAACCAGGACTAAACCAGGACTAAACCAGGACTACACCAGGTCTACACCAGGACTAAACCAGGACTAAACCAGGACTGAACCAGGACTAAACCAGGACTACACCAGGTCTAAACCAGGACTAAACCAGGACTACACCAGGTCTAAACCAGGACTAAACCAGGTCTAAACCAGGTCTAAACCAGGACTAAACCAGGACTACACCAGGTCTAAACCAGGACTAAACCAGGACTAAACCAGGACTAAACCAGGACTAAACCAGGACTAAACCAGGACTAAACCAGGTCTACACCAGGACTAAACCAGGTCTACACCAGGACTAAACCAGGACTACACCAGGACTAAACCAGGTCTAAACCAGGTGTAAACCAGGACTAAACCAGGACTAAACCAGGTCTAAACCAGGTCTACACCAGGACTACACCAGGACTAAACCAGGACTAAACCAGGTGTAAACCAGGTCTACACCAGGACTAAACCAGGTCTAAACCAGGACTAAACCAGGACTAAACCAGGTCTAAACCAGGTCTACACCAGGACTAAACCAGGACTAAACCAGGACTACACCAGGACTAAACCAGGACTAAACCAGGACTACACCAGGACTAAACCAGGACTAAACCAGGACTACACCAGGTCTAAACCAGGACTAAACCAGGTCTAAACCAGGACTAAACCAGGACTAAACCAGGACTAAACCAGGACTACACCAGGACTAAACCAGGACTACACCAGGACTAAACCAGGACTAAACCAGGACTAAACCAGGACTACACCAGGACTAAACCAGGACTACACCAGGTCTAAACCAGGACTAAACCAGGTCTAAACCAGGTCTAAACCAGGACTAAACCAGGACTAAACCAGGACTAAACCAGGACTACACCAGGACTAAACCAGGACTACACCAGGTCTAAACCAGGACTAAACCAGGTCTAAACCAGGTCTAAACCAGGACTAAACCAGGACTAAACCAGGACTAAACCAGGACTACACCAGGACTAAACCAGGACTGAACCAGGACTGAACCAGGACTGAACCAGGACTACACCAGGACTAAACCAGGACTAAACCAGGATTAAACCAGGACTGAACCAGGACTAAACCAGGACTAAACCAGGACTAAACCAGGACTAAACCAGGACTGAACCAGGACTAAACCAGGTCTAAACCAGGACTAAACCAGGACTAAACCAGGACTAAACCAGGTCTAAACCAGGACTGAACCAGGACTAAACCAGGACTAAACCAGGACTAAACCAGGACTAAACCAGGACTAAACCAGGTCTAAACCAGGACTACACCAGGTCTAAACCAGGACTAAACCAGGACTACACCAGGACTAAACCAGGACTAAACCAGGTCTAAACCAGGACTACACCAGGACTAAACCAGGACTGAACCAGGACTAAACCGGGACTGAACCGGGACTGAACCGGGACTAAACCGGGACTAAACCGGGACTACACCGGGACTAAACCGGGACTAAACCAGGTCTAAACCGGGACTAAACCAGGTCTAAACCAGGACTAAACCAGGTCTAAACCAGGACTAAACCAGGTCTAAACCAGGACTAAACCAGGACTAAACCAGGTCTAAACCAGGACTACACCAGGACTACACCAGGACTAAACCAGGACTAAACCAGGACTGAACCAGGACTAAACCAGGACTAAACCAGGACTAAACCAGGACAAAACCAGGACTAAACCAGGACTAAACCAGGACTGAACCAGGACTACACCAGGACTAAACCAGGACTAAACCAGGACTAAACCAGGACAAAACCAGGACAAAACCAGGACTAAACCAGGACTAAACCAGGACAAAACCAGGACTAAACCAGGACTAAACCAGGACTAAACCAGGACAAAACCAGGACAAAACCAGGACTAAACCAGGACTGAACCAGGACTAAACCAGGACTAAACCAGGACAAAACCAGGACTAAACCAGGACTAAACCAGGACTAAACCAGGTCTAAACCAGGACTGAACCAGGACTACACCAGGACTGAACCAGGACTGAACCAGGACTAAACCAGGACTAAACCAGGACTAAACCAGGACTAAACCAGGACAAAACCAGGACTAAACCAGGACTAAACCAGGACTGAACCAGGACTGAACCAGGACTAAACCAGGACTAAACCAGGACTAAACCAGGACTAAACCAGGACTGAACCAGGACTAAACCAGGTCTAAACCAGGACTAAACCAGGACTAAACCAGGACTAAACCAGGTCTAAACCAGGACTACACCAGGTCTAAACCAGGACTAAACCAGGACTACACCAGGACTAAACCAGGACTAAACCAGGTCTAAACCAGGACTACACCAGGACTAAACCAGGACTGAACCAGGACTAAACCGGGACTGAACCGGGACTGAACCGGGACTAAACCGGGACTAAACCGGGACTACACCGGGACTAAACCGGGACTAAACCAGGTCTAAACCGGGACTAAACCAGGTCTAAACCAGGACTAAACCAGGTCTAAACCAGGACTAAACCAGGTCTAAACCAGGACTAAACCAGGACTAAACCAGGTCTAAACCAGGACTACACCAGGACTACACCAGGACTAAACCAGGACTAAACCAGGACTGAACCAGGACTAAACCAGGACTAAACCAGGACTAAACCAGGACAAAACCAGGACTAAACCAGGACTAAACCAGGACTGAACCAGGACTACACCAGGACTAAACCAGGACTAAACCAGGACTAAACCAGGACAAAACCAGGACAAAACCAGGACTAAACCAGGACTAAACCAGGACAAAACCAGGACTAAACCAGGACTGAACCAGGACTGAACCAGGACTAAACCAGGACTAAACCAGGACAAAACCAGGACTAAACCAGGACTAAACCAGGACTAAACCAGGTCTAAACCAGGACTGAACCAGGACTACACCAGGACTGAACCAGGACTGAACCAGGACTAAACCAGGACTAAACCAGGACTAAACCAGGACTAAACCAGGACAAAACCAGGACTAAACCAGGACTAAACCAGGACTGAACCAGGACTGAACCAGGACTAAACCAGGACTAAACCAGGACTAAACCAGGACTAAACCAGGACTGAACCAGGACTAAACCAGGTCTAAACCAGGACTAAACCAGGTCTAAACCAGGACTAAACCAGGACTAAACCAGGACTAAACCAGGACTAAACCAGGACTAAACCAGGTCTAAACCAGGACTACACCAGGTCTAAACCAGGACTAAACCAGGACTAAACCAGGACTAAACCAGTTCTAAACCAGGACCAAACCAGGACTACACCAGGACCAAACCTGGACTAAACCAGGACTAAACCAGGTCTAAACCAGGACTAAACCAGGACTACACCAGGACTACACCAGGACTAAACCAGGACTAAACCAGGACTACACCAGGACTAAACCAGGACTAAACCAGGACTACACCAGGACTAAACCAGGACTAAACCAGGACTACACCAGGACTAAACCAGGACTAAACCAGGACTACACCAGGACTAAACCAGGACTACACCAGGACTAAACCAGGACTACACCAGGACTACACCAGGTCTAAACCAGGACTAAACCAGGACTACACCAGGTCTACACCAGGACTAAACCAGGTCTAAACCAGGACTAAACCAGGACTACACCAGGACTACACCAGGACTAAACCAGGACTACACCAGGTCTAAACCAGGACTAAACCAGGACTACACCAGGTCTAAACCAGGACTAAACCAGGACTAAACCAGGACTACACCAGGTCTACACCAGGACTAAACCAGGACTAAACCAGGACTGAACCAGGACTAAACCAGGACTACACCAGGTCTAAACCAGGACTAAACCAGGACTACACCAGGTCTAAACCAGGACTACACCAGGTCTAAACCAGGACTAAACCAGGTCTAAACCAGGACTAAACCAGGACTACACCAGGTCTAAACCAGGACTAAACCAGGACTAAACCAGGACTAAACCAGGACTAAACCAGGACTAAACCAGGTCTAAACCAGGTCTACACCAGGACTAAACCAGGACTACACCAGGTCTAAACCAGGACTAAACCAGGACTAAACCAGGACTACACCAGGACTAAACCAGGACTACACCAGGACTAAACCAGGTCTAAACCAGGTCTACACCAGGACTACACCAGGACTAAACCAGGACTACACCAGGACTAAACCAGGTCTAAACCAGGTCTAAACCAGGACTAAACCAGGACTAAACCAGGTCTAAACCAGGTCTACACCAGGACTACACCAGGACTAAACCAGGTCTAAACCAGGACTAAACCAGGACTAAACCAGGACTAAACCAGGTCTAAACCAGGTCTACACCAGGACTAAACCAGGACTAAACCAGGACTACACCAGGACTAAACCAGGACTAAACCAGGACTACACCAGGACTAAACCAGGACTAAACCAGGACTAAACCAGGACTACACCAGGTCTAAACCAGGACTAAACCAGGACTACACCAGGTCTAAACCAGGTCTACACCAGGACTACACCAGGACTAAACCAGGACTAAACCAGGTGTAAACCAGGACTAAACCAGGACTAAACCAGGACTAAACCAGGTCTAAACCAGGTCTACACCAGGACTAAACCAGGACTAAACCAGGACTACACCAGGACTAAACCAGGACTAAACCAGGACTACACCAGGACTAAACCAGGACTAAACCAGGACTAAACCAGGACTACACCAGGTCTAAACCAGGACTAAACCAGGACTAAACCAGGACTAAACCAGATCTAAACCAGGACTAAACCAGGACTACACCAGGTCTAAACCAGGACTAAACCAGGTCTAAACCAGGACTAAACCAGGACTAAACCAGGACTAAACCAGGACTACACCAGGACTAAACCAGGACTAAACCAGGTCTAAACCAGGTCTACACCAGGACTAAACCAGGACTAAACCAGGACTACACCAGGACTAAACCAGGACTAAACCAGGACTACACCAGGACTAAACCAGGACTAAACCAGGACTAAACCAGGACTACACCAGGTCTAAACCAGGACTAAACCAGGACTAAACCAGGACTAAACCAGATCTAAACCAGGACTAAACCAGGACTACACCAGGTCTAAACCAGGACTAAACCAGGTCTAAACCAGGACTAAACCAGGACTAAACCAGGACTAAACCAGGACTACACCAGGACTAAACCAGGACTACACCAGGACTAAACCAGGACTACACCAGGTCTACACCAGGACTAAACGAGGTGTAAACCAGGACTAAACCAGGACTAAACCAGGACTAAACCAGGACTAAACCAGGACTACACCAGGTCTAAACCAGGACTAAACCAGGTCTAAACCAGGTCTAAACCAGGACTAAACCAGGACTAAACCAGGACAAAACCAGGACTAAACCAGGACTAAACCAGGACTAAACCAGGACTAAACCAGGACAAAACCAGGACTAAACCAGGACTACACCAGGACTAAACCAGGACTAAACCAGGACTAAACCAGGACTGAACCAGGACTACACCAGGACTAAACCAGGACTAAACCAGGACAAAACCAGGACAAAACCAGGACTAAACCAGGACTAAACCAGGACTAAACCAGGACTAAACCAGGACAAAACCAGGACTAAACCAGGACTAAACCAGGACTAAACCAGGACTGAACCAGGACTACACCAGGACTACACCAGGACTGAACCAGGACTGAACCAGGACTAAACCAGGACTAAACCAGGACTAAACCAGGACTAAACCAGGACAAAACCAGGACTAAACCAGGACTAAACCAGGACTGAACCAGGACTAAACCAGGACAAAACCAGGACTAAACCAGGACTAAACCAGGACTAAACCAGGACAAAACCAGGACTAAACCAGGACTAAACCAGGACTAAACCAGGACAAAACCAGGACAAAACCAGGACTAAACCAGGACTGAACCAGGACTGAACCAGGACTACACCAGGACTACACCAGGACTGAACCAGGACTAAACCAGGACTAAACCAGGACAAAACCAGGACTAAACCAGGACTAAACCAGGACTAAACCAGGACTAAACCAGGACAAAACCAGGACTAAACCAGGACTAAACCAGGACAAAACCAGGACTGAACCAGGACTGAACCAGGACTAAACCAGGACTAAACCAGGACTAAACCAGGACTGAACCAGGACTAAACCAGGTCTAAACCAGGACTAAACCAGGTCTAAACCAGGACTGAACCAGGACTAAACCAGGACTAAACCAGGACTAAACCAGGACTAAACCAGGTCTAAACCAGGACTACACCAGGTCTAAACCAGGACTAAACCAGGACTAAACCAGGACTAAACCAGGTCTAAACCAGGACCAAACCAGGACTACACCAGGACCAAACCTGGACTAAACCTGGACTAAACCAGGACTAAACCAGGACTACACCAGGACTAAACCAGGACTAAACCAGGACTACACCAGGTCTACACCAGGACTAAACCAGGTCTAAACCAGGACTAAACCAGGACTACACCAGGTCTACACCAGGACTAAACCAGGACTACACCAGGTCTAAACCAGGACTAAACCAGGACTACACCAGGTCTAAACCAGGACTAAACCAGGACTAAACCAGGACTACACCAGGTCTACACCAGGACTAAACCAGGACTAAACCAGGACTGAACCAGGACTAAACCAGGACTACACCAGGTCTAAACCAGGACTAAACCAGGACTACACCAGGTCTAAACCAGGACTAAACCAGGTCTAAACCAGGTCTAAACCAGGACTAAACCAGGACTACACCAGGTCTAAACCAGGACTAAACCAGGACTAAACCAGGACTAAACCAGGACTAAACCAGGACTAAACCAGGACTAAACCAGGTCTACACCAGGACTAAACCAGGTCTACACCAGGACTAAACCAGGACTACACCAGGACTAAACCAGGTCTAAACCAGGTGTAAACCAGGACTAAACCAGGACTAAACCAGGTCTAAACCAGGTCTACACCAGGACTACACCAGGACTAAACCAGTCATAAAAAAGGAAAAAAACAGTTCTACAACAGGACTAATCCAGGTCTAAACCAGGAATAAACAAGGACTAAACCAGGACTAAATCAGGTCTACACCAGGACTAAACCAGAACTAAAACTAGTACTACACCAGGACTAAACCAGGACTAAACCAGGACTACACCAGGACTAAACCAGGACTAAACCAGGACTACACCAGGTCTAAACCAGGACTAAACCAGGTCTAAACCAGGACTAAACCAGGACTAAACCAGGACTAAACCAGGACTACACCAGGACTAAACCAGGACTACACCAGGACTAAACCAGGACTACACCAGGACTAAACCAGGACTACACCAGGTCTAAACCAGGACTAAACCAGGTCTAAACCAGGTCTAAACCAGGACTAAACCAGGACTAAACCAGGACTAAACCAGGACTACACCAGGACTAAACCAGGATTACACCAGGTCTAAACCAGGACTAAACCAGGTCTAAACCAGGTCTAAACCAGGACTAAACCAGGACTAAACCAGGACTAAACCAGGACTACACCAGGACTAAACCAGGACTGAACCAGGACTGAACCAGGACTGAACCAGGACTACACCAGGACTAAACCAGGACTAAACCAGGATTAAACCAGGACTGAACCAGGACTAAACCAGGACTAAACCAGGACTAAACCAGGACTAAACCAGGACTGAACCAGGACTAAACCAGGTCTAAACCAGGACTAAACCAGGACTAAACCAGGACTAAACCAGGTCTAAACCAGGACTGAACCAGGACTAAACCAGGACTAAACCAGGACTAAACCAGGACTAAACCAGGACTAAACCAGGTCTAAACCAGGACTACACCAGGTCTAAACCAGGACTAAACCAGGACTACACCAGGACTAAACCAGGACTAAACCAGGTCTAAACCAGGACTACACCAGGACTAAACCAGGACTAAACCAGGACTAAACCAGGACTAAACCAGGTCTAAACCAGGACTAAACCAGGACTAAACCAGGACTAAACCAGGACTAAACCAGGACTAAACCAGGACTACACCAGGACTAAACCAGGACTACACCAGGACTAAACCAGGACTACACCAGGACTAAACCAGGACTAAACCAGGACTACACCAGGACTAAACCAGGACTACACCAGGACTAAACCAGGACTAAACCAGGTCTAAACCAGGACTAAACCAGGACTAAACCAGGACTAAACCAGGTCTAAACCAGGACTAAACCAGGACTAAACCAGGACTACACCAGGACTAAACCAGGACTAAACCAGGACTAAACCAGGACTACACCAGGACTAAACCAGGACTAAACCAGGACTACACCAGGACTAAACCAGGACTAAACCAGGTCTAAACCAGGACTAAACCAGGACTACACCAGGTCTACACCAGGACTAAACCAGGTCTAAACCAGGACTAAACCAGGACTAAACCAGGACTAAACCAGAACTACACCAGGACTACACCAGGTCTATAACAGGACTAAACCAGGACTAAACCAGGACTGAACCAGGACTAAACCAGGACTACACCAGGTCTATAACAGGACTAAACCAGGACTAAACCAGGACTGAACCAGGACTAAACCAGGACTAAACCAGGACTAAACCAGGACTAAACCAGCACTACACCAGGTCTATAACAGGACTAAACCAGGACTAAACCAGGACTAAACCAGGTCTAAACCAGGACTAAACCAGGACTACACCAGGTCTAAACCAGGACTAAACCAGGACTAAACCAGGACTAAACCAGGACTACACCAGGACTAAACCAGGACTAAACCAGGACTACACCAGGACTACACCAGGACTAAACCAGGTCTAAACCAGGACTAAACCAGGACTACACCAGGACTAAACCAGGTCTAAACCAGGACTAAACCAGGACTACACCAGGACTACACCAGGACTAAACCAGGACTACACCAGGACTACACCAGGACTAAACCAGGACTAAACCAGGACTACACCAGGACTAAACCAGGACTAAACCAGGACTACACCAGGACTAAACTAGGTCTAAACCAGGACTAAACCAGGACTAAACCAGGACCAAACCAGGACTAAACCAGGACTAAACCAGGACGAAACCAGGACTACACCAGGACTAAACCAGGTCTAAACCAGGACTAAACCAGGACTAAACCAGGACCAAACCAGGACTAAACCAGGACTACACCAGGACTAAACCAGGACTACACCAGGACTAAACCAGGACTAAACCAGGACTACACCAGGACTAAACCAGGTCTAAACCAGGACTAAACCAGGACTATAACAGGACTACACCAGGACTAAACCAGGACTAAACCAGGACTAAACCAGGACTACACCAGGACTAAACCAGGACTACACCAGGACTAAACCAGGACTACACCAGGACTAAACCAGGACTAAACCAGGACTACACCAGGACTAAACCAGGTCTAAACCAGGACTAAACCAGGACTAAACCAGGACTAAACCAGGACTAAACCAGGACTACACCAGGACTAAACCAGGTCTAAACCAGGACTAAACCAGGACTAAACCAGGACTAAACCAGGACCAAACCAGGACTAAACCAGGACTAAACCAGGACTACACCAGGACTACACCAGGACTAAACCAGGACTAAACCAGGTCTAAACCAGGACCAAACCAGGACTAAACTAGGACTAAACCAGGACTAAACCAGGACCAAACCAGGACTAAACCAGGACTAAACCAGGACTAAACCAGGACTACACCAGGACTAAACCAGGTCTAAACCAGGACTAAACCAGGACCAAACCAGGACTAAACCAGGACTAAACCAGGACTAAACCAGGACTAAACCAGGACCAAACCAGGACTAAACCAGGACTAAACCAGGACTAAACCAGGACCAAACCAGGACTAAACCAGGACTAAACCAGGACTAAACCAGGACCAAACCAGGACTAAACCAGGACTAAACCAGGACTAAACCAGGACTACACCAGGTCTACACCAGGACTAAACCAGGACTAAACCAGGACTGAACCAGGACTAAACTAGGACTACACCAGGTCTAAACCAGGACTAAACCAGGTCTAAACCAGGACTAAACCAGGACTACACCAGGTCTAAACCAGGACTAAACCAGGACTAAACCAGGTCTAAACCAGGACTAAACCAGGACTACACCAGGTCTAAACCAGGACTAAACCAGGACTAAACCAGGACTAAACCAGGACTACACCAGGACTAAACCAGGACTAAACCAGGACTACACCAGGACTACACCAGGACTAAACCAGGTCTAAACCAGAACTAAACCAGGACTACACCAGGACTAAACCAGGTCTAAACCAGGACTAAACCAGGACTACACCAGGACTACACCAGGACTAAACCAGGACTACACCAGGACTAAACCAGGACTACACCAGGACTACACCAGGACTAAACCAGGACTACACCAGGACTACACCAGGACTAAACCAGGACTAAACCAGGACTACACCAGGACTAAACCAGGACTACACCAGGACTAAACCAGGACTAAACCAGGACTACACCAGGACTAAACTAGGTCTAAACCAGGACTAAACCAGGACTAAACCAGGACCAAACCAGGACTAAACCAGGACTAAACCAGGACTAAACCAGGACTACACCAGGACTAAACCAGGTCTAAACCAGGACTAAACCAGGACTAAACCAGGACCAAACCAGGACTAAACCAGGACTACACCAGGACTAAACCAGGACTACACCAGGACTAAACCAGGACTACACCAGGACTAAACCAGGACTAAACCAGGACTACACCAGGACTAAACCAGGTCTAAACCAGGACTAAACCAGGACTAAACCAGGACTACACCAGGACTAAACCAGGACTAAACCAGGACTAAACCAGGACTACACCAGGACTAAACCAGGACTACACCAGGACTAAACCAGGACTAAACCAGGACTACACCAGGACTAAACCAGGTCTAAACCAGGACTAAACCAGGACTAAACCAGGACTAAACCAGGACTAAACCAGGACTACACCAGGACAAACCAGGTCTAAACCAGGACTAAACCAGGACTAAACCAGGTCTAAACCAGGACTAAACCAGGACTAAACCAGGACTAAACCAGGACTACACCAGGACTAAACCAGGACTACACCAGGACTAAACCAGGACTAAACCAGGTCTAAACCAGGACCAAACCAGGACTAAACCAGGACTAAACCAGGACTAAACCAGGACTAAACCAGGACTAAACCAGGTCTAAACCAGGACTAAACCAGGACTACACCAGGACTAAACCAGGACTAAACCAGGACTAAACCAGGACTAAACCAGGACTAAACCAGGTCTAAACCAGGACTAAACCAGGACTAAACCAGGACTAAACCAGGACTAAACCAGGACTAAACCAGGACTACACCAGGACTAAACCAGGTCTAAACCAGGACTAAACCAGGACTAAACCAGGACTAAACCAGGACCAAACCAGGACTAAACCAGGACTAAACCAGGACTACACCAGGACTACACCAGGACTAAACCAGGACTAAACCAGGTCTAAACCAGGACCAAACCAGGACTAAACCAGGACTAAACCAGGACTAAACCAGGACCAAACCAGGACTAAACCAGGACTAAACCAGGACTAAACCAGGACTACACCAGGACTAAACCAGGTCTAAACCAGGACTAAACCAGGACCAAACCAGGACTAAACCAGGACTAAACCAGGACTAAACCAGGACTAAACCAGGACTAAACCAGGACCAAACCAGGACTAAACCAGGACTAAACCAGGACTAAACCAGGACCAAACCAGGACTAAACCAGGACTAAACCAGGACTAAACCAGGACCAAACCAGGACTAAACCAGGACTAAACCAGGACTAAACCAGGACTACACCAGGTCTACACCAGGACTAAACCAGGACTAAACCAGGACTGAACCAGGACTAAACCAGGACTACACCAGGTCTAAACCAGGACTAAACCAGGACTACACCAGGTCTAAACCAGGACTAAACCAGGTCTAAACCAGGACTAAACCAGGACTACACCAGGTCTAAACCAGGACTAAACCAGGACTAAACCAGGTCTAAACCAGGACTAAACCAGGACTACACCAGGTCTAAACCAGGACTAAACCAGGACTAAACCAGGACTAAACCAGGACTACACCAGGACTAAACCAGGACTAAACCAGGACTACACCAGGACTACACCAGGACTAAACCAGGTCTAAACCAGGACTAAACCAGGACTACACCAGGACTAAACCAGGTCTAAACCAGGACTAAACCAGGACTACACCAGGACTACACCAGGACTAAACCAGGACTACACCAGGACTACACCAGGACTAAACCAGGACTAAACCAGGACTACACCAGGACTAAACCAGGACTACACCAGGACTAAACCAGGACTAAACCAGGACTACACCAGGACTAAACTAGGTCTAAACCAGGACTAAACCAGGACTAAACCAGGACCAAACCAGGACTAAACCAGGACTAAACCAGGACTACACCAGGACTAAACCAGGTCTAAACCAGGACTAAACCAGGACTAAACCAGGACCAAACCAGGACTAAACCAGGACTACACCAGGACTAAACCAGTACTACACCAGGACTAAACCAGGACTACACCAGGACTAAACCAGGACTAAACCAGGACTACACCAGGACTAAACCAGGTCTAAACCAGGACTAAACCAGGACTAAACCAGGACTACACCAGGACTAAACCAGGACTAAACCCGGACTAAACCAGGACTACACCAGGACTAAACCAGGACTACACCAGGACTAAACCAGGACTACACCAGGACTAAACCAGGACTAAACCAGGACTACACCAGGACTAAACCAGGTCTAAACCAGGACTAAACCAGGACTAAACCAGGACTAAACCAGGACTAAACCAGGACTACACCAGGACTAAACCAGGTCTAAACCAGGACTAAACCAGGACTAAACCAGGACTAAACCAGGACCAAACCAGGACTAAACCAGGACTAAACCAGGACTACACCAGGACTAAACCAGGACTAAACCAGGTCTAAACCAGGACTAAACCAGGACCAAACCAGGACTAAACCAGGACTAAACCAGGACTAAACCAGGACTACACCAGGACTAAACCAGGTCTAAACCAGGACTAAACCAGGACTAAACCAGGACTAAACCAGGACCAAACCAGGACTAAACCAGGACTAAACCAGGACTACACCAGGACTACACCAGGACTAAACCAGGACTAAACCAGGTCTAAACCAGGACCAAACCAGGACTAAACCAGGACTAAACCAGGACTAAACCAGGACCAAACCAGGACTAAACCAGGACTGAACCAGGACTAAACCAGAACTAAACCAGGACTAAACCAGGACTAAACCATGACTAAAACATGACTAAAACATGACTAAACCAGGACTAAACCAGGACTAAACCAGGTCTAAACCAAGACTGAACCAGGGCTAAACCAGGACTAAACTAGAACTAAACCAGGACCAAACCAGGACCAAACCAGGACTAAACCAGGATCAAACCGGGACTAAACCGGGACTAAACCAGGACCAAACCAGGACTAAACCAGGACTAAACCAGGACTAAACCAGGACTACAGCAGGACTAAACCAGGTCTAAACCAGGACTACAGCAGGACTAAACCAGGACTAAACCAGGACTAAACCAGGACTAAACCAGGACTAAACCAGGACCAAACCAGGACTAAACCAGGACTACACCAGGACTACACCAGGACTAAACCAGGACTAAACCAGGTCTAAACCAGGACCAAACCAGGACTAAACCAGGACTAAACCAGGACTACACCAGGACTAAACCAGGACTAAACCAGGACTAAACCAGGACTACACCAGGACTAAACCAGGACTACACCAGGACTAAACCAGGACTACACCAGGACTAAACCAGGACTAAACCAGGACTACACCAGGACTAAACCAGGTCTAAACCAGGACTAAACCAGGACTAAACCAGGACTAAACCAGGACTAAACCAGGACTACACCAGGACTAAACCAGGTCTAAACCAGGACTAAACCAGGACTAAACCAGGACTAAACCAGGACCAAACCAGGACTAAACCAGGACTAAACCAGGACTACACCAGGACTACACCAGGACTAAACCAGGACTAAACCAGGTCTAAACCAGGACCAAACCAGGACTAAACTAGGACTAAACCAGGACTAAACCAGGACCAAACCAGGACTAAACCAGGACTAAACCAGGACTAAACCAGGACTACACCAGGACTAAACCAGGTCTAAACCAGGACTAAACCAGGACCAAACCAGGACTAAACCAGGACTAAACCAGGACTAAACCAGGACTAAACCAGGACCAAACCAGGACTAAACCAGGACTAAACCAGGACTAAACCAGGACCAAACCAGGACTAAACCAGGACTAAACCAGGACTAAACCAGGACCAAACCAGGACTAAACCAGGACTAAACCAGGACTAAACCAGGACTACACCAGGTCTACACCAGGACTAAACCAGGACTAAACCAGGACTGAACCAGGACTAAACCAGGACTACACCAGGTCTAAACCAGGACTAAACCAGGACTACACCAGGTCTAAACCAGGACTAAACCAGGTCTAAACCAGGACTAAACCAGGACTACACCAGGTCTAAACCAGGACTAAACCAGGACTAAACCAGGTCTAAACCAGGACTAAACCAGGACTACACCAGGTCTAAACCAGGACTAAACCAGGACTAAACCAGGACTAAAACCAGGACTACACCAGGACTAAACCAGGACTAAACCAGGACTACACCAGGACTACACCAGGACTAAACCAGGTCTAAACCAGGACTAAACCAGGACTACACCAGGACTAAACCAGGTCTAAACCAGGACTAAACCAGGACTACACCAGGACTACACCAGGACTAAACCAGGACTACACCAGGACTACACCAGGACTAAACCAGGACTAAACCAGGACTACACCAGGACTAAACCAGGACTACACCAGGACTAAACCAGGACTAAACCAGGACTACACCAGGACTAAACCAGGACCAAACCAGGACTAAACCAGGACCAAACCAGGACTAAACCAGGACTAAACCAGGACTAAACCAGGACTACACCAGGACTAAACCAGGACTAAACCAGGACTAAACCAGGACCAAACCAGGACTAAACCAGGACTAAACCAGGACTAAACCAGGACTAAACCAGGACTACACCAGGACTAAACCAGGTCTAAACCAGGACTAAACCAGGACTAAACCAGGACCAAACCAGGACTAAACCAGGACTACACCAGGACTAAACCAGGACTACACCAGGACTAAACCAGGACTAAACCAGGACTACACCAGGACTAAACCAGGTCTAAACCAGGACTAAACCAGGACTAAACCAGGACTACACCAGGACTAAACCAGGACTAAACCAGGACTAAACCAGGACTACACCAGGACTAAACCAGGACTACACCAGGACTAAACCAGGACTAAACCCGGACTACACCCGGTCTAAACCAGGTCTAAACCAGGACTAAACCAGGACTAAACCAGGACTAAACCAGGACTAAACCAGGACTACACCAGGACAAACCAGGTCTAAACCAGGACTAAACCAGGACTAAACCAGGTCTAAACCAGGACTAAACCAGGACTAAACCAGGACTAAACCAGGACTACACCAGGACTAAACCAGGACTACACCAGGACTAAACCAGGACTAAACCAGGTCTAAACCAGGACCAAACCAGGACTAAACCAGGACTAAACCAGGACTAAACCAGGACTAAACCAGGTCTAAACCAGGACTAAACCAGGACTACACCAGGACTAAACCAGGTCTAAACCAGGACTAAACCAGGACTAAACCAGGACTAAACCAGGACTAAACCAGGTCTAAACCAGGACTAAACCAGGACTAAACCAGGACTAAACCAGGACTAAACCAGGACTACACCAGGACTAAACCAGGTCTAAACCAGGACTAAACCAGGACTAAACCAGGACTAAACCAGGACCAAACCAGGACTAAACCAGGACTAAACCAGGACTACACCAGGACTACACCAGGACTAAACCAGGACTAAACCAGGTCTAAACCAGGACCAAACCAGGACTAAACCAGGACTAAACCAGGACTAAACCAGGACCAAACCAGGACTAAACCAGGACTAAACCAGGACTAAACCAGGACTACACCAGGACTAAACCAGGTCTAAACCAGGACTAAACCAGGACCAAACCAGGACTAAACCAGGACTAAACCAGGACTAAACCAGGACTAAACCAGGACTAAACCAGGACCAAACCAGGACTAAACCAGGACTAAACCAGGACTAAACCAGGACCAAACCAGGACTAAACCAGGACTAAACCAGGACTAAACCAGGACCAAACCAGGACTAAACCAGGACTAAACCAGGACTAAACCAGGACTACACCAGGTCTACACCAGGACTAAACCAGGACTAAACCAGGACTGAACCAGGACTAAACCAGGACTACACCAGGTCTAAACCAGGACTAAACCAGGACTACACCAGGTCTAAACCAGGACTAAACCAGGTCTAAACCAGGACTAAACCAGGACTACACCAGGTCTAAACCAGGACTAAACCAGGACTAAACCAGGTCTAAACCAGGACTAAACCAGGACTACACCAGGTCTAAACCAGGACTAAACCAGGACTAAACCAGGACTAAACCAGGACTACACCAGGACTAAACCAGGACTAAACCAGGACTACACCAGGACTACACCAGGACTAAACCAGGTCTAAACCAGGACTAAACCAGGACTACACCAGGACTAAACCAGGTCTAAAACCAGGACTAAACCAGGACTACACCAGGACTACACCAGGACTAAAACCAGGACTACACCAGGACTACACCAGGACTAAACCAGGACTAAACCAGGACTACACCAGGACTAAACCAGGACTACACCAGGACTAAACCAGGACTAAACCAGGACTACACCAGGACTAAACTAGGTCTAAACCAGGACTAAACCAGGACTAAACCAGGACCAAACCAGGACTAAACCAGGACTAAACCAGGACTACACCAGGACTAAACCAGGTCTAAACCAGGACTAAACCAGGACTAAACCAGGACCAAACCAGGACTAAACCAGGACTACACCAGGACTAAACCAGGACTACACCAGGACTAAACCAGGACTACACCAGGACTAAACCAGGACTACACCAGGACTAAACCAGGTCTAAACCAGGACTAAACCAGGACTAAACCAGGACTACACCAGGACTAAACCAGGACTAAACCCGGACTAAACCAGGACTACACCAGGACTAAACCAGGACTACACCAGGACTAAACCAGGACTAAACCAGGACTACACCAGGACTAAACCAGGTCTAAACCAGGACTAAACCAGGACTAAACCAGGACTAAACCAGGACTAAACCAGGACTACACCAGGACTAAACCAGGTCTAAACCAGGACTAAACCAGGACTAAACCAGGACTAAACCAGGACCAAACCAGGACTAAACCAGGACTAAACCAGGACTACACCAGGACTAAACCAGGACTAAACCAGGTCTAAACCAGGACTAAACCAGGACCAAACCAGGACTAAACCAGGACTAAACCAGGACTAAACCAGGACTACACCAGGACTAAACCAGGTCTAAACCAGGACTAAACCAGGACTAAACCAGGACTAAACCAGGACCAAACCAGGACTAAACCAGGACTAAACCAGGACTACACCAGGACTACACCAGGACTAAACCAGGACTAAACCAGGTCTAAACCAGGACCAAACCAGGACTAAACCAGGACTAAACCAGGACTAAACCAGGACCAAACCAGGACTAAACCAGGACTAAACCAGGACTAAACCAGGACTACACCAGGACTAAACCAGGTCTAAACCAGGACTAAACCAGGACTAAACCAGGACCAAACCAGGACTAAACCAGGACTAAACCAGGACTAAACCAGGACTACACCAGGACTAAACCAGGACTAAACCAGGACTAAACCAGGACTAAACCAGGACCAAACCAGGACTAAACCAGGACTAAACCAGGACTAAACCAGGACTAAACCAGGACCAAACCAGGACTAAACCAGGACTAAACCAGGACTAAACCAGGACTACACCAGGACTAAACCAGGACTACACCAGGACTAAACCAGGTCTAAACCAGGACTAAACCAGGACTAAACCAGGACTAAACCAGGACTAAACCAGGACCAAACCAGGACTACACCAGGACTACACCAGGACTAAACCAGGACTAAACCAGGACTAAACCAGGTCTAAACCAGGACCAAACCAGGACTAAACCAGGACTAAACCAGGACTAAACCAGGACTAAACCAGGACTAAACCAGGACTACACCAGGACCAGGACTGTTGGTTAAAAACACTTTATTTTAAATGTTTTGATCTGAATAAATAATTTCTTTGGTTTGTTTGAACACTGTCGCCGTGGAAACGCCTTCGTCTGGAGCCGTCACCGCGGCAACGCCCGGTCGAACCTGCAACAGACAGGAAGTTACTCCAGATGCCCTCCCCGTGTGTCAGATGCCCTCCCTGTGCCTCAGATGCCCTCCCTGTGTGTCAGATGCCCTCCCGTGTGTCAGATGCCCTCCCGTGTGTCAGATGCCCTCCCCGTGTGTCAGATGCCCTCCCCGTGTGTCAGATGCCCTCCCTGTGCGTCAGATGCCCTCCCCTGTGTCAGATGCCCTCCCTGTGTGTCAGATGCCCTCCCTGTGTGTCAGATGCCCTCCCTGTGTGTCAGATGCCCTCCCGTGTGTCAGATGCCCTCCCGTGTGTCAGATGCCCTCCCTGTGTGTCAGATGCCCTCCCTGTGTGTCAGATGCCCTCCCTGTGTGTCAGATGCCCTCCCCTGTGTGTCAGATGCCCTCCCCGTGTGTCAGATGCCCTCCCGTGTGTCAGATGCCCTCCCCTGTGTGTCAGATGCCCTCCCTGTGTGTCAGATGCCCTCCCCGTGCCTCAGATGCCCTCTCCGTGTGTCAGATGCCCTCCCCGTGTGTCAGATGCCCTCCCTGTGCGTCAGATGCCCTCCCCTGTGTCAGATGCCCTCCCTGTGTGTCAGATGCCCTCCCTGTGTGTCAGATGCCCTCCCCGTGTGTCAGATGCCCTCCCCGTGTGTCAGATGCCCTCCCTGTGTGTCAGATGCCCTCCCCCGTGCCTCAGATGCCCTCTCCGTGTGTCAGATGCCCTCCCCTGTGTGTCAGATGCCCTCCCTGTGTGTCAGATGCCCTCCCTGTGCGTCAGGTGCCCTACCCGTGTGTCAGATGACCTCCCCGTGTGTCAGATGCCCTCCTGTGCGCCAGATGCCCTCCCGTGTGTCAGATGCCCTCCCTGTGTGTCAGATGCCCTCCCTGTGTGTCAGATGCCCTCCCGTGCCTCAGATGCCCTCCCCGTGTGTCAGATGCCCTCCCTGTGTGTCAGATGCCCTCCCCGTGTGTCAGATGCCCTCCCCGTGTGTCAGATGCCCTCCCGTGTGTCAGATGCCCTCCCCTGTGCCTCAGATGCCCTCCCCGTGTGTCAGATGCCCTCTCTGTGTGTCAGATGCCCTCCCCTGTGCCTCAGATGCCCTCCCCGTGTGTCAGATGCCCTCCCCGTGTGTCAGATGCCCTCCCCGTGTGTCAGATGCCCTCCCCGTGTGTCAGATGCCCTCCCTGTGTGTCAGATGCCCTCCCGTGTGTCAGATGCCCTCCCCGTGTGTCAGATGCCCTCCCGTGTGTCAGATGCCCTCCCGTGTGTCAGATGCCCTCCCGTGTGTCAGATGCCCTCCCCTGTGTGTCAGATGCCCTCCCGTGTGTCAGATGCCCTCCCCTGTGTCAGATGCCCTCCCCTGTGTCAGATGCCCTCCCGTGTGTCAGATGCCCTCCCGTGTGTCAGATGCCCTCCCTGTGCGTCAGATGCCCTCCCTGTGCGTCAGGTGCCCTCCCCGTGTGTCAGATGCCCTCCCTGTGCGTCAGATGCCCTCCCCGTGTGTCAGATGCCCTCCCTGTGTGTCAGATGCCCTCCCTGTGTGTCAGATGCCCTCCCCGTGTGTCAGATGCCCTCCCGTGTGTCAGATGCCCTCCCCTGTGTCAGATGCCCTCCCCTGTGTCAGATGCCCTCCCGTGTGTCAGATGCCCTCCCGTGTGTCAGATGCCCTCCCCTGTGTCAGATGCCCTCCCGTGTGTCAGATGCCCTCCCCTGTGTCAGATGCCCTCCCCTGTGTCAGATGCCCTCCCCGTGTGTCAGATGCCCTCCCCGTGTGTCAGATGCCCTCCCGTGTGTCAGATGCCCTCCCCTGTGTCAGATGCCCTCCCCGTGTGTCAGATGCCCTCCCTGTGTGTCAGATGCCCTCATTGTGTGTCAGATGCCCTCCCCGTGTGTCAGATGCCCTCCCTGTGTGTCAGATGCCCTCCCGCACTCACTCCTGGACGCAGGCGGGGATCTGAGCGCGCTCCGTGGGCACGAGCTCGGACAGCTCCTGGAGGCTGTCGACGAAGCGAAGTTTCCGACTGAACTTTGAACTTTAGAAACAAAACAGAGGTCAGAGGTCAGAGGTCAGAGGTCAGAGGTCAGAGGTCACGGGTGAGGCAGAAAGTAGCAGGAAGTGAGCAGAGCTTTATTTTGAAGGAGCAGTGTGTGTGTGTGTTTTATGTTGAAGGAGCAGTGTGTGTGTGTTTTATTTTGAAGGAGCAGTGTGTGTGTTTTATTTTGAAGGAGCAGTGTGTGTGTGTGTTTTATTTTGAAGGAGCAGTGTGTGTGTGTGTTTTATTTTGAAGGAGCAGTGTGTGTGTGTGTGTTTTATTTTGAAGGAGCAGTGTGTGTGTGTGTTTTATTTTGAAGGAGCAGTGTGTGTGTGTTTTATTTTGAAGGAGCAGTGTGTGTGTGTTTTATTTTGAAGGAGCAGTGTGTGTGTGTTTTATTTTGAAGGAGCAGTGTGTGTGTGTGTTTTATTTTGAAGGAGCAGTGTGTGTGTGTGTTTTATTTTGAAGGAGCAGTGTGTGTGTGTGTTTTATTTTGAAGGAGCAGTGTGTGTGTTTTATTTTGAAGGAGCAGTGTGTGTGTGTGTTTTATTTTGAAGGAGCAGTGTGTGTGTGTGTTTTATTTTGAAGGAGCAGTGTGTGTGTGTGTTTTATTTTGAAGGAGCAGTGTGTGTGTGTTTTATTTTGAAGGAGCAGTGTGTGTGTGTTTTATTTTGAAGGAGCAGTGTGTGTGTGTGTTTTATTTTGAAGGAGCAGTGTGTGTGTTTTATTTTGAAGGAGCAGTGTGTGTGTGTGTTTTATTTTGAAGGAGCAGTGTGTGTGTTTTATTTTGAAGGAGCAGTGTGTGTGTTTTATTTTGAAGGAGCAGTGTGTGTGTGTGTTTTATTTTGAAGGAGCAGTGTGTGTGTGTGTTTTATTTTGAAGGAGCAGTGTGTGTGTTTTATTTTGAAGGAGCAGTGTGTGTGTTTTATTTTGAAGGAGCAGTGTGTGTGTTTTATTTTGAAGGAGCAGTGTGTGTGTGTGTTTTATTTTGAAGGAGCAGTGTGTGTGTTTTATTTTGAAGGAGCAGTGTGTGTGTGTGTTTTATTTTGAAGGAGACCTGATGAAGGGTTTGACGATGGTGATCAGCGTTTTGATGAACCAGGTCGGATGAACGACGAAAAAACCCTTCAGGTTCTTCCTCAGCCTGAAAGAAAAGAGACTTTAGTGTTTTCAGGTGTTTTCGGGTGTTTTCGGGTGTTTTCAGGGTGTTTTCGGGGTGTTTTCGGGGTGTTTTCGGGGTGTTTTCGGGGTGTTTTCGGGGTGTTTTCGGGGTGTTTTCGGGTGTTTTCGGGGTGTTTTCGGGGTGTTTTCGGGTGTTTTCGGGTGTTTTCGGGGTGTTTTCGGGGTGTTTTCGGGGTGTTTTCGGGTGTTTTCGGGGTGTTTTCGGGGTGTTTTCGGGTGTTTTCGGGGTGTTTTCGGGTGTTTTCGGGTGTTTTCGGGTGTTTTCGGGGTGTTTTCGGGGTGTTTTCGGTGTTTTCGGGTTTTCGGTGTTTTCGGTGTTTTCGGGTTTTTTCGGGTGTTTTCGGGTGTTTTCGGGGTGTTTTCGGGGTGTTTTCGGGTGTTTTCGGGGTGTTTTCGGGGTGTTTTCGGGGTGTTTTCGGGGTCACTCTCAGGTGTTTTCGGGGTGTTTTCGGGGTGTTTTCGGGTGTTTTCGGGGTGTTTTCTGGTGTTTTCGGGTGTTTTCGGGGTGTTTTCGGGTGTTTTCGGGTGTTTTCGGGGTGTTTTCGGGTGTTTTCGGGGGGTTTAGGGGTGGTTTTGGGGTGTTTTCGGGTGTTTTCGGGTGTTTTCGGGGTGTTTTCGGGGTCCCTCTCAGGTGTTTTAAAGTGTTTTCGGGTGTTTTCGGTGTTTTGGTGTTTTCGGGTGTTTTCGGGTGTTTTCGGGTGTTTTAAAGTGTTTCGGGTGTTTTAGGTGTTTTCGGTGTTTTCGGGTGTTTTCGGTGTTTTCGGTGTTTTCGGGTGTTTTCGGTGTTTTCGGGTGTTTTGGTGTTTTCGGTGTTTTCGGTGTTTTCGGGTGTTTTCGGGTGTTTTCGGGTGTTTTCGGGTGTTTTCGGTGTTTTCGCGTTTTCGGTGTTTTCGGTTGTTTTCGGGTGTTTTCGGGTGTTTTCTGGGTGTTTTCGGTGTTTTCGGGTGTTTTCGGTGTTTTCGGTCCCTCTCAGGTGTTTTCGGTGTTTTAAAGTGTTTTCGGGTGTTTTCGGGTGTTTTCGGGTGTTTTCGCGTTTTCGGTGTTTTCGGGTGTTTTCAGGTGTTTTCGGGTGTTTTCGGGGTGTTTTCGGGTGTTTTGAGGTGTTTTCGGTGTTTGGGTGTTTTCGGGTGTTTTCGGTGTTTTCGGTGTTTTCGGGTGTTTCGGTGTTTTCGGGTGTTTTGGTGTTTTCGGGTGTTTTCGTGTTTTCGGGTGTTTTCGGTGTTTTCGGGTGTTTTCGGGTGTTTTCGGGTGTTTCGGGTGTTTTCGGGTGTTTTCGGGTGTTTTCGGGGTGTTTTCGGGGTGTTTTCGGGGTCCCTCTCAGGTGTTTTCGGGGTGTTTTCGGGGTGTTTTCGGGGTGTTTTCGGGTGTTTTCGGGGTGTTTTCGGGGTGTTTTCGGGGTGTTTTCGGGTGTTTTCGGGGTGTTTTCGGGGTGTTTTCGGGTGTTTTCGGGTGTTTTCGGGGTGTTTTCGGGTGTTTTCGGGTGTTTTCGGGGTGTTTTCGGGTGTTTTCGGGTGTTTTCGGGGTGTTTTCGGGGTGTTTTCGGGGTCCCTCTCAGGTGTTTTCGGGGTGTTTTCGGGGTGTTTTCGGGGTCCCTCTCAGGTGTTTTCGGGGTGTTTTCGGGTGTTTTCGGGGTGTTTTCGGGGTGTTTTCGGGGTGTTTTCGGGGTGTTTTCGGGTGTTTTCGGGTGTTTTCGGGGTGTTTTCGGGGTCCCTCTCAGGTGTTTTCGGGGTGTTTTCGGGGTGTTTTCGGGGTGTTTTCGGGGTGTTTTCGGGTGTTTTCGGGGTGTTTTCGGGGTGTTTTCGGGGTCCCCCTCAGGTGTTTTCGGGGTGTTTTCGGGGTGTTTTCGGGGTCCCTCTCAGGTGTTTTCGGGGTGTTTTCGGGTGTTTTCGGGTGTTTTCGGGGTGTTTTCGGGGTCCCTCTCAGGTGTTTTCGGGGTCCCTCTCAGGTGTTTTCGGGGTGTTTTCGGGGTGTTTTCGGGGTGTTTTCGGGGTGTTTTCGGGGTGTTTTCGGGGTGTTTTCGGGGTGTTTTCGGGGTGTTTTCGGGGTGTTTTCGGGGTGTTTTCGGGGTCCCTCTCAGGTGTTTTCGGGGTGTTTTCGGGGTGTTTTCGGGGTGTTTTCGGGGTCCCTCTCAGGTGTTTTCGGGGTGTTTTCGGGGTGTTTTCGGGGTGTTTTCGGGGTGTTTTCGGGGTGTTTTCGGGGTGTTTTCGGGGTCCCTCTCAGGTGTTTTCGGGGTGCTTCCTCACCGGCGGTCGATGGTGGTGTAGCAGTCTCGGAGCCAGCTCAGTCCTGGGACTTGGTTCTTCTGAGCTCCAGCACAAAGATACACGACCACGTAATCCTCCGAGACCATGAGCTCCAGAGTCCCCATCACGTACCTGCAAGTACAAGTACTACTACTACTGCAGTACTACTGCAGTACTACTGCAGTACTACTGCAGTACTACATCACATAACTGTAGGAAGTACACAAAATACTTATAGTACTACTACACACACTTGAAAATACACACAGAATATAAGTGTAGTGATTTTACCACAAACAGCTCAAATGATAAACCTTTCAGCTGTTCAGAGCTGAATCTGGTATCAGGTCTAAACCAGGACTAACCCAGGACTAACCCAGGACTAACCCAGGTCTAACCCAGGACTAACCCAGGACTAACCCAGGACTAACCCAGGACTAACCCAGGACTAACCCAGGACTAACCCAGGACTAACCCAGGTCTAACCCAGGACTAACCCAGGTCTAACCCAGGACTAACCCAGGACTAACCCAGGTCTAACCCAGGACTAACCCAGGACTAACCCAGGACTAACCCAGGACTAACCCAGGACTAACCCAGGACTAACCCAGGACTAACCCAGGTCTAACCCAGGACTAACCCAGGTCTAACCCAGGACTAACCCAGGACTAACCCAGGTCTAACCCAGGACTAACCCAGGACTAACCCAGGACTAACCCAGGACTAACCCAGGACTAACCCAGGACTAACCCAGGTCTAACCCAGGACTAACCCAGGTCTAACCCAGGACTAACCCAGGACTAACCCAGGTCTAACCCAGGACTAACCCAGGACTAACCCAGGACTAACCCAGGTCTAAACCAGGTCTAACCCAGGACTAACCCAGGACTAACCCAGGTCTAAACCAGGTCTAACCCAGGACTAACCCAGGACTAACCCAGGACTAACCCAGGACTAACCCAGGACAAACCCAGGACTAACCCAGGACTAACCCAGGACTAACCCAGGTCTAACCCAGGTCTAACCCAGGACTAAACCAGGTCTAAACCAGGACTAACCCAGGACCAACCCAGGACTAACCCAGGACTAACCCAGGTCTAAACCAGGACTAACCCAGGACTAACCCAGGACTAACCCAGGACCAACCCAGGACTAACCCAGGACTAACCCAGGACTAACCCAGGTCTAACCCAGGACTAAACCAGGTCTAAACCAGGACTAACCCAGGACTAACCCAGGTCTAACCCAGGACTAAACCAGGTCTAACCCAAGACTAAACCAGGTCTAACCCAGGACTAACCCAGGACTAACCCAGGACTAACCCAGGACTAACCCAGGACTAAACCAGGACTAACCCAGGTCTAACCCAGGACTAAACCAGGACTAACCCAGGACTAAACCAGGTCTAAACCAGGACTAACCCAGGACTAACCCAGGTCCAAACCAGGACTAACCCAGGACTAACCCAGGTCTAACCCAGGACTAACCCAGGACTAACCCAGGACTAACCCAGGTCTAACCCAGGTCTAACCCAGGACTAACCCAGGACTAACCCAGGACTAACCCAGGTCTAACCCAGGACTAACCCAGGTCTAACCCAGGACTAACCCAGGACTAACCCAGGTCTAACCCAGGACTAACCCAGGTCTAACCCAGGACTAAACCAGGTCTAACCCAGGACTAACCCAGGACTAACCCAGGTCTAACCCAGGACTAACCCAGGACTAACCCAGGTCTAACCCAGGACTAACCCAGGTCTAACCCAGGACTAAACCAGGTCTAACCCAGGACTAACCCAGGTCTAACCCAGGACTAACCCAGGACTAACCCAGGTCTAACCCAGGACTAACCCAGGTCTAACCCAGGACTAAACCAGGTCTAACCCAGGACTAACCCAGGTCTAACCCAGGACTAAACCAGGTCTAACCCAAGACTAACCCAGGTCTAACCCAGGACTAACCCAGGACTAACCCAGGTCTAACCCAGGACTAACCCAGGTCTAACCCAGGACTAACCCAGGACTAACCCAGGTCTAACCCAGGACTAACCCAGGTCTAACCCAGGACTAAACCAGGACTAACCCAGGACTAACCCAGGTCTAACCCAGGTCTAAACCAGGACTAACCCAGGACTAACCCAGGTCTAACCCAGGTCTAACCCAGGACTAACCCAGGACTAACCCAGGACTAACCCAGGACTAACCCAGGTCTAACCCAGGACTAAACCAGGACTAACCCAGGACTAACCCAGGTCTAACCCAGGACTAACCCAGGACTAACCCAGGTCTAACCCAGGACTAACCCAGGTCTAACCCAGGACTAAACCAGGTCTAACCCAGGACTAACCCAGGTCTAACCCAGGACTAACCCAGGTCTAACCCAGGACTAAACCAGGTCTAACCCAGGACTAACCCAGGACTAAACCAGGTCTAACCCAGGACTAACCCAGGTCTAACCCAGGACTAACCCAGGACTAACCCAGGTCTAACCCAGGACTAACCCAGGACTAACCCAGGACTAACCCAGGTCTAACCCAGGACTAACCCAGGTCTAACCCAGGACTAACCCAGGACTAACCCAGGTCTAACCCAGGACTAACCCAGGACTAACCCAGGACTAACCCAGGTCTAACCCAGGACTAACCCAGGTCTAACCCAGGACTAACCCAGGACTAACCCAGGTCTAACCCAGGACTAACCCAGGACTAACCCAGGACTAACCCAGGTCTAACCCAGGACTAACCCAGGTCTAACCCAGGTCTAACCCAGGACTAACCCAGGACTAACCCAGGACTAACCCAGGACTAACCCAGGTCTAACCCAGGACTAAACCAGGTCTAACCCAGGACTAACCCAGGACTAACCCAGGTCTAACCCAGGTCTAACCCAGGACTAACCCAGGACTAACCCAGGTCTAACCCAGGTCTAACCCAGAACTAAACCAGGACTAAACCAGGTCTAACCCAGGTCTAACCCAGGACTAAACCAGCTCTAACCCAAGTTTAACCCAGGACTACAGGCCTATCCAGATCTAACCCAGGTCTAATCCAGGTTTAACCCAGGACTACAGGTCGAACCCAGGTCTAACCCAGGACTAACCCAGGTCTAACCCAGGACTAACCCAGGTCTAACCCAGGTCTAACCCAGGTCTAACCCAGGACTAAACCAGGACTAACCCAGGACTAACCCAGGACTAACCCAGGACTAAACCAGGTCTAACCCAGGACTAACCCAGGTCTAACCCAGGTCTAACCCAGGTCTAACCCAGGACTAAACCAGGACTAACCCAGGACTAACCCAGGACTAACCCAGGACTAAACCAGGTCTAACCCAGGACTAACCCAGGTCTAACCCAGGTCTAACCCAGGTCTAACCCAGGACTAAACCAGGACTAACCCAGGACTAACCCAGGACTAACCCCGGTCTAACCCAGGACTAACCCAGGACTAACCCAGGTCTAACCCAGGACTAACCCAGGTCTAACCCAGGACTAAACCAGGTCTAACCCAGGACTAACCCAGGTCTAACCCAGGACTAAACCAGGTCTAACCCAGGACTAAACCAGGACTAACCCAGGTCTAACCCAGGTCTAACCCAGGTCTAACCCAGGACTAACCCAGGACTAACCCAGGTCTAACCCAGGACTAGGACCCAGGCCTGGCACTGACCTGAAGAGATGGTCCATCACCTGCTCGTACGAGTCGATGGAGTTTTCGGGTAAAAAACAGGAAGAGAAGACGATGATGTCGTTCTCCTCGTCTCCATAGTAACCTGAAAAACACCGAAACAGATCTGAAAACTTTAGAACTGTTCTAAACCCGGTCCGGCCCCGGTCCGGCCCCGGTCCGGCCCCGTTCCGGCCCCGGTCCGGCCCCAGCCCAGCCCGGCCCGGCTCTGACCTCCGTGGGATATGACCCTGACGTAGTCCTGGATCAGGCTCATGTTGACTTGGGTCTGGACTCCGCCGGAGGTGAAACGGCGCCACCTGCTGCCCGCAGAGTCCACCGTGTCCTCCAGCCCCAGAGAGCGCCGCCGCGAGGGGGAGGGGCCACGCGCCGAGGGGGAGGGGCCACGCGCCGAGGAGGAGGGGCCACGCGCCGAGGCCACGCCCAGACGCCGCATCTCCTCTGGAAACACAAACTCCCATGATCCTCTGCTCTGTTTAACACATCACCTCAGACTCTGCATTTGGTTTGTGCTCTGACACTTTTTCTTCAGGAACTTTTCACTCATAATAACACAGACTTTTCCACAGGTCGTTTCTCTTCACAGGTTTTGTGGAGTTTCGCCGCTGCCGTCAGTTCAGTAGAAATTCCGTCATAATTTCCTCAAAAGTCATAATAATTGTAGAAATATATAAAACGAAACAACAAGACTGTGGCTGTTTGCTGCAGGTAGGGGGCGCTCTGGGAAAAAAGGGACAAACCTTTGAACACTAGGGGCTGGACGACGTCATCGGCCCAAAGTAAAACTGCTGATTTATTAAAGACGGAACAATAACGTGAACATCAGGATCTCGAAACGTCAAAGTCCTGATAATCTGCAGCGTCACAATGTCTGAACCCCCGAGTGTCTCTGCTGAAATGAACAGTTCTGATGCAGAAACAGCTCAAGAACAGAGGGAACTACATAGACCATGATCCTTTGCTCCGTTTCAGTGCAGACGACATGAAGAAATAACTGTTCTAAGCACTTTTACATCTTCATTCTGTGGATTCAGTCTGTGAAGCATTTTTAGAGGAAAAAGTCGCAGTTTTATATTGTGATAAATCTGGAACAGAGATTTGGATTTCGTTCCGTCTCTAAAGACGATAAATGTTGCAAATGACTGAAGCGTTTTAGAGTCTGTGATTCTGGAGAATATCGGAATATCCTGAACTTTTCTACGATATCGTGATAAATATCGTACGTGAGGTTCAGACCGTATCGTATCATATTGTATCGTATCATATTGTATCGTATCGTATCATATTGTATCGTATCATTATTGTATCGTATCATATTGTATCGTATCATATTGTATCGTATCGTATAATATTGTATCGTATCATTATTGTATCGTATCGTATCATATCGTATCATTATCATATCGTATCATATCGTATCGTATCATTATTGTATCGTATCATATCATATCGTATCGTATCATTATCATATCGTATCGTATCGTATCGTGACACTTGGATATCGTTGCACTTGTAGTATTCACATTGACTCATTTCTCTTTCTGCTTCAGAGTTTCTGAGCCTGTGGACCTGGATCTGAGTCCGGATCCGGGTCAGGACTAACTGGGTCTTACCCTCCAGGTCCAGATTCAGGTCCAGATCCAGGTCCAGATCCAGGTCCAGGTCTTGGGGGAACAGCAGAGACTCAGAGTCTGAAGGCGTCTCCAGGGCCTCGAGGTCCAGATCCACATCGTCCACCGAGGGAGACAAGACGGCCGAAAAGTCCTCCGACACCAGAGAGCCTCCTGCAAGAGACCAAGACCGGGTCTAGACCAGGACCGGGACTAGACCAGGACTAAACCAGGACTAGACCGAGACCAGAGAGCCTCCTGCAAGAGACCAAGACCGGGTCTAGACCAGGACCGGGACTAGACCAGGACTAGACCAGGACTAGACCGAGACCAGAGAGCCTCCTGCAAGAGACCAAGACCGGGTCTAGACCAGGACCGGGACTAGACCAGGACTAAACCAGGACTAGACCGAGACCAGAGAGCCTCCTGCAAGAGACCAAGACCGGGTCTAGACCAGGACCGGGACTAGACCAGGACTAGACCAGGACTAGACCGAGACCAGAGAGCCTCCTGCAAGAGACCAAGACCGGGTCTAGACCAGGACCGGGACTAGACCAGGACTAGACCAGGACTAGACCGAGACCAGAGAGCCTCCTGCAAGAGACCAAGACCGGGTCTAGACCAGGACCGGGACTAGACCAGGACTAAACCAGGACTAGACCGAGACCAGAGAGCCTCCTGCAAGAGACCAAGACCGGGTCTAGACCAGGACCGGGACTAGACCAGGACTAAACCAGGACTAGACCAGGACTAGACCGAGACCAGAGAGCCTCCTGCAAGAGACCAAGACCGGGTCTAGACCAGGACCGGGACTAGACCAGGACTAGACCAGGACTAGACCGAGACCAGAGAGCCTCCTGCAAGAGACCAAGACCGGGTCTAGACCAGGACCGGGACTAGACCAGGACTAAACCAGGACTAGACCAGGACTAGACCGAGACCAGAGAGCCTCCTGCAAGAGACCAAGACCGGGTCTAGACCAGGACCGGGACTAGACCAGGACTAGACCAGGACTAGACCGAGACCAGAGAGCCTCCTGCAAGAGACCAAGACCGGGTCTAGACCAGGACCGGGACTAGACCAGGACTAAACCAGGACTAGACCAGGACTAGACCGAGACCAGAGAGCCTCCTGCAAGAGACCAAGACCGGGTCTAGACCAGGACCGGGACTAGACCAGGACTAGACCAGGACTAGACCGAGACCAGAGAGCCTCCTGCAAGAGACCAAGACCGGTCTAGACCAGGACCGACTAGACCAGGACTATACCAGGACTAGACCGAGACCAGAGAGCCTCCTGCAAGAGACCAAGACCGGGTCTAGACCAGGACCGGGACTAGACCAGGACTAAACCAGGACTAGACCGAGACCAGAGAGCCTCCTGCAAGAGACCAAGACCGGGTCTAGACCAGGACCGGGACTAGACCAGGACTAGACCAGGACTAGACCGAGACCAGAGAGCCTCCTGCAAGAGACCAAGACCGGGTCTAGACCAGGACCGGAACTAGACCAGGACTAGACCAGGACTAGACCGAGACCAGAGAGCCTCCTGCAAGAGACCAAGACCGGGTCTAGACCAGGACCGGGACTAGACCAGGACTAAACCAGGACTAGACCGAGACCAGAGAGCCTCCTGCAAGAGACCAAGACCGGGTCTAGACCAGGACCGGGACTAAACCAGGACTAGACCAGGACTAGACCAGGACTAGACCAGGACTAGACCAGGACTAAACCAGGACTAGACCAGGACTAAACCAGGACTAAACCAGGACTAGACCAGGACTAAACCAGGACTAAACCAGGATTAAACCAGGACTAAACCAGGACTGACCGAGGGACAGGCTGAGGGTCGGGGCGCTCAGGACTTTCTTCTTATTGGACAGCGGCAGTGAGGAGGGCGGGACTGTGGGCGGAGACACAGACTCATTAGCATAAAAACATGAACAGACAAGACCCCGCCCCCAAATCACTCAACACACTGTCGGGGTTCGGGGGATCGGAGGTCAGGGGTCAGGGGGTCAGGAGTCAGGGGGTCGGGGGTAAGGGGGTCAGGAGTCAGGGGGTCGGGGTATCGGGGGTAAGGGGGTAGGGGTTCAGAGGTAAGGGGGTCAGGAGTCAGGGGTAAGGGGGTCAGGAGTCAGGGGTAAGGGGGTCGGGGGTATCGGGGTATCGGGGGTCAGGGGGTCGGGGTATCGGGGGTCAGGGTATCGGGGGTCAGGGTATCGGGGGTCGGGGGGTCAGGGGGTCGGGGTATCGGGAGTCAGGGGGTCGGGAGTCAGGGATCAGGGGGTCAGGGGGTCAGGGGGTCGGGGTATCGGGGGTCAGGGGGTCGGGGTATCGGGGGTCAGGGGTCGGGGGTCGTACCTGGGCGCTCTGACGAGGCTCCTTCTTCTTCTCTGGCTGGTTCCGTGGCCTCGTCCGTTGGTCCTCCCAGCTCTTCTTCTACTGCCGTGTCCTGTGCGCTCGGGGGACGGGCGGCGGCCATGTTGACTCAGACTGCCCCGGGGCGACCGCGGCTCCACCAGAGACTGACAAAACAAACACCACACAGACCCCATGATCTGCAACTGTTTACCACACAGCATGAGCTCTACTGCTACTGATATACTGCTACTGCTGCTGCTGCTACTGCTACTGCTACTGCTACTACTACTGCTACTGCTACTGCTACTGCTACTGCTACTGCTACTACTACTGCTACTGCTACTGCTGCTGCTGCTACTGCTACTACTACTGCTACTGCTGCTGCTGCTGCTGCTGCTACTGCTACTGCTACTGCTACTGCTACTGCTACTACTACTGCTACTGCTACTGCTGCCGCCGCCATCTGCCACTACCACCGCCACCGCCTACCGCCTACCGCCGCCGCCGCCGCCGCTGCCACCGCCACCGCCACTGCCACCGCTACCACCGCTACCGCTACCACCATCGCCACCGCCACTGCTACCGCTACCGCCACCTGCCACCGATATACCAATACCGCCACCGCTACCGCTACTACCACCGCCACCGCCACCGCCACTGCTACCGATATACCACCATACCGCTACCGCCACCGCCACTACCACCGCCACTGCTACCGATATACCACCTACCGCTACCGCCACCGCCACTGCCACGCCACCGATATACCACTACCGCCACCGCTACCGCTACTACCACTGCTACCGCTGCCGCCACCGCTACTACCACTACCACCGCTACCACTACCGCCACCGCCACCGCCACCGCCACCGATATACCACTACCGCCACTGCCACCGCTACCACTACTGCCACCGCTACCGCCACCGCCATCGCTACCGCTACCGCCGCCGCCGCTGCCGCTGCCACTGCCACCGCCACCGATATACCACACCACCGCTACCGCCACCGCCACCGCCACCGCCTACTACCGCTACCACCACCACCGCCACCACCACTACCGCTACCGCCACTACCACCACCGCCTACCACCACCACCACCACCACCACCGCCACCACCACTACCACCACTACCGCCACCGCCACCGCCACTGCCACCGCCACTACCACCGCTACCGCCGCTACCACTGCTACCGCTACCGCCGCCGCCGCCGCCGCCGCCACCGCCACCGCCGCCACCACCACCGCCACCACCACCGCTACCGCCACCGCCACCGCCACCGCTACCACCGCTACTACCACCGCCACCGCTACCGCCACCGCCACCACCACCGCCACCACCGCTACCACCACCGCTACTGCCACCGCCACCGCTACTACCACCGCCGCTGCCGCCACTTCATCACTGCCACCGCTGCCGCCGCCGCCGCTGCCACTGCCGCTACCGCCACCGCCACTGCCACCGCTACTACCACCGCCGCCGCTGCTACCACTACCGCCACCGCCGCCGCTGCCGCTGCTGCTGCTACCGCTGCCACCGCCACCGCCACCGCTACCGCTACTACCACCGCCGCCACCGCTACTACCACCGCCGCCGCCGCTACTACCACCGCTACCGCCGCCGCCGCCACCGCTACCGCTACCGCCACCGCTACTACCACCGCCGCCACCGCTACTACCACCGCTACCGCTACCACCGCTACTGCCACCACCACCGCCGCTACCGCTACTACCACCGCCGCCGCTGCTACCACTACCGCTACCGCCAATACCACCGCTACCGCTACCGCCACCACCGCCACTGCTACCTACCACCGCCGCCGCCGCTGCCGCCTGCTGCCACTGCCGCTACTGCTGCCACTGCTGCCACCGCTGCTACCGTCACCGCCACCGCCACTGCCACTACCACCGCCGCCACTACCACCACGCCGCCGCCGCTAACTACCACCGCCAATACCACTCACTACCACCGCCGCCGCCGCCGCTGCTGCTACCGCTGCCACCGCCATCGCCACTGCCATCGCTACCGCCACCGCTACCACCACCGCCGCCACTGCTACTACCACCGCCGCTGCCGCTACTACCACTGCCTACCGCTACCACCGCTACCGCCACCGCCTACCACCGCTACCGCCACCGCCACCGCCACTGCCACCACCACCGTTACTACCACTACTACCACCGCTACTACCACCGCCGCCGCTGCCGCCGCCGCCGCCACCGCCGCTGCCACCACCACCGCCACCGCCACCTACTACTACCGCCTACCGCCACCACTGCCACCGCTACCGCCACCGCTACCACCGCTACCGCCACCGCCATACCGCTACTACCACCGTTACTACCACCACCACTACCACCACCACTACCGCTACCACCACCGCCGCCGCCGCCGCCGCCGCCGCCGCCGCTGCCACCGCCGCCGCCGCTACCACTACCGCCACCGCTACCGCTACCACTACCACTGCCACCGCCACCACCGCTACCGCTACCACCGCCACCGCCACCGCCACTGCTACCACCGCCACCGCTACCGCCACTACTACCACTGTTACCGCTACTACTGCCACTACCACCACCACCACCACCACCGCCACTACCGCCGCTGCCGCCGCCGCTGCCGCCGCTGCCGCCGCTGCCGCTACCGCCGCTGCTGCTACTGCTACTGCTACTGCTACTGCTACTACTGCTACTGCTACTGCTACTACTACTACTACTGCTACTGCTACTACTGCTACTACTACTACTACTACTACTACTGCTACTACTGCTGCTGCTGCTGCTGCTGCTGCTGCTGCTGCTACTGCTGCTGCTGCTACTGCTACTGCTACTACTACTACTACTTTTGCAGTATTCGGGTTGTAGTTCAGAGTACTTTTGCAGTATTCGGGTTGTAGTTCAGAGTACTTTTGCAATATTCGGGTTGTAGTTCAAAGTACTTTTGCAGTATTCGGGTTGTAGTTCAAAGTACTTTTGCAGTATTCGGGTTGTAGTTCAAAGTACTTTTGCAGTATTCGGGTTGTAGTTCAGAGTACTTTTGCAGTATTCGGGTTGTAGTTCAGAGTACTTTTGCAGTATTCGGGTTGTAGTTCAGAGTACTTTTGCAGTATTCGGGTTGTAGTTCAGAGTACTTTTGCAGTATTCGGGTTGTAGTTCAGAGTACTTTTGCAGTATTCGGGTTGTAGTTCAGAGTACTTTTGCAGTATTCGGGTTGTAGTTCAAAGTACTTTTGCAGTATTCGGGTTGTAGTTCAGAGTACTTTTGCAGTATTCGGGTTGTAGTTCAGAGTACTTTTGCAGTATTCGGGTTGTAGTTCAGAGTACTTTTGCAGTATTCGGGTTGTAGTTCAAAGTACTTTTGCAGTACTCGGTTCATAGTTCTTTTGTACTTTTGTTAGGATCGGGCCGGGGGCGGGGCTAAGTAAGGATTCTGACTCCTTATTGGCTCAAGACAAACACCTGCACTTCCTTATTCTCAAAACTCTGAACTCAACCAGAACTAAACCAGGACTAAACAGACTAGAAATGGGACTAAACCACAAAGGCTCCCGCAGTCAGGACTAAACCAGGACTAAACCAGGACTAAACCAGGACTAAACCAGGACTAAACCAGGACTGAACCAGGACTCGAGAGACTGGTTGAACAAGACAAAAACATAACAATGAAACTGTATGAGTCAGAACTGAACCAGGACTTACCGGGTCTGGGTCCTTCTCCCCCTCAGCAGCAGCAGCAGTAATAGTAATAGTAATAGTAGTAGTAGTAGTAGTAGTAGTAGTAGTAGTAGTAGTAGTAGTAATAGTAGTAGTAGTAGTAATAGTAATACTAGTAGTGGTAGTACTGTAGTAGTAACACTTTCGTAGAGTGACGCAGGTGACGCACGGAGAATGGACTCTGACTCGCACTCGCGCTGTTCTAAGCCACGCCCCGTTGCCGTGGTGACGCGCACGTGCCCGTACCTGTGCAGGTGCGCCGCGCGGACACGCCCGAGCACGCGCTTGTGCCATGAACCTCTTTCCTCTCCCCCCGGACACAGGCAGTCCGGACTGAGACCTGGGTTAGACCCGGGTTAGACCCGGGTTAGACCCGGGTTAGACCCGGGTTAGTCCTGGGTTAGACCCGGGTTAGACCCGGGTTAGACCCGGGTTAGACCCGGGTTAGACCTGGGTTAGTCCTGGGTTAGACCCGGGTTAGACCTGGGTTAGTCCTGGGTTAGACCTGGGTTAGTCCTGGGTTAGACCTGGGTTAGACCTGGGTTAGTCCTGGGTTAGACCTGGGTTAGTCCTGGGTTAGACCTGGGTTAGTCCTGGCTTAGTCCTGGTTTAGTCCTGGTTTAGTCCTGGTCCATGTGAGTTTGTGATTGTGACCCTGGTCCCACCTCAGTCCCCATCAGGTCCAGACCAGATCCAGACCAGGGCTCACTCCAGGTCTAACCAGGACTGAACCAGAACTAAACCAGGACTAACCCAGATCCAGACCAGGTCCACTCCAGGTCTAACCAGGACTGAACCAGAACTAAACCAGGACTAACCCAGATCCAGACCAGGTCCACTCCAGGTCTAACCAGGACTGAACCAGAACTAAACCAGGACTAACCCAGATCCAGACCAGGTCCACTCCAGGTCTAACCAGGACTGAACCAGAACTAAACCAGGACTAACCCAGATCCAGACCAGGTCCACTCCAGGTCCTCATCAGTTTCCAGTTTTTCTGGGGTTCAGATAAACCTGTAGTTCTTCATATTTCCTGTAGGGGGCGCTGCAGGTTTGTGCTAAATTTTGTTGAACAGACAGTTTTTAATTTGTATATATTTTGTTTTTGCTTAAACTTTGACCTTGATGAAAAAAAAAAAGAATAAAATAAATAAAAACAAAGTTCAAACTTTCCAGCAGGTCACAATAATAAACACACTTTTATTCGATTTAAAATGTGTTAGTTTCATTCATGAAGTATAAACAGACACCAGCAGTGTCACAATATCAAACATACACGAAATGAATGAAAATGAGCAGAAAGAAGAAGAATCTTATGTTCTCTGCCACTTTCCCCTTTTCACATCAATATTTTTCATTTCAGTCACAATTATGAATCCGGTGCAAACAGAAATCTTCACTTTTATGCACAATAACTTAGATTTCTGTTTCATACAAACACAAACACCGGATTTGATGTGGTTTTAAATGTCGTCATCGTCGGATTAAAAACCAACGGATTCAACAAGTCACTAAACACACCCAAAAAGTGCCTCCTCCTCCTCTTCCTTTCCTCTCCTCCTCTTCTCCTTCTCCTCCTTCCCACTTCATGACATCACGAGGTAGAACAGCGCATTTGGAGCTTTGCAGATACACATTGCATCTTTTGTCACAGTGAAGAGGAAACCGTCCCCCGTCTTTGTGATGATCATAAATACTCAAAGGAACTCGAATCTAGAAACACTTTTCCCGCAAATATCACGCGTCAGAATTCATTTGGACTGTTCAAACATGACAGTATAAACTGTAGTAAACTTGGACATTCTGTTGGGAAAACTTCAAATCCAGAAATGTAAATGCTCCAATTCCAGATCCAGATCAATATCCTCGACATTAAGAATTACCTTCAAACACTGAACAGTATTTCTAACAATATCTGTCAAAAAACTCAATATTACAGAAGAATTAGCTTTTTATTTTTAACACTTCGTCAGTTTATTGTATTGATTTCCCTGTATGTGTAATTATCAACCTCAGTTTAAGTTTACCTGTCTGTCCATTCTGTTATTGTTTAGTTTTGGCTTTAAGTTATAAATGTATTTACCGGAATATAAGGTATGTGTGTACGTGTGTAAAAAGAAAAAACAAATAGAACATGAGAACACTGATTAAAGTTCACAGGGGTCAGTTCTGAGTCTTTCAGGACCTTTAGCTGGGAAACTTTCCTTTGTTTTATTTTTTAAATATTTCACTTTTAAACGCGAGTCTTCCCCGCGCCCCGCCCCCGGAAGTGACGCGGCGGGTTCCGGTGACAGCGAAATGTAAACAGCCCAGAGCGGCGCACGGATCCCGGACACTGAGCCTAGCCTGTCCCGGAGCCTCTCCCGGAGCCTCTCCCGCTGTGTCCCGGAGCCTCTCCCGGAGCCTCTCCCGGAGCCTCTCCCGCTGTGTCCCGGAGCTCCAGGGGCCGGTGAGCCGCGGGGGCCGGGCTATGGGGCGCAGTGTGACCGGGGAAGAGGGCCTGTTCCCCTGTGTTTGTGTGGTTCCGCTAAAGCTAATGCTAAGCTAACGGCTAACGGTGCTAAAGCTGCTCAGAGCCGAGCGAAGAGAGCGAACCGCGGCTTGTCTCGGCTCATTTACCCATAAAACAGGCCCAGAAGTCCCGTGTGGACCGGGACAGCTCGGTTCTGTGTCTGTGTCCCTCCCAGAACAAGTGCGAGGAGGTTAAAGAGCCTTTTGTGACAGCTGCTCACATGAGTTTAGGCTGGGCGGGTCTGAGGAAGTACTTTTACTGTAGGATTCTGCGGGTCTGTGCGGGTCTGTGCGGGTCTGTGCGGGTCTGTGCGGGTCTGTGCGGGTCTGTGCGGGTCTGTGCGGGTCTGTGCGGGTCTGTGCGGGTCAGTGCGGGTTTGTGGTCGGGACAGACCCTGGAGACTGTGTCCTGTTGTTGTTAATGTTCTGTTAACAGTGCGTGGGACCAGAACAGTGACTGTGCACTTCTGCCCTGACTAAACCAGAAAAACAAACTTGACAACACAGGACAAACCCAGGACTGAGTCAGGACTGAACCAGGACTGAACCAGGACTGAACCAGGACTGAACCAGGACTGAACCAGGACTGAACCAGGACTGAACCAGGACTGAACCAGGACTGAACCAGGTTAAATGAGCTTTGAATGATTTCTGTTTTAATAAGATTCTGTTCAAAGTTCACATTTTAAACATGTCCAGAGGAATCGACAAAAGACTGAAACCTGAACAATAAAACAAGAGTCAGTATTCAGAACAGTTTTGTACAGATCTGACACATGGGGAGGGCATCTGACACATGGGGAGGGCATCTGACACACGGAGAGGGCATCTGACACACGGGGAGGGCATCTGACACACAGGGAGGGCATCTGACACATGGGGAGGGCATCTGACACATGGGGAGGGCATCTGACACATGGGGAGGGCATCTGACACATGGGGAGGGCATCTGACACATGGGGACATTTCCGATGTTTTTCTGCAGAATGAGACGGGAGATGTTGTTTATGGAGGAAAGTACTTTTGTGATGTTCTAATTGTGATTTTGATTGTTTCGCTTAACCTGGTCTGAACTGGTCTGAACTCACTGGTGTGTGATGTGACTGATGTGAGCAGGGGCAGGAGCAGGGGCAAGAGCAGGGGCAGGAGCAGGAGCAGGGGCAGGAGCAGGGGCAGGAGCAGGGGCAGGAGCAGGGGCAGGAGCAGGAGCAGGGGCAGGAGCAGGGGCAGGGGCAGGAGCAGGGGCAGGAGCAGGGGCAGGGGCAGGAGCAGGGGCAGGAGCAGGAGCAGGGGCAAGAGCAGGGGCAGGACCAGGGGCAGGGGCAGGAGCAGGGGCAGGAGCAGGGCAGGGGCAGGGACAGAGGCAGGGGTGATCACATTTGGAGGAGTCTGAGGATTGGTGCTGATTAACTTTAGGAAGGTTAATAATAATAATGCATCAGTTTTATACAGCGCTTTTCAGGACACTCAGAGACACTTTACAGCATTCTTCATTCACTCCAGACCCGGTGGTGTAAAATACTATTGTAGCCACAGCTGCCCTGGGGCAGACTGACGGAAGCGAGGCTCCGATCTGCACCATCGGCCCCTCCGACCACCACCACCACTCACACACCACTTTCATACTAGACAATGTGGGTGATGTGTCTTGCCTAAGGACACAAGGACAGTTTTCGCCTCTGGCGCCCCCTGTGGCACCTGGAATTCCCAGTGTCTCCATCCAAGTACTGACCAGGCCCTGAGCTCCTGAGATCTGAGGGATCAGACTGTGATGAGCTGGTGTGGCCACGAAATTAAATTAAAGCTGCTGTATTCCACTGAACGGGGCTCTGAGCTTTAGGCCACGCCCTAACGCTGTGACCTGCTCAGACGCACCTGGAGGATTATGGAACTTTTAAAGTTGAGTTTCTTTCTGAATTTGGTTTTCTGCCATTTCAGATCTTCTCGGGGCCTCGTGGGGTCCCTCTCCAGGCCGGGGTCAGAGTTCATCTGGATCCTGTTTTTCCTCCGAAGTCGACCCAAAACAAACCACAGAACCGGGGGGCGGGGTTTGGCGAGGGGCGTCCAATCATGGAGCGCCCTCAGGTGTCAGCTGACCGTCTCCATGGCGACAAGGACACGGCACTTCCTGCCCAAGTGAAAGGGGAGGAGCCTGCCACGGAGAGGGCGGAGTCAGGTGGGTGTGTTATGTAGAGTCACATTTAGTGTCATGTAGTGATGTCATGATTCTAAGATTTAAAAATTCAATCGATCGCCTGACCCCGCCCACTTTACCGCCTAATACTTTACTCTGTTACGCAAAAACTACTCACTGCATTTATGCAAATATTTCAGAAAAGACAATGACCAATGACTCTGAGATGAGCCCGTTAACTTTTGGCCATAATCCTGTCAGGAACCGTCCACATTTTCCTCGTTGTGTGCGTGCGTGTGTGTGTGTGTTTCATATTGGTGTGTGTGTTTTCTGCAGAGGTGTGTGTGTGTTTCATATTGGTGTGTGTGTGTGTGTGTTTCATATTGGTGTGTGTGTGTGTGTGTTTCATATTGGTGTGTGTGTTTTCTGCAGACGTGTGTCTGTGTGTGTGTGTGTGTGTTTTCTGCAGACGTGTGTCTGTGTGTCTGTGTGTGTGTGTGTGTGTGTGTGTGTGTTTCATATTGGTGTGTGTGTTTTCTGCAGACGTGCGTCTGTGTGTGTGTGTGTGTGTGTTTCATATTGGTGTGTGTGTTTTCTGCAGACGTGCGTCTGTGTGTGTGTGTGTGTGTGTGTGTGTTTCATATTGGTGTGTGTGTTTTCTGCAGACGTGCGTCTGTGTGTGTGTGTGTGTGTGTTTCATATTGGTGTGTGTGTTTTCTGCAGACGTGCGTCTGTGTGTGTGTGTGTGTGTGTGTGTGTGTGTTTCATATTGGTGTGTGTGTTTTCTGCAGAGGTGTGTGTGTGTGTGTGTGTGTTTCATATTGGTGTGTGTGTTTTCTGCAGACGTGCGTCTGTGTGTGTGTGTGTGTGTGTGTGTGTGTGTGTTTCATATTGGTGTGTGTGTTTTCTGCAGAGGTGTGTGTGTGTGTGTGTGTGTTTCATATTGGTGTGTGTGTTTTCTGCAGACGTGCGTCTGTGTGTGTGTGTGTGTTTCATATTGGTGTGTGTGTTTTCTGCAGACGTGCGTCTGTGTGTGTGTGTGTGTGTGTGTGTGTTTCATATTGGTGTGTGTGTTTTCTGCAGACGTGCGTCTGTGTGTGGAGGAGAGCTCGGCCATGACGCCTTCAGATGAGCTGCACTCCACTGACTCCGCCTCCTTCCCCAGCCTCACGGACGATGACATCACTGATGACATCACCACCAACGACGTCACCACGGATGACGTTACCACGGATGACGTCACCACGGTGGGGGGGCTGACGCCGGAGCCGGAGCTCAGAGACGAGGAGGGGGCGGGGCCAAAGACAGGTGAGAGCGACAGGTGGAGTTTACTGTGGCAGGTGCACAAGTGTGACCAGGTTTATGGTTCAGATCTCTGCAAATACTGCAACTGTTTAGACCTGGTTTGGTCCTGGTTCAGTCCTGGTTTAGTCCTGGTTCAGTCCTGGTTCAGTCCTGGTTCAGTCCTGGTTTAGTCCTGGTTTAGTCCTGGTTTAGTCCTGGTTTAGTCCTGGTTTGGTCCTGGTTCGGTCCTGGTTTAGTCCTGGTTTAGTCCTGGTTTAGTCCTGGTTCGGTCCTGGTTTAGTCCTGGTTCGGTCCTGGTTTAGTCCTGGTTCAGTCCTGGTTTAGTCCTGGTTTAGTCCTGGTTTAGTCCTGGTTTAGTCCTGGTTTAGTCCTGGTTCGGTCCTGGTTTAGTCCTGGTTCGGTCCTGGTTTAGTCCTGGTTCAGTCCTGGTTTAGTCCTGGTTTGGTCCTGGTTCAGTCCTGGTTCAGTCCTGGTTTAGTCCTGGTTTAGTCCTGGTTTAGTCCTGGTTTAGTCCTGGTTTAGTCCTGGTTTAGTCCTGGTTTAGTCCTGGTTCGGTCCTGGTTTAGTCCTGGTTCAGTCCTGGTTCAGTCCTGGTTCAGTCCTGGTTCAGTCCTGGTTTAGTCCTGGTTTAGTCCTGGTTTAGTCCTGGTTTAGTCCTGGTTTAGTCCTGGTTCGGTCCTGGTTTAGTCCTGGTTCGGTCCTGGTTTAGTCCTGGTTCGGTCCTGGTTTAGTCCTGGTTCGGTCCTGGTTCAGTCCTGGTTCGGTCCTGGTTCAGTCCTGGTTCAGTCCTGGTTTAGTCCTGGTTTAGTCCTGGTTTAGTCCTGGTTTAGTCCTGGTTCGGTCCTGGTTTAGTCCTGGTTCGGTCCTGGTTTAGTCCTGGTTCGGTCCTGGTTTAGTCCTGGTTCGGTCCTGGTTTGGTCCTGGTTTAGTCCTGGTTTAGTCCTGGTTCAGTCCTGGTTCAGTCCTGGTTCAGTCCTGGTTCAGTCCTGGTTTAGTCCTGGTTTAGTCCTGGTTCGGTCCTGGTTTAGTCCTGGTTTGGTCCTGGTTTAGTCCTGGTTTAGTCCTGGTTTAGTCCTGGTTTAGTCCTGGTTCGGTCCTGGTTTAGTCCTGGTTCGGTCCTGGTTTAGTCCTGGTTCAGTCCTGGTTTAGTCCTGGTTCGGTCCTGGTTTGGTCCTGGTTTAGTCCTGGTTTAGTCCTGGTTCAGTCCTGGTTCAGTCCTGGTTCAGTCCTGGTTCAGTCCTGGTTTAGTCCTGGTTTAGTCCTGGTTCGGTCCTGGTTTAGTCCTGGTTTGGTCCTGGTTCAGTCCTGGTTTAGTCCTGGTTCAGTCCTGGTTTAGTCCTGGTTTGGTCCTTTATGAAGTCGTTTTGGATCAGTATTGAGGTTTAAAGTGTCACAGTTCTAACTGGATGATCCACAGGGGTCAGAGGGTCAGAAGTCAGGGGTCAGAGGAGCAGGGGTCAGGGATCAGAGGTCAGGGATCAGAGGTCAGGGGTCAGAGGGTCAGAGGGTCAGAGGTCAGAGGTCAGGGGTCAGAGGGTCAGGGGTCAGAGGTCAGGGGTCAGAGGTCAGAGGGTCAGGGGTCAGAGGTCAAGGGTCAGAGGAGCAGAGCGTCAGGGATCAGAGGTCAGGGGTCAGAGGAGCAGAGCGTCAGAGGAGCAGAGGTCAGGGGTCAGAGATCAGGGGTCAGAGGAGCAGAGCGTCAGAGGAGCAGAGGTCAGGGGTCAGAGGTCAGGGGTCAGGACTATAGACACACAAACACTTTAGGGCTGGTTTAATGTTCACAGATAAACTCACGGATGAATCGCTGCGTTTCTGTCGTAAACTTGAGCCTCTCGTTTCAGATTCCACAGGAAGTGCAGCTGGAGCCCCGCCCTCCTCCTCCATAACCACGCCCCTTTCCTCTTCAGACACGCCCACATGTGCCAAAGCTCCTCCCACATCCACACAAACCCTTCCCCCCTCTGTAGCCCCACCTACTGCTGAGGTGGCCCCTCCCCCTGCTGCAGAGGGGCCTCGGGGGGCGGGGCTTCAGGGGGCGGGGCCTCAGGAGGTGTACCTGGTGAAGTGGATCACCTGGAAAGACGAACGAACTCCGATCATCACCCAGAGCCAGAACGGACCCTGCCCCCTGCTGGCCATAATGAACACACTGTTCCTGCGCTGGAAGGTCTGACCCCTGACCCTCTGACCCCTGACCTCTGCTCCTCTGACCCTCTGACCTCTGCTCCTCTGACCCTTTGAACCTCTGACCCTCTGACCTTCTGACCCCTGACCCTCTGACGCCTGACCTCTGCTCCTCTGACCCTCTGACCTCTGACCCTCTGACCTGACCCGACCCTCTGTCCTCTGACCCTCTGACCCTCTGCTCCTCTGACCCTCTGCCCTCTGACCCTCTGCCCTCTGACCCTCTGACCTCTGACCTCTGCCCTGTTCCAGGCGAAGCTTCCCGCTCAGACGGAGGTTGTGACCACCGAGGACCTGATGACTCACCTGGGTAAGTTTGGGCCAATCAGAGCGCGGCTTCAGGGCGGCGCCTCTGCTCTGGTCCAATCACAGCCCTGTGTGCAGGTGAGTGCGTCCTGTCGGCCACGCCCCGGGAGAAGAGCAAAGGGGTGGAGCTAAACTTCCAGCAGGTACGTCCTCCGCTTCAGCCTCTGGTCCTCTGGTCCTCTGGTCCTCTGGTCCTCTGGTCCTCTGGTCCTCTGGTCCTCCTGGTCCTCTGGTCCTCTGGTCCTCTGGTCCTCTGGTCCTCTGGTCCTCTGGTCCACACCAGAGCCTCAGATCAGATACAAGAATCATCCGAACACTGAGACCTGTTAAAACCAGGAGGAACAATACTCTGAGGGCAGTTTTATTTTAACCCCTGAAGACCTGAGGGCAGTTTTATTTTAACCCCTGAAGACCTGAGGGCAGTTTTAGTACATTTCTCCTCATTTCTCTTAATTTTGCTTTTAAATCTGCCCCTTTTCCCCCTAATGAAGTGTTCTACCTCCTTTTGTTCAGTCCAACCTGTTATTTCACAATCTGCTGCTGTAGTTGTGTCATGAGGCTGTGAGAAAAGCTACAGGACCAGAAATAGAGATGAAAAAAAATTCACACTCCTTTATACAAAACCCACAGCAAACATGTAGAAACAACTTTTTGGACATAAAAAATGCTTAATTTAGGGCCTGAGCTACAAAAATGCAAAATCTCAAGTCTGTAAGTAAATTAAAAATCTCCTTATTGCCCTAAAAACAAAAAAAGTGCAGTGGCTCCATGACTTTCCTGGTCCAGTCCTGGAAACAGCTCCTGTCAGGACCAGGGCCAGAGCCACAGCACTTCTGCATTTCCAGGGTGGAAATTACATTTGGATTTGTTCATTTGGACTGAAATAAACCTTTAAATAAAAATAGAAAGAGATGCACAATTACACACACCAAGATGTGTCATTTTCCATGTGTGTGAGAATTAACTCCACTTAGAGCGACTTTTTCCCTCGTTATAAACACACACAGTCAGAGGAGTCGACCATCTTGACTCACTTCACTCTTTGGCAAAGTTTGGCTCCATCAAAATGGACGGAGCGCATGAGTTTGGGGAAAACAAAGTTCCTGTTGGACACTCGTTTTGCTCCCGTCATCACACAGCGTGAGTGTGACGTAGGATAAAGCCGCAGAAATATAAACCTCGATGTCGTTCTCCAGAACAGCGGCGTTTTCTTGTGTTTTAGGATTTTCTCTGTGATGTTGGAGGAGTTTTGTTTATCAGAGGCTTTAATAGAATTCAGTTCCTCTGCCTGAAGGACGAGTGAGAGCTTCATTTGGATGTTCTGCCTTGTTTCCCTGCCGCCCCTGTCGCCCCTGCCTCCCCTGTCGCCCCTGTCGCCCCTGCCTCCCCTGTCGCCCCTGCCTCCCCTGTCGCCCCTGTCGCCCCTGCCTCCCCTGTCGCCCCTGCCTCCCCTGCCTCCCCTGTCGCCCCTGCCTCCCCTGTCGCCCCTGTCTCCCCTGTCGCCCCTGCCTCCCCTGTCTCCCCTGTCGCCCCTGCCTCCCCTGTCGCCCCTGCCTCCCCTGCCTCCCCTGTCGCCCCTGCCTCCCCTGTCGCCCCTGTCTCCCCTGTCGCCCCTGCCTCCCCTGCCTCCCCTGTCTCCCCTGCCTCCCCTGTCTCCCCTGTCGCCCCTGCCTCCCCTGTCGCCCCTGCCTCCCCTGCCTCCCCTGCCGCCCCTGCCTCCCCTGTCGCCCCTGTCGCCCCTGCCTCCCCTGTCGCCCCTGCCTCCCCTGTCGCCCCTGTCGCCCCTGCCTCCCCTGTCGCCCCTGTCGCCCCTGTCAGAACATGAGTGACGCGATGGCCGTGCTGCCCAAACTCTGCACGGGTTTAGACGTGAACGTGCGTTTCACTGGAGTCTGTGATTTCGAATACACCCCTGAATGCATCGTGTTCGACCTGCTGAACATCGCCCTGTACCACGGCTGGCTCCTGGACCCACAGGTACGGACCGGGACTGGACCGGGACTGGACCGGGACTGGACCGGGACTGGACCGGGACTGGACCGGGACTGGACCGGGACTGGACCGGGACTGGACCGGGACTGGACCGGGACTGGACCAGGACCAGGACTAGACCGGGACCTGGTCTAAAGCCGGTCTCTCTCCTCAGAGTCCGGAGGCGGTGACGTCCGTCGGGAAACTGAGTTATAACCAACTGGTGGAAAAAATCATCGACTGTAAACACTCAGCCAACAGCTGCAAGGTCTCTGAAGGTAACAGCTGCAGGGTCTGTGGAGGTAACAGCTGCAGGGTCTGTGGAGGGAACAGCTGCAGGGTCTGTGGAGTTAACACCTGCAGGGTCTGTGGAGGGAACAGCCGCAGGGTCTGTGGAGGGAACAGCCGCAGGGTCTGTGGAGGGAACAGCTGCAGGGCCTGTGGAGGGAACAGCGAACAGCTGCAGGGTCTGTGGAGGGAACAGCCGCAGGGTCTGTGGAGGGAACAGCTGCAGGGCCTGTGGAGGGAACAGCGAACAGCTGCAGGGTCTGTGGAGGGAACAGCCGCAGGGCTTGTGGAGGGAACAGCCGCAGGGCCTGTGGAGGGAACAGCCGCAGGGCCTGTGGAGGGAACAGCCGCAGGGCCTGTGGAGGGAACAGCCGCAGGGCCTGTGGAGGGAACAGCGAACAGCTGCAGGGTCTGTGGAGGGAACAGCTGCAGGGTCTGTGGAGGCAGCACCTGCAGGGTCTCTGAAGGTAACAGCTGCAGGGTCTGTGGAGGGAACAGCCGCAGGGTCTGTGGAGGTAACACCTGCAGGGTCTGTGGAGGGAACAGCCGCAGGGTCTGTGGAGGGAACAGCCGCAGGGTCTGTGGAGGGAACAGCCGCAGGGTCTGTGGAGGGAACAGCTGCAGGGTCTGTGGAGGGAACAGCCGCAGGGTCTGTGGAGGGAACAGCTGCAGGGTCTGTGGAGGGAACAGCGAACAGCTGCAGGGTCTGTGGAGGGAACAGCCGCAGGGCTTGTGGAGGGAACAGCCGCAGGGCCTGTGGAGGGAACAGCCGCAGGGCCTGTGGAGGGAACAGCCGCAGGGCCTGTGGAGGGAACAGCCGCAGGGCCTGTGGAGGGAACAGCGAACAGCTGCAGGGTCTGTGGAGGGAACAGCTGCAGGGTCTGTGGAGGCAGCACCTGCAGGGTCTCTGAAGGTAACAGCTGCAGGGTCTGTGGAGGCAGCACCTGCAGGGTCTCTAAAGGTAATAGCTGCAGGGTCTGTGGAGGGAACACCTGCAGGGTCTCTGAAGGTAACAGCTGCAGGGTCTGTGGAGACAACACCTGCAGGGTCTCTAAAGGTAACAGCTGCAGGGTGTGTGGAGGCAACACCTGCAGGGTTTCTGAAGGTAACAGCTGCAGGGTCTCTTAAGGTAACAGCCGCAGGGTGTGTGGAGTGAACAGCCGCAGGGTGTGTGGAGTGAACAGCCGCAGGGTGTGTGGAGTGAACAGCCGCAGGGTGTGTGGAGTGAACAGCTGCAGGGTGTGTGGAGTGAACAGCTGCAGGGTCTCTGAAGGTAACAGCCGCAGGGTGTGTGGAGTGAACAGCTGCAGGGTGTGTGGAGTGAACAGCTGCAGGGTGACCCGTGTGCCCCTCAGGTCTGGTGGCGGAGCAGTTCCTGGAGTCCACGGCGTCTCAGCTGTCGTACCACGGCCTGTGTGAACTCACGTCCACAGCCTCAGAGGGAGAAATCTGTGTGTTCTTCAGAAACAACCACTTCAGCACCATGACCAAGCACCAGGTCTGAACCGGGACTGAACCGGGTCTGAACCGGGTCTGAACCAGGACTAAACCGGGACTGAACCGGGTCTGAACCGGGTCTGAACCGGGACTGAACCGGGACTGAACCGGGTCTGAACCGGGACTGAACCGGGACTGAACCGGGTCTGAACCGGGACTGAACCGGGTCTGAACCGGGACTGAACCGGGACTGAACCGGGACTGAACCGGGACTGAACCGGGACTGAACCGGGTCTGAACCGGGTCTGAACCGGGACTGAACCGGGACTAAACCGGGACTAAACCGGGACTAAACCGGGTCTGAACCGGGACTGAACCAGGACTGAACCGGGTCTGAACCGGGTCTGAACCAGGACTAAACCATTAATGGAATTCACAAACGTGTGGAGGGAAAAACAAACCTTTATTTAAAAAAAAAAACACCTCTGACCCCAGGGTCACCTGTACCTGCTCTGACCTCTGACCCCAGGGTCACCTGTACCTGCTCTGACCTCTGACCTCTGACCCCAGAGTCACCTGTACCTGCTCTGACCTCTGCCCTCTGACCCCAGAGTCACCTGTACCTGCTCTGACCTCTGACCCCAGAGTCACCTGTACCTCCTCTGCCCTCTGACCCCAGGGTCACCTGTACCTGCTCTGACCTCTGCCCTCTGACCCCAGGGTCACCTGTACCTCCTCTGACCTCTGCCCTCTGACCCCAGGGTCACCTGTACCTGCTGGTGACGGATCAGGGGTTCCAGTCTGAGGAGCGAGTGGTTTGGGAGTCTCTCCATAACGTGGAAGGAGACGGAAACTTCTGCGACTCCAACTTCAGACTGTTCCAGAAGAGCCAGGACTATAACCGGACTACAGGGACCCGCATAGACCCGGACTATAACCGGTCTACAGCCGCCCAGATAGACCAGGTAAGACCCGGACTATAACCGGTCTACAGCCGCCCAGATAGACCAGGTAAGACCCGGACTATAACCGGTCTACAGCCGCCCAGATAGACCAGGTAAGACCCGGACTATAACCGGACTACAGGGACCCGCATAGACCCGGACTATAACCGGTCTACAGCCGCCCAGATAGACCAGGTAAGACCCGGACTATAACCGGTCTACAGGGACCCGCATAGACCCGGACTATAACCGGTCTACAGCCGCCCAGATAGACCAGGTAAGACCCGGACTATAACCGGTCTACAGGGACCCGCATAGACCCGGACTATAACCGGTCTACAGCCGCCCAGATAGACCAGGTAAGACCCGGACTATAACCGGTCTACAGCCGCCCAGATAGACCAGGTAAGACCCGGACTATAACCGGTCTACAGCCGCCCAGATAGACCAGGTAAGACCCGGACTATAACCGGTCTACAGCCGCCCAGATAGAGCAGGTACGACCCGGACTATAACCGGTCTACAGCCGCCCAGATAGACCAGGTAAGACCCGGACTATAACCGGACTACAGGGACCCGCATAGACCCGGACTATAACCGGTCTACAGCCGCCCAGATAGACCAGGTAAGACCCGGACTATAACCGGTCTACAGGGACCCGCATAGACCCGGACTATAACCGGTCTACAGCCGCCCAGATAGACCAGGTAAGACCCGGACTATAACCGGTCTACAGCCGCCCAGATAGACCAGGTAAGACCCGGACTATAACCGGTCTACAGCCGCCCAGATAGACCAGGTAAGACCCGGACTATAACCGGTCTACAGCCGCCCAGATAGACCAGGTAAGACCCGGACTATAACCGGTCTACAGCCGCCCAGATAGACCAGGTAAGACCCGGACTATAACCGGTCTACAGCCGCCCAGATAGACCAGGTAAGACCCGGACTATAACCGGTCTACAGCCGCCCAGATAGACCAGGTAAGACCCGGACTATAACCGGTCTACAGCCGCCCAGATAGACCAGGTAAGACCCGGACTATAACCGGTCTACAGCCGCCCAGATAGACCAGGTAAGACCCGGACTATAACCGGTCTACAGCCGCCCAGATAGAGCAGGTACGACCCGGACTATAACCGGTCTGCAGTCGTGTATAAGTGTGTTTCTTGTGCCTTCAGGACTTCCTGGTGGCCGTGTCCCTGCAGCAGGGTGTGGGAGACCCTGTGGCTCTGAGCGACGCTGAACTCGCCCGACAACTACAACAAGAAGAGTATCAACAACAGAGTACTGCGAGTACTGCGAGTACTGCGAGTACTGCGAGTACTGCAGCCCAGCAACAGGTACTACAGTACTACTACACCCCAACAACAGAGTACTGCGAGTACTGCGAGTACTCTGAGTACTGCGAGTACTCTGAGTACTGAGAGTACTGCGCACCCACGCACCCAGATCTCTAGATTACTCATGTCTGAGTAATCTAGAGATCTCTCCTGGGCCCTATTCAAGCCCTCCTTACGCTTAACTGCAGCACGAGCCTGTACGAGGCCCCGCCCCCACAGTACGAGCCTGTACGAGGCTCCGCCCCCACAGTACGAGCCTGTACGAGGCTCCGCCCCAGCAACAGGTACTACAGTACTAGGCTCCGCCCCACACCACAGATCCTCCAGTACTGCGAGTACTCTGAGTACTGCGAGTACTGCGAGTACTGCGCACCCACAACAGGTGAATACTCTAGTGTTTCCTCATCATAAACCTGCCTGAAGAGGTTTAAGAGTCAAGCATGTCTGAGTAATCTAGAGATCTCTCCTGGGCCCTATTCAAGCCCTCCTTACGCTTAACTGCAGCACGAGCCTGTACGAGGCTCCGCCCCCACAGTACGAGCCTGTACGAGGCTCCGCCCCCACAGTACGAGCCTGTCATAGCTCCGCCCCACATTATGAACCTTACTTCTGTACAACTGCTACTGTGACAGGTGCTCAGTGTGTGACAGGTGCTCAGTGTGTGACAGGTGCTCAGGTGTGTGACAGGTGCTCAGTGTGTGACAGGTGCTCAGGTGTGTGACAAGTGCTCAGGTGTGTGACAGGTGCTCAGTGTGTGACAGGTGCTCAGTGTGTGACAGGTGCTCAGTGTGTGACAGGTGCTCAGGTGTGTGACAGGTGCTCAGTGTGTGACAGGTGCTCAGTGTGTGACAGGTGCTCAGGTGTGTGACAGGTGCTCAGGTGTGTGACAGGTGCTCAGTGTGTGACAGGTGCTCAGGTGTGTGACAAGTGCTCAGGTGTGTGACAGGTGCTCAGTGTGTGACAGGTGCTCAGTGTGTGACAGGTGCTCAGTGTGTGACAGGTGCTCAGGTGTGTGACAGGTGCTCAGTGTGTGACAGGTGCTCAGTGTGTGACAGGTGCTCAGGTGTGTGACAGGTGCTCAGTGTGTGACAGGTGCTCAGGTGTGTGACAGGTGCTCAGGTGTGTGACAGGTGCTCAGTGTGTGACAGGTGCTCAGGTGTGTGACAGGTGCTCAGGTGTGTGACAGGTGCTCAGGTGTGTGACAGGTGCTCAGTGTGTGACAGGTGCTCAGTGTGTGACAGGTGCTCAGGTGTGTGACAGGTGCTCAGTGTGTGACAGGTGCTCAGTGTGTGACAGGTGCTCAGGTGTGTGACAGGTGCTCAGTGTGTGACAGGTGCTCAGGTGTGTGACAGGTGCTCAGTGTGTGACAGGTGCTCAGGTGTGTTTCTTCGCAGGTGCTCAGGTGTATGACAGGTGCTCAGGTGTGTGACAGGTGCTCAGGTGTGTGACAGGTGCTCAGTGTGTGACAGGTGTTCAGTGTGTGACAGGTGCTCAGGTGTGTTTCTTCGCAGGTGCTCAGGTGTATGACAGGTGCTCAGGTGTGTGACAGGTGCTCAGGTGTGTGACAGGTGCTCAGTGTGTGACAGGTGCTCAGTGTGTGACAGGTGCTCAGGTGTGTGACAGGTGCTCAGTGTGTGACAGGTGCTCAGTGTGTGACAGGTGCTCAGGTGTGTGACAGGTGCTCAGTGTGTGACAGGTGCTCAGTGTATGACAGGTGCTCAGTGTGTGACAGGTGCTCAGGTGTGTTTCTTCGCAGGTGCGCGGCGGTGGAGGAGGCGGGGCTCACAGTCGCCGCAGAGAAAAGGACTCGGACTGTGTTGTGCTGTAGCTTCAGTCGAAACAAAGTCGTGTGATTGTGCTGCGTGTGTGTGTGCGGGAGCCGGGCTCGCTCCACATGCTAAAGACACGCTAAAGACATGCTAACCATGCGCTAAAGACGTGCTAACCACGCACTGATGACGCACATCCGGCAGCTCAACGCCGCCTCGTCGGGTCCTCGGCACCTACAGGACGATCTGCTCCCTGAGATTTACACTGAAATTATTTATATGAAAAATGATTTTTGTAACATGGTTTTGCTTCACCTGTTTTGTTTTCGAAATGAATGTATTTATTTAGATGGGTAAAAATGCAAAGATTCTAAACTATTTTGGAGTTCACAGCTGCAAAACACACGAGTGTAACTTAAATGAGACGTGTTTTTGTAATTAAGACTAAATCAGCATTAGAAGAGTTCAATAAAAGCTTTATTTGATTTAACATATGCACCCCGAGTCTGGGTTTATCGGGTTTTTCACATTTAAAATGAAAATATGACCTGCAGTTCCTTTAAATAAACCAAATAAACCCTTTATCACTTTTGTGAGTTTGTGTTTGGCCCATAGATTGTATAAAAATACATGTAAATATGTGCAGTTTCTGCCGCAGACTGGACATATACCGGAGGCAGGAGCGGCTCTGTCCTCCAGGGGGCGCCGCCGCTTCACACCAACAACAACAAACAAGATGGCGGCGCGCACTTCCGGTCAGAGCCGCTCCGGAGACAAAACTGAATAAACTGACAAAACCCGAACCAAGAGCCAAACTCTGGCCCAAAACTGACCCAAAACTGAGACAAACTGAGCGAAAAGCCTCCGAAACACGAGCTCCTCTTTCCTCCTCCGCTCTGGGAACTTTTACACTTCCGCCTCTTTTCGGACCAAACCCGGAGACAGCGGAGCCTCCGAATCACAGCCGAGTCTGAGGCTCAGAGTCCGGCTGAGGAGCGCCCAGGCCCCCGGGACCCAACCGGGACTGAACCAGGACTGAACCAGGACTGAACCAGGACTGAACCAGGACTGAACCAGGACCGGCCCGGTGCTGCGGGATGTGTCCGGTGGCGGAGCGGCTGCGGGAGGCGGTGCGAAGGCGTCTGGCGGCGGCGGCGGAGGAAATCTGTGAGCTCCTGGAGGAAACCATCTCAGGGTTTGAGGAGGAGACACAGAGACACAGACACGCGCTGGAGCAGCTGCTGAGGGCGCACGCACATAAGCCGGATGCCCTCCCACACGCACATAAACCAGGTGCCCTCCCACACGCACATAAACCAGGTGCCCTCCCACACGCACATAAACCGGGTGCCCTCCCACACGCACATAAACCGGGTGCCCTCCCACACGCACATAAACCAGATGCCCTCCCACTGTTCCCCAGTGTTACAGGAGACTCTTTTGACTCTTCATGGTCTAAAATTGATCTGGAAAAAAAAAGGTCAAATTGTTGTTATGTTTCCCTGTGTGTCAGATGCCCTCCCTCCCACATGTCTCCAGTGAATCTGCACATGTTGAGGTGTGTCAGATGCCCTCCCAGATGTAATATGAAAATGCACAGGGATTTGACTTGAATGGTGACAGACCTTTCAGGCGTTCAGTCCCCAGTCTCACCGCGCTCTCGTGTCCCTCAGACTCGCCTGTGGGGGCCCCCCTCCTCACACAGCACCCCGAGGGGCCCCCCCTCCCGCTGAAACAGGAGCAGGAGGACGTCACGGATCGGCTCTGTGGAGAGGTGAAGACAGAGGAGCAGGTCTCAGGTAGATTTACTGTATTTCCTCTGGAGTTCCTCTGACAGGACGGAACAGGACAGTGTGTGTGTGTGTGTGTGTGTGTGTGTGTAATATGTGTGTGTAATGTGTGTGTGTGTAATATGTGTGTGTGTGTGTGTGTGTGTGTGTGTGTGTGTGTGTGTAATATGTGTGTGTGTGTAATATGTGTGTGTGTGTAATATGTGTGTGTGTGTAATATGTGTGTGTGTAATATGTGTGTGTGTGTAATATGTGTGTGTGTGTAATATGTGTGTGTGTAATATGTGTGTGTGTGTGTGTGTAATGTGTGTGTGTGTGTGTAATATGTGTGTGTAATGTGTGTGTGTGTGTGTGTGTAATATGTGTGTTTGTGTTTCAGAGTTTGAGGCGGTTGATGTGTTTGTGCAGTCGGAGCAGCAGGAGGCGCTCTCACACGACGCTTGGACAGGTGCAGTTTTACACAAACACAATGATCCACAGAACACACACACACACACACACTCACACACACACACACACACACACACACACACACACACACACACACTCACACACACACACACACACACACACACACACACACACACACACTCACACTCACACTCACACACACTCACACACACACACACACACACACACACACACACACACACACACACACACACTCACGCACACACTCACACACTCTCACACACACACACACACACACTCACACTCACACACACACTCTCTTTTCTTCTGTCTCAGACTCTCTGGACTTGGGCCCTGAGCCTCCGGACGCCCTGTCTCCAGTGGGGGGCGCTGTGTCTCCAGTGGGGGGCGCTGTGTCTCCAGTGGGGGGCGCTGTGTCTCCAGTGGGGGGCGCTGTGTCTCCAGTGGGGGGCTCGAGGAGGCGTGGGCGGCGTGTGCGGGAGTGCCCTCTGTGCGGGCTGCGTTTCCAGTCGACCTTTAACCTGGAGACTCACCTGCGCGTGCACACGGGCGAGAGACCTTTCAGCTGTTCGGTCTGCGGCAAAACCTTCAACCGCAAAGACAGTTTGAACAACCACCGGAAGATCCACCAGGGGGAGACGTTCTGCTGCGCCGTGTGCGGCAAACGCTACAGCGACAAGTCCAACCTGCGGCGCCACGCCATCACCGCGCACGGCAACGCCAACGCCGCGCATGCCACCGCCAACGCCGCCAACGCCGCGCATGGCAACGCCGCGCACGCCAATACTGCACAGACCTACATCCACAGCAACATCCGCCCCCTGGGCCACAGTCACGGCGCCTCGGAGCCGCTCACACCGTCCACTCGAGGCGCCAGAGCCACAAACTCCTGGAGTCTGGAGTCGGGGCAGTGATGCAGCCAAAAGACCCTCAGAGACAAAGTCTCACAAACTGAGGCTGACAGGGGCTGACAGGGGCTGACAGGGGCTGACAGGGCTGACAGGGGCTGACAGGGACTGACAGGGACTGACAGGGGCTGACAGGGGCTGACAGGGACTGACAGGGGCTGACAGGGGCTGACAGGAGCTGACAGGGACTGACAGGGGCTGACAGGGACTGACAGGGGCTGACAGGGGCTGACAGGGGCTGACAGGGGCTGACAGGGACTGACAGGGGCTGACAGGGACTGACAGGGGCACCTACAGTTTTCAAAAATGTTTAACTTTGTGACAGTTTTTACCTATTTTTAGATCATAAAATTTTTCTCAGCTCAAAATCCTTCAGTTGTCTTAAAAACTCTCCAGCTGTTCAGAGACCCTCCAGCTGTTCAGAGACCCTCCAGCTGTTCAGAGACCCTCCAGCTGTTCAGAGACCCTCCAGCTGTTCAGAGACCCTCCAGCTGTTCAGAGGAGGACTCTTGTGATGTCATGAGTTCTTCTCTGTGACTACAAAGACCATGATCCTTTGCTCTGGACTGTTATTAAACTGCTTTTACTGTTTTCAAATCTGAATTTGTATTTGTGGATAAACCTGGAAGTTTGAAGCTCCTGAGTGAGCGAGCAAAGCATCATGGGACACGCGTGACCTCTGACCCCACATGTGCTCCCGGGGTCACAGGTCGTCCGGCTCCCACAGGAAGTGCAGCGTCTGCGTGGGAACACTTCCTGTTTACTGTAAACAAACGAGAGCAAAGAGGAACGAGGGGAAGGGTGTGCGTTCTGTCCACATCCGAGCAAAGTGTTCAGTTTGTGTTCAGTTTGTGTGTTCAGTTTGTGTGTTCAGTTTGTGTGTTCAGTTTGTGTGTTCAGTTTGTGTTCAGTTTGTGTGTTCAGTTTGTGTTCAGTTTGTGTGTTCAGTTTGTGTTCAGTTTGTGTTCAGTTTGTGTGTTCAGTTTGTGTGTTCAGTTTGTGTGTTCAGTTTGTGTGTTCAGTTTGTGTGTTCAGTTTGTGTGTTCAGTTTGTGTGTTCAGTTTGTGTGTTCAGTTTGTGTTCAGTTTGTGTGTTCAGTTTGTGTGTTCAGTTTGTGTGTTCAGTTTGTGTTCAGTTTGTGTGTTCAGTTTGTGTGTTCAGTTTGTGTGTTCAGTTTGTGTGTTCAGTTTGTGTTCAGTTTGTGTTCAGTTTGTGTGTTCAGTTTGTGTGTTCAGTTTGTGTTCAGTTTGTGTTCAGTTTGTGTGTTCAGTTTGTGTGTTCAGTTTGTGTTCAGTTTGTGTGTTCAGTTTGTGTTCAGTTTGTGTTCAGTTTGTGTGTTCAGTTTGTGTTCAGTTTGTGTGTTCAGTTTGTGTGTTCAGTTTGTGTTCAGTTTGTGTGTTCAGTTTGTGTGTTCAGTTTGTGTTCAGTTTGTGTTCAGTTTGTGTGTTCAGTTTGTGTTCAGTTTGTGTTCAGTTTGTGTGTTCAGTTTGTGTGTTCAGTTTGTGTGTTCAGTTTGTGTTCAGTTTGTGTGTTCAGTTTGTGTGTTCAGTTTGTGTTCAGTTTGTGTGTTCAGTTTGTGTGTTCAGTTTGTGTGTTCAGTTTGTGTGTTCAGTTTGTGTGTTCAGTTTGTGTGTTCAGTTTGTGTTCAGTTTGTGTGTTCAGTTTGTGTTCAGTTTGTGTGTTCAGTTTGTGTGTTCAGTTTGTGTGTTCAGTTTGTGTGTTCAGTTTGTGTGTTCAGTTTGTGTTAAGTTGTGTGTTCAGTTTGTGTGTTCAGTTTGTGTTAAGTTGTGTGTTCAGTTTGTGTGTTCAGTTTGTGTTAAGTTGTGTGTTCAGTTTGTGTGTTCAGTTTGTGTGTTCAGTTTGTGTGTTCAGTTGTGTGTTCAGTTTGTGTGTTCAGTTTGTGTTCAGTTTGTGTGTTCAGTTTGTGTGTTCAGTTGTGTGTTCAGTTTGTGTGTTCAGTTTGTGTTCAGTTTGTGTTCAGTTTGTGTGTTCAGTTGTGTGTTCAGTTTGTGTGTTCAGTTTGTGTGTTCAGTTTGTGTGTTCAGTTTGTGTGTTCAGTTTGTGTGTTCAGTTGTGTGTTCAGTTTGTGTGTTCAGTTTGTGTTAAGTTGTGTGTTCAGTTTGTGTGTTCAGTTTGTGTGTTCAGTTTGTGTGTTCAGTTTGTGTTCAGTTTGTGTTCAGTTTGTGTGTTCAGTTTGTGTGTTCAGTTTGTGTGTTCAGTTTGTGTGTTCAGTTTGTGTGTTCAGTTTGTGTGTTCAGTTTGTGTTAAGTTGTGTGTTCAGTTTGTGTGTTCAGTTTGTGTTCAGTTTGTGTGTTCAGTTTGTGTTCAGTTTGTGTGTTCAGTTTGTGTGTTCAGTTTGTGTGTTCAGTTTGTGTGTTCAGTTTGTGTGTTCAGTTTGTGTGTTCAGTTTGTGTGTTCAGTGCTGCAGGTCAAACCCCAGGGTCACGTGGAGGTCAGGGGTCAGAGGTCACAGAGGGGTCACACTTTTACAAACTGAACTGGAGCCAGAGTCCATGGAGCCCAAACTCGCCCATGAACACTTCCTGTTTGGAGCGACATGTGTTTTTGTTCAAAATGACACAAATAAAGACAAATATTTTATTCTAAATGTGTGTATAGTGTGTGTGTGTGTATAGTGTATATAGTGTGTGTGTATAGTGTGTGTGTGTGTATAGTGTGTGTATAGTGTATATAGTGTGTGTGTATAGTGTATATAGTGTGTGTGTATAGTGTGTGTGTGTATAGTGTATATATAGTGTGTGTGTATAGTGTGTGTGTGTATAGTGTGTGTGTATAGTGTGTGTGTGTATAGTGTGTGTGTGTATAGTGTATATATAGTGTGTGTGTATAGTGTGTGTATATAGTGTGTGTGTATAGTGTGTGTAGTGTGTGTGTATAGTGTGTGTGTGTATAGTGTATATAGTGTGTGTGTATAGTGTGTGTAGTGTGTGTGTATAGTGTGTGTGTATAGTGTGTGTGTATAGTGTGTGTGTGTATAGTGTATATAGTGTGTGTGTATAGTGTGTGTGTATAGTGTGTGTGTATAGTGTGTGTGTGTATAGTGTATATATAGTGTGTGTGTATAGTGTGTGTATATAGTGTGTGTGTATAGTGTGTGTGTATAGTGTGTGTGTATAGTGTGTGTAGTGTGTGTGTATAGTGTGTGTGTGTATAGTGTATATAGTGTGTGTGTATAGTGTGTGTAGTGTGTGTGTATAGTGTGTGTGTATAGTGTGTGTATAGTGTGTGTGTATAGTGTGTGTATAGTGTGTGTGTGTATAGTGTGTGTGTATAGTGTGTGTAGTGTGTGTGTGTGTATAGTGTGTGTGTATAGTGTGTGTGTGTATAGTGTGTGTGTGTATAGTGTGTGTGTATAGTGTGTGTGTATAGTGTGTGTAGTGTGTGTGTATAGTGTGTGTAGTGTGTGTGTATAGTGTGTGTGTATAGTGTATATAGTGTGTGTGTGTATAGTGTGTGTGTATCGTGTGTATAGTGTGTGTGTATAGTGTGTGTGTGTATAGTGTATATATAGTGTGTGTGTATAGTGTGTGTGTATAGTGTGTGTGTGTATAGTGTGTGTGTGTATAGTGTGTGTGTATAGTGTGTGTGTGTATAGTGTGTGTATAGTGTATATAGTGTGTGTGTATAGTGTGTGTGTATAGTGTGTGTAGTGTGTGTGTATAGTGTGTGTGTATAGTGTGTGTGTATAGTGTGTGTAGTGTGTGTGTGTGTATAGTGTGTGTGTATAGTGTGTGTGTGTATAGTGTGTGTGTGTATAGTGTGTGTGTGTCTGTGTGTGTGTGTATAGTGTGTGTGTATAGTGTGTGTGTGTATAGTGTGTGTGTATAGTGTGTGTGTATAGTGTGTATAGTGTGTGTGTATAGTGTGTGTGTGTATAGTGTGTGTGTATAGTGTGTGTGTATAGTGTGTATAGTGTGTGTGTATAGTGTGTATAGTGTGTGTGTATAGTGTGTGTATAGTGTGTGTGTATAGTGTGTGTGTATAGTGTGTGTGTATAGTGTGTGTGTATAGTGTGTGTGTGTATAGTGTGTGTGTATAGTGTGTGTGTATAGTGTGTGTGTATAGTGTGTGTATAGTGTGTGTATAGTGTGTGTGTATAGTGTGTGTGTATAGTGTGTGTATAGTGTGTGTGTATAGTGTGTGTGTATAGTGTGTGTGTATAGTGTGTGTGTGTATCGTGTATATAGTGTGTGTGTATAGTGTGTGTGTATAGTGTGTGTGTGTATAGTGTGTGTGTGTATAGTGTATATATAGTGTGTGTGTATAGTGTGTGTGTGTATAGTGTGTGTGTATAGTGTGTGTGTGTATAGTGTGTGTGTGTATAGTGTATATATAGTGTGTGTGTATAGTGTGTGTATATAGTGTGTGTGTATAGTGTGTGTGTATAGTGTGTGTAGTGTGTGTGTATAGTGTGTGTGTGTATAGTGTGTGTGTATAGTGTGTGTGTGTATAGTGTATATAGTGTGTGTGTATAGTGTGTGTGTATAGTGTGTGTGTATAGTGTGTGTGTGTATAGTGTATATATAGTGTGTGTGTATAGTGTGTGTATATAGTGTGTGTGTATAGTGTGTGTGTATAGTGTGTGTAGTGTGTGTGTATAGTGTGTGTGTGTATAGTGTATATAGTGTGTGTGTATAGTGTGTGTAGTGTGTGTGTATAGTGTGTGTGTATAGTGTGTGTATAGTGTGTGTGTATAGTGTGTGTGTATAGTGTGTGTGTGTATAGTGTGTGTGTATAGTGTGTGTAGTGTGTGTGTGTGTATAGTGTGTGTGTATAGTGTGTGTGTGTATAGTGTGTGTGTATAGTGTGTGTGTATAGTGTGTGTGTATAGTGTGTGTAGTGTGTGTGTATAGTGTGTGTAGTGTGTGTGTATAGTGTGTGTGTATAGTGTATATAGTGTGTGTGTGTATAGTGTGTGTGTATCGTGTGTATAGTGTGTGTGTATGGTGTGTGTGTGTATAGTGTGTGTGTGTATAGTGTGTGTGTGTATAGTGTGTGTGTATAGTGTGTGTGTGTATAGTGTGTGTGTATAGTGTGTGTGTGTATAGTGTGTGTATAGTGTTTATAGTGTGTGTGTATAGTGTGTGTGTGTATAGTGTGTATAGTGTGTGTGTATAGTGTGTGTGTATAGTGTGTGTGTATAGTGTGTATAGTGTGTGTGTGTGTGTATAGTGTGTGTGTATATTGTGTGTGTGTATAGTGTGTGTGTGTATAGTGTGTGTGTATAGTGTGTGTGTATAGTGTGTGTGTATAGTGTGTGTGTATAGTGTGTGTGTATAGTGTGTGTGTGTATAGTGTGTGTGTATAGTGTGTGTGTGTATGGTGTGTGTGTGTGTGTGTAGAGTGTGTGTGTGTGTATAGTGTGTGTGTATAGTGTGTGTGTATAGTGTGTGTGTGTATAGTGTGTGTGTATAGTGTGTGTGTATAGTGTGTGTATATTGTGTGTGTGTATAGTGTGTGTGTATAGTGTGTGTGTATAGTGTGTGTGTGTTATGTGTGTGTGTGTATAGTGTGTGTATTAACATGGAGTGTGTTATGTGTATAGTGTGTGTGTATAGTGTATTGTGTATAGTGTGTTATTATAGTGTGTGTGTATAGTGTGTGTATGTATAGTGTGTGTGTATAGTGTGTGTGTATAGTGTGTGTATAGTGTGTATAGTGTGTGTGTATAGTGTGTGTGTATGTGTGTTGTGTATAGTGTGTGTATAGTGTGTATAGTGTGTGTGTATAGTGTGTGTATAGTGTGTGTGTATAGTGTGTATAATTATTAGGTGTATAGTGTGTGTGTGTAGTGTGTGTGTATAGTGTTATATGTAGTGTGTGTGTATAGTGTGTGTGTATAGTGTGTGTATAGTGTGTGTGTAATTATTATGTGTGTATAGTGTATAGTGTGTGTATGGTGTGTGTGTATTAGTGTGTTTATTGTGTGTTTATAGTGTGTATAGTGTGTGTGTGTATAGTGTGTGTGTATAAGGTACCATTATTGTGTGTGTGGTGTGTGTGTGTATAGTGTGTGTGTAGTGTGTGTATAAGTGTATTGTGTGTGTATAATTATGGTGTGTGTGTATCGTGTGTATAGTGTGTGTGTATAGTGTGTGTGTATAGTGTGTGTGTGTATAGTGTGTGTGTTTATAGTTTGTGTTTATAGTGTGTGTATTTTGTGTGTGTATAGTGTGTGTATCGATTATTGTATGAATTATTGTGTGTGTATAGTGTGTGTGTGTATAGTGTGTGTGTATAGTGTGTGTGTATAGTGTATATAGTGTGTGTGTATAGTGTGTGTGTATCATGTGTATAGTGTGTGTGTGTGTGTTTCCTTATGTCACGGTGACAGACGTAAACATACAGCAGAAGGACGCTCAGAGGTCGATGCTGCTGCCGTGGCAACCGTCTCCAGGAAACAAGCAGCATCAGTACCGCCTCCTGCATCCCCCAACACACACTATACACACACTATACACACACTATACACACACTATACACACACTATACACACTATACACACACACACTATACACACTATACACACACTATACACACACTATACACACACTATACACACACTATACACACACTATACACACACTATACACACACTATACACACATTATACACACACACACTATACACACACTATACACACAGACACACTATACACACACTATACACACAGACACACTATACACACACACACTATACACACACACACTATACACACACTATACACACACTATACACACACACACTATACACACACACACACACTATACACATATTATACACACTCTACACACACTATACACACACTATACACACACACTATACACACACTATACACACACTATACACACACACACACTATACACACACACACACTATGCACACTATACACACACATACTATACACACACTACACTATTACACACACACACTATTACACACACACACACTGCACTATACACACACGCTATACACACACACTATCTACACACACACTATACACACTGTGCACACACTCTGCACACACACACGCGCTATACACACACTATGCACACACACACTATACACACACACACTATACACACTTGCACACACACGCACTATACACACACACTAACACACACACACTATACACACGCCTATACACACACACTACGCACACACTATACACACACACACACTGCGCACACACACACTATACACACACACTATACACACACACATACCAATACACACACTATACACACACACACGCGCGCATATACACACACACACTATACACACACACACTATACACACACACTATACACACACACTGTATACACACACACTATGCGCGCACACACACACACACTATCTGCGCGCGCTATACACACACACTATACACACACGCACTATACGCGCACACACACTATACACACACACACTATACACACACTATACACACACACACGCGCGCTATACACACACGCGCTATGCGCACACACTATACACACACACACACTCAACACACACACACACACACTACACACACACACACTATACACACAATATACACACACTATATACACACACACACTATACACACACACACTATACACACACACACACACACTATACTCCTCCTCCTCCCTCCTCCCTCCTCTCTCCTCCCTCCTCTCTCCTCTCTCCTCCCTCCTCTCTCCTCCCTACTCTCTCCTCCCTCCTCTCTCCTCTCCTCCCTCCTCTCTTTTCTCCTCCCTCCTCTCCTCCCTCCTCTCTTTTCTCCTCCCTCCTCTCTCCTCTCTCCTCCCTCCTCTCCTCCCTCCTCTCTTTTCTCCTCCCTCCTCTCTCCTCTCTCCTCCCTCCTCCCTCCTCTCTCCTCCCTCCTCTCATCCCTCCTCTCTCCTCTCCTCCCTCCTGTCTCCTCCCTCCTCTCTCCTCTCCTCCCTCCTCCCTCCTCTCTCCTCTCTCCTCTCCTCCTCTCTCCTCCCTCCTTTCTCCTCCCTCCTCTCTCCTCTCCTCTCTCCTCCCTCCTCTCTCCTCTCTCCTCTCCTCCCTCCTCCTCCCTCCTCCCTCCTCCCTCCCCTCCTCCTCTCTCCTCCCTCCTCTATCCTCTCCTCCCTCCTCTCTCCTCTACTCCTGTCCTCCTCTCTCCTCCCTCCTCTCCTCTCTCCTCTCCTCCTCTCTCCTCTCCTCCTCTCTCCTCCCTCCTCTCTCCTCTCCTCCCTCCTCTCTCCTCCTCTCCTCTCCTCCTCTCTCCTCCCTCCTCTCCTCTCTCCTCTCCTCCTCTCTCCTCTCCCCCCTCCTCCCTCCTCCCTCCTCTCCTCCTCTCTCCTCCCTCCTCTCCTCTCTCTTCCTCTCCTCTTCTCTCCTCCTCTCCTCCCTCCTCTCTCCTCTCCTCCCTCCTCTCTCCTCCCTCCTCTCCTCCTCTCTCCTCCCTCCTCTCCTCCCTCCTCCTCTCCTCTCTTCCTCTCTCCTCCCTCCTCTCCTCTCCTCCTCTCTCCTCCCTCCTCTCTCCTCCTCTCTCCTCCCTCCTCTCTCCTCTCCTCTTCTCCCTCCTCCCTCCTCTCTCCTCTCCTCCCTCCTCTCTCCTCTCTCCTCCTCTCTCCTCTCCTCCCTCCTCTCCTCCTCCCTCCTCCTCTCCTCTTCTCCTCTCTCCTCCCTCCTCTCCTCTCCTCCTCTCTCCTCCCTCCTCTCTCCTCCTCTCTCCTCCCTCCTCTCTCCTCTCCTCCTCTCTCCTCCTCTATCCTCTCTTCTCCCTCCTCCCTCCTCTCCTCTCTCCTCTCCTCCCTCCTCTCCTCCTCTCCTCTCTCCTCTCTCCTCTCCTCCTCTCTCCTCTCCTCTCTCCTCTCCTCCTCCCTCCTCTCCTCTCTCCTCTCCTCCTCTCTCCTCTCCTCCCTCCTCTCCTCCTCCCTCCTCTCCTCCTCCTCCCTCCTCTCTCCTCCCTCCTCTCCTCCTCTCCTCCTCCCTCCTCTCTCCTCCCTCCTCTCCTCTCTCCTCTCCTCCCTCCTCTCCTCCTCCCTTCTCTCTCCTCCCTCCTCTCCTCCTCCCTCCTCCCTCCTCTCTCCTCCCTCCTCTCCTCTCTCCTCTCCTCCCTCCTCTCCTCCTCTCCTCCTCCCTCCTCCCTCCTCCCTCCTCTCCTCCCTCCTCTCTCCTCTCCTCCTCTCCTCCCTCCTCTCCTCTCTCCTCTCCTCCCTCCTCTCCTCCTCTCCTCCTCCCTCCTCCCTCCTCTCCTCCTCTCCTCTCTCCTCTCTCCTCCCTCCTCCCTCCTCTCTCCTCTCTCCTCCTCTCCTCCTCTCCTCCTCTCTCCTCTCCTCTCTCCTCCTCTCCTCCTCTCCTCTCTCCTCTCTCCTCCTCTCTCCTCTCCTCTCTCCTCTCTCCTCTCTCCTCTCCTCTCTCCTCTCCTCTCTCCTCCTCTCTCCTCTCTCCTCTCCTCCTCTCCTCCTTGTTTCTCTCTAATTGTCGTGACCTAATTCCTTAAATCCTTTAATCTCGTCAGAATCTGTGTCAAAATCTCATCTTGAGCATTAAAGCTTCACTCTGGAACTTTTCTGCTCGTCTCCATAGAGATACACAAATATAATGCCGCACTGCGGAATATTCAGGACCAGACCAGGACCAGGACCAGGACCAGACCAGGTCCAGGACCAGGACCAGACCAGGACCAGACCAGGACCAGACCAGGACCAGGACCAGGACCAGACCAGGACCAGACCAGGACCAGACCAGGACCAGGACCAGGACCAGACCAGGACCAGACCAGGACCAGGACCAGACCAGGACCAGACCAGGACCAGACCAGGACCAGGACCAGACCAGGACCAGGACCAGGACCAGACCAGGACCATATCAGGACCAGACCAGGACCAGGACCAGACCAGGACCAGACCAGGACCAGGACCAGACCAGGACCAGGACCAGACTAGGACCAGGCCAGGACCAGGACCAGGACCAGGACCAGACCAGGACCAGGACCAGACCAGACCAGACCAGACCAGACCAGGACCAGACCAGACCAGGACCAGACCAGACCAGGACCAGGACCAGACTAGGACCAGGCCAGGACCAGGACCAGGACCAGGACCAGACCAGGACCAGGACCAGACCAGACCAGACCAGACCAGGACCAGACCAGACCAGGACCAGACCAGACCAAGAGCAGCTCACAGAAGGAAACAAGGAAGGAGGAAAGGAGACAAGGATAGAGGAAGATTATGTGAATAAATCAGATCTGGATTTACATCGAAATGAGCAACACAAAGTCCTGGTTTAGTCCTGGTTTAGTCCTGGTTTAGACCTGGTTTAGTCCTGGTTTAGACCTGGTTTAGTCCTGGTTTAGTCCTGGTTTAGTCCTGGTTTAGACCTGGTTTAGTCCTGGTTTAGTCCTGGTTTAGTCCTGGTTTAGTCCTGGTTTAGACCTGGTTTAGTCCTGGTTTAGACCTGGTTTAGTCCTGGTTTAGTCCTGGTTTAGTCCTGGTTTAGTCCTGGTTTAGTCCTGGTTTAGTCCTGGTTTAGACCTGGTTTAGTCCTGGTTTAGTCCTGGTTTTAGTCCTGGTTTAGTCCTGGTTTTAGACCTGGTTTAGTCCTGGTTTAGACCTGGTTTTAGTCCTGGTTTAGTCCTGGTTTAGACCTGGTTTAGTCCTGGTTTAGTCCTGGTTTAGTCCTGGTTTAGTCCTGGTTTAGTCCTCGTTTAGACCTGGTTTAGTCCTGGTTTAGTCCTGGTTTAGACCTGGTTTAGTCCTGGTTTAGTCCTGGTTTAGTCCTGGTTTAGACCTGGTTTAGTCCTGGTTTAGTCCTGGTTTAGTCCTGGTTTAGTCCTGGTTTAGTCCTGGTTTAGACCTGGTTTAGTCCTGGTTTAGTCCTGGTTTAGTCCTGGTTTAGTCCTCGTTTAGACCTGGTTTAGTCCTGGTTTAGTCCTGGTTTAGACCTGGTTTAGTCCTGGTTTAGTCCTGGTTTAGTCCTGGTTTAGTCCTCGTTTAGACCTGGTTTAGTCCTGGTTTAGTCCTGGTTTAGACCTGGTTTAGTCCTGGTTTAGTCCTGGTTTAGTCCTGGTTTAGACCTGGTTTAGTCCTGGTTTAGTCCTGGTTTAGACCTGGTTTAGTCCTGGTTTAGTCCTGGTTTAGTCCTGGTTTAGTCCTGGTTTAGTCCTGGTTTAGACCTGGTTTAGTCCTGGTTTAGTCCTGGTTTAGTCCTGGTTTAGTCCTCGTTTAGACCTGGTTTAGTCCTGGTTTAGTCCTGGTTTAGACCTGGTTTAGTCCTGGTTTAGTCCTGGTTTAGTCCTGGTTTAGTCCTGGTTTAGTGCTGGTTTAGTCCTGGGTTAGTCCTGGTTCAGTCCTGGTTTAGTCCTCGTTTAGACCTGGTTTAGTCCTGGTTTAGTCCTGGTTTAGTCCTGGTTTAGTCCTGGTTCAGTCCTGGTTTAAGGATTTATTTAGATTTTATTCTGATAGTAAAATCCAGATTAGCGTTTAATGAGCTCCAACAGAACAACCGGAAATACGTAAAAATACATATATATAAATATATAAGTACATATTTAACGGCTCTGTGACGCTGACACAGATGAAGCGTTCGGTGAGCAGAGAAAAAGTTAAAGTGCGGAACATTTCCCTTTGTTCACCTCTGAATTCTTCAGGATTTTTATTATTCATGAGTTTGATTCACATTTGTCTGATCAAACAGAGGCGCTGTCAGGGGCGGGCTCTCCTCCCCTCTGCTGCTCTCTGATTGGCTCTCCTGCCCTCTGCTGCTCTCTGATTGGCTCTCCTCCCCTCTGCTGCTCTCTGATTGGCTCCTCCCCTCTGCTGCCCTCTGATTGGCTCTCCTCCCCTCTGCTGCCCTCTGATTGGCTCTCCTGCCCCCTGCTGCTCTCTGATTGGCTCTCCTCCCCTCTGCTGCTCTCTGATTGGCTCCTCCCCTCTGCTGGCCTCTGATTGGCTCTCCTCCCCTCTGCTGCCCTCTGATTGGCTCTCCTCCCCTCTGCTGCCCTCTGATTGGCTCTCCTGCCCCCTGCTGCTCTCTGATTGGCTCTCCTCCCCTCTGCTGCTCTCTGATTGGCTCCTCCCCTCTGCTGGCCTCTGATTGGCTCTCCTCCCCTCTGCTGCCCTCTGATTGGCTCTCCTCCCCTCTGCTGCCCTCTGATTGGCTCTCCTCCCCTCTGCTGCCCTCTGATTGGCTCTCCTGCCCTCTGCTGCTCTCTGATTGGCTCTCCTCCCCTCTGCTGCTCTCTGATTAGCTCCTCCCCTCTGCTGGCCTCTGATTGGCTCTCCTCCCCTCTGCTGCTCTCTGATTGGCTCCTCCCCTCTGCTGCTCTCTGATTGGCTCCTCCCCTCTGCTGCTCTCTGATTGGCTCTCCTCCCCTCTGCTGCCCTCTGATTGGCTCCTGCCCTCTGCTGCCCTCTGATTGGCTCTCCTCCTCTCTGCTGCCCTCTGATTGGCTCTCCTCCCCTCTGCTGCTCTTTGATTGGCTCTCCTCCCCTCTGCTGCTCTCTGATTGGCTCTCCTCCCCTCTGCTGCTCTCTGATTGGCTCCTCCCCTCTGCTGCCCTCTGATTGGCTCTCCTCCCCTCTGCTGCTCTCTGATAGGCTCTCCTCCCCTCTGCTGCTGTCTGATTGGCTCCTCCCCTCTGCTGCCCTCTGATTGGCTCTCCTCCCCTCTGCTGCTCTCTGATTGGCTCTCCTCCCCTATGCTGCTCTCTGATTGGCTCCTCCCCTCTGCTGCCCTCTGATTGGCTCTCCTCCCCTCTGCTGCTCTCTGATTGGCTCTCCTCCCCTCTGCTGCTCTCTGATTGGCTCCTCCCCTCTGCTGCCCTCTGATTGGCTCTCCTCCCCTCTGCTGCTCTCTGATTGGCTCTCCTCCCCTATGCTGCTCTCTGATTGGCTCCTCCCCTCTGCTGCCCTCTGATTGGCTCTCCTCCCCTCTGCTGCTCTCTGATTGGCTCTCCTCCCCTCTGCTGCTCTCTGATTGGCTCCTCCCCTCTGCTGCCCTCTGATTGGCTCTCCTCCCCTCTGCTGCTCTCTGATTGGCTCTCCTCCCCTCTGCTGCTCTCTGATTGGCTCCTCCCCTCTGCTGCCCTCTGATTGGCTCCTCCCCTCTGCTGCCCTCTGATTGGCTCTCCTCCCCTCTGCTGCCCTCTGATTGGCTCTCCTCCCCTCTGCTGCTCTCTGATTGGCTCTCCTCCCCTCTGATTGGCTCTCCTCCCCTCTGATTGGCTCTCCTCCCCTCTGCTGCCCTCTGATTGGCTCTCCTCCCCTCTGATTGGCTCTCCTCTCCTCTGCTGCCCTCTGATTGGCTCCTTCCCTCTGCTGCCCTCTGATTGGCTCTCCTCTCCTCTGCTGCTCTCTGATTGGCTCTCCTCCCCTCTGATTGGCTCTCCTCCCCTCTGCTGCCCTCTGATTGGCTCCTTCCCTCTGCTGGCCTCTGATTGGCTCTCCTCCCCTCTGCTTCTCTCTGATTGGCTCCTCCCCTCTGCTGCCCTCTGATTGGCTCTCCTCCCCTCTGCTGCTCTCTGATTGGCTCTCCTCCCCTATGCTGCTCTCTGATTGGCTCCTCCCCTCTGCTGCCCTCTGATTGGCTCTCCTCCCCTCTGCTGCTCTCTGATTGGCTCTCCTCCCCTCTGCTGCTCTCTGATTGGCTCCTCCTCTCTGCTGCCCTCTGATTGGCTCTCCTCCCCTCTGCTGCTCTCTGATTGGCTCTCCTCCCCTATTCTGCTCTCTGATTGGCTCCTCCCCTCTGCTGCCCTCTGATTGGCTCTCCTCCCCTCTGCTGCACTCTGATTGGCTCCTCCCCTCTGCTGCGCTCTGATTGGCTATCCTCACATCTGCTGCTCTCTGATTGGCTCTCCTCCCCTCTGCTGCCCTCTGATTGGCTCCTCCCCTCTGCTGCCCTCTGATTGGCTCTCCTCCCCTCTGCTGCTCTTTGATTGGCTCTCCTCCCCTCTGCTGCTCTCTGATTGGCTCCTCCCCTCTGCTGCCCTCTGATTGGCTCACCACCCCTCAGCCGCTCTCTGATTGGCTCTCAGCACCACTGCTGCCCTCTGATTGGCTCTCCTCCCCTCTGCTGCCCTCTGATTGGCTCCTCCCCTCTGCTGCCCTCTGATTGGCTCTCCTCCCCTCTGCTGCTCTCTGATTGGCTCTCCTCCCCTCTGCTGCTCTCTGATTGGCTCCTTCCCTCTGCTGCTCTCTGATTGGCTCCTCCCCTCTGCTGCCCTCTGATTGGCTCTCCTCCCCTCTGCTGCTCTCTGATTGGCTCTCCTCCCCTCTGCTGCTCTCTGATTGGCTCTCCTCCCCTCTGCTGCCCTCTGATTGGCTCTCCTCCCCTCTGCTGCTCTCTGATTGGCTCTCCTGCCCTCTGCTGCTCTCTGATTGGCTCTCCTGCCCTCTGCTGCTCTCTGATTGGCTCTCCTCCCCTCTGCTGCTCTCTGATTGGCTCTCCTGCCCTCTGCTGCTCTCTGATTGGCTCTCCTCCCCTCTGCTGCTCTCTGATTGGCTCCTCCCCTCTGCTGCCCTCTGATTGGCTCTCCTCCCCTCTGCTGCCCTCTGATTGGCTCTCCTCCCCTCTGCTGCTCTCTGATTGGCTCCTCCCCTCTGCTGCTCTCTGATTGGCTCTCCTCCCCTCTGCTGCTCTCTGATTGGCTCCTCCCCTCTGCTGCCCTCTGATTGGCTCTCCTCCCCTCTGCTGCCCTCTGATTGGCTCTCCTCCCCTCTGCTGCTCTCTGATTGGCTCTCCTCCCCTCTGCTGCTCTCTGATTGGCTCTCCTCCCCTCTGCTGCCCTCTGATTGGCTCCTCCCCTCTGCTGCTCTCTGATTGGCTGTCCCCCGCGCTCGGAGCTCCGGACCCTCCCCGGGCCTTTGTGTCTCCTGTCGCCGCTCAGAGCGCGCTGTGTGCGGCTGTGTGCGGCGCTGCGGCCGCGGGGCTCCGGAGCTTCGGGAATTTTCTGGATTTTTCAGATTTTCGCCCGTTTGTTTTTTTCTTTGATGTTTCATTTCCGTGACGCGCGCGCGGAACCGATAAAGGTGAGTGCATCCCAGTGCGCATGCGTGAGCCATACATTTACATGAGACATATGATGCACGCGCACGCGCCTGTCAGGGCCTGTGCACGCGGACACGCCTCCTGGAGACCCGGTCTGGACCCGGACTAAACCCGGACTAAACCGGGTCTAAACCGGGTCTAAACCGGGTCTAAACTAGGTCTAAACCAGAACTAAACCAGGTCTAAACTAGGACTAAATCTGTTTTGGACCAGGACTGAACCAGGTGCAGACGGAGCTCCGGAGAGGAATAAATTAAGGAATGATCTAGAAATGAACTTGGACTAAACCCAAGACCAACCCCAGACTAAACCAGGACTAAACCAGGACTAAACCAGGACTGAACCAGGACTGAACCAGGACTGTACCAGGACTGAACCAGGACTGAACCAGGACTGTACCAAACCCCTGGGTGAAATGGTTCTGATCTGGTTTATATTGATTTGTAGATCTTGGTCTGGTCCCATAACGGCTCATGTAGACCTCACTTAGACCTGGTTAAGTCCTGGTTCAGTCCTGGTTTAGACCTGGTTTAGTCCTGGTTTAGACCTGGTTTAGTCCTGGTTTAGACCTGGTTTAGTCCTGGTTTAGTCCTGGTTTAGTCCTGGTTTAGTCCTGGTTTAGTCCTGGTTTAGTCCTGGTTTAGACCTGGTTCTTCGTTCTTCTGAAGGTTTAAACTCTGATTGTGACCCCATCGTCATGGAGACTTTAATTCCATCATTACAAACATTCTAAACCAGGTCTAAACCAGGACTAAACCAGGACTAAACCAGGACTAAACCAGGTCTAAACCAGGTCTAAACCAGGACTAAACCAGGACTAAACCAGAACTAAACCAGGTCTAAACCAGGACTAAACCAGGACTAAACCAGGTCTAAACCAGGTCTAAACCAGGACTAAACCAGGACTAAACCAGGACTAAACCAGGTCTAAACCAGGTCTAAACCAGGACTAAACCAGGACTAAACCAGGTCTAAACCAGGACTAAACCAGGTCTAAACCAGGACTAAACCAGGACTAAACCAGGTCTAAACCAGGTCTAAACCAGGTCTAAACCAGGACTAAACCAGGACTAAACCAGGACTAAACCAGGTCTAAACCAGGTCTAAACCAGGACTAAACCAGGACTAAACCAGGTCTAAACCAGGTCTAAACCAGGTCTAAACCAGGTCTAAACCAGGACTAAACCAGGACTAAACCAGGTCTAAACTAGGACTAAACCAGGACTAAACCTGGACTGAACCAGGACTAAACCAGGTCTAAACCAGAACTAAACCAGGTCTAAACCAGGACTAAACCAGGACTAAACCAGGTCTAAACCAGGTCTAAACCAGGTCTAAACCAGGACTAAACCAGATCTAAACCAGGTCTAAACCAGGTCTAAACCAGGACTAAACCAGGTCTAAACCAGGACTAAACCAGGACTAAACCAGAACTAAACCAGGTCTAAACCAGGACTAAACCAGGACTAAACCAGGTCTAAACCAGGTCTAAACCAGGACTAAACCAGGTCTAAACCAGGTCTAAACCAGGTCTAAACCAGGACTAAACCAGGTCTAAACCAGGACTAAACCAGGACTAAACCAGGTCTAAACCAGGTCTAAACCAGGTCTAAACCAGGTCTAAACCAGGACTAAACCAGGACTAAACCAGGTCTAAACTAGGACTAAACCAGGACTAAACCTGGACTGAACCAGGACTAAACCAGGTCTAAACCAGGTCTAAACCAGGACTAAACCAGGTCTAAACCAGGTCTAAACCAGGTCTAAACCAGGACTAAACCAGGACTAAACCAGGTCTAAACCAGGTCTAAACCAGGACTAAACCAGGTCTAAACCAGGTCTAAACCAGGTCTAAACCAGGACTAAACCAGGTCTAAACCAGGACTAAACCAGGTCTAAACCAGGTCTAAACCAGGTCTAAACCAGGTCTAAACTAGGACTAAACCAGGACTAAACCAGGTCTAAACTAGGACTAAACCAGGTCTAAACTAGGACTAAACCAGGACTAAACCAGGTCTAAACTAGGACTAAACCAGGCCTAAACCAGGACTAAACCAGGTCTAAACTAGGACTAAACCAGGACTAAACCAGGACTAAACCAGGTCTAAACCAGGCCTAAACCAGGACTAAACAGGACTAAACCAGGTCTAAACTAGGACTAAACCAGGACTAAACCAGGTCTAAACTAGGACTAAACCAGGTATAAACTAGGACTAAACCAGAACTAAACCAGGACTAAACCAGGTCTAAACTAGGACTAAACCAGGACTAAACCCGGACTAAACCAGGTCTAAACCAGGCCTAAACCAGGACTAAACCAGGACTAAACTAGGACTAAACCAGGTATAAACTAGGACTAAACCAGAACTAAACCAGGACTAAACCAGGTCTAAACTAGGACTAAACCAGGACTAAACCCGGACTAAACCAGGTCTAAACCAGGCCTAAACCAGGACTAAACCAGGACTAAACCAGGTCTAAACTAGGACTAAACCAGGTCTAAACTAGGACTAAACCAGGACTAAACCAGGTCTAAACTAGGACTACACCAGAACTAAACCAGGTCTAAACTAGGACTAAACCAGAACTAAACCAGGTCTAAACCAGGTCTAAACCAGAATTAAACCAGGTCTAAACCAGGACTAAACCAGGTCTAAACCAGGTCTAAACCAGGTCTAAACCAGGACTAAACCAGGTCTAAACTAGGACTAAACCAGGTCTAAACCAGGTCTAAACCAGGTCTAAACCAGGACTAAACCAGGACTAAACCAGGTCTAAACTAGGACTAAACCAGGACTAAACCAGGTCTAAACTAGGACTAAACCAGGTCTAAACTAGGACTAAACCAGGACTAAACCAGGTCTAAACTAGGACTAAACCAGAACTAAACCAGGTCTAAACTAGGACTAAACCAGAACTAAACCAGGTCTAAACCAGGTCTAAACCAGAATTAAACCAGGTCTAAACTAGGACTAAACCAGGTCTAAACCAGGTCTAAACCAGGTCTAAACCAGGACTAAACCAGGACTAAACCAGGTCTAAACTAGGACTAAACCAGGACTAAACCAGGTCTAAACTAGGACTAAACCAGGTCTAAACTAGGACTAAACCAGAACTAAACTAGGACTAAACCAGGACTAAACCAGGTCTAAACTAGGACTAAACCAGAACTAAACTAGGACTAAACCAGGACTAAACCAGGTCTAAACTAGGACTAAACCAGGTCTAAACTAGGACTAAACCAGGACTAAACCAGGTCTAAACTAGGACTAAACCAGGACTAAACCAGGTCTAAACTAGGACTAAACCAGGACTAAACTAGGACTAAACCAGGACTAAACCAGGTCTAAACTAGGACTAAACCAGGACTAAACCAGGTCTAAACTAGGACTAAACCAGGACTAAACTAGGACTAAACCAGGACTAAACCAGGTCTAAACTAGGACTAAACCAGGTCTAAACTAGGACTAAACCAGGACTAAACCAGGTCTAAACTAGGACTAAACCAGAACTAAACCAGGTCTAAACTAGGACTAAACCAGAACTAAACCAGGACTAAACCAGGTCTAAACTAGGACTAAACCAGGTCTAAACTAGGACTAAACCAGGTCTAAACCAGGTCTAAACCAGGACTAAACCAGGACTAAACCAGGTCTAAACTAGGACTAAACCAGGACTAAACCAGGTCTAAACTAGGACTAAACCAGGTCTAAACTAGGACTAAACCAGGACTAAACCAGGTCTAAACTAGGACTAAACCAGGTCTAAACTAGGACTAAACCAGGACTAAACCAGGTCTAAACTAGGACTAAACCAGGTCTAAACCAGGACTAAACCAGGTCTAAACCAGGTCTAAACCAGGTCTAAACCAGGACTAAACCAGGTCTAAACTAGGACTAAACCAGGTCTAAACTAGGACTAAACCAGGACTAAACCAGGTCTAAACTAGGACTAAACCAGGACTAAACCAGGACTAAACCAGGTCTAAACCAGGTCTAAACCAGGTCTAAACCAGGTCTAAACCAGGACTAAACCAGGACTAAACCAGGTCTAAACCAGGACTAAACCAGGTCTAAACCAGGACTAAACCAGGACTAAACCAGGTCTAAACCAGGTCTAAACCAGGTCTAAACCAGGACTAAACCAGGACTAAACCAGGACTAAACCAGGTCTAAACCAGGTCTAAACCAGGACTAAACCAGGACTAAACCAGGTCTAAACCAGGTCTAAACCAGGTCTAAACCAGGTCTAAACCAGGACTAAACCAGGACTAAACCAGGTCTAAACTAGGACTAAACCAGGACTAAACCTGGACTGAACCAGGACTAAACCAGGTCTAAACCAGAACTAAACCAGGTCTAAACCAGGACTAAACCAGGACTAAACCAGGACTAAACCAGGTCTAAACCAGGTCTAAACCAGGACTAAACCAGATCTAAACCAGGTCTAAACCAGGTCTAAACCAGGACTAAACCAGGTCTAAACCAGGACTAAACCAGGACTAAACCAGAACTAAACCAGGTCTAAACCAGGACTAAACCAGGACCAAACCAGGTCTAAACCAGGTCTAAACCAGGACTAAACCAGGTCTAAACCAGGTCTAAACCAGGTCTAAACCAGGACTAAACCAGGTCTAAACCAGGACTAAACCAGGACTAAACCAGGTCTAAACCAGGTCTAAACCAGGTCTAAACCAGGTCTAAACCAGGACTAAACCAGGACTAAACCAGGTCTAAACTAGGACTAAACCAGGACTAAACCTGGACTGAACCAGGACTAAACCAGGTCTAAACCAGGTCTAAACCAGGACTAAACCAGGTCTAAACCAGGTCTAAACCAGGTCTAAACCAGGACTAAACCAGGACTAAACCAGGTCTAAACCAGGTCTAAACCAGGACTAAACCAGGTCTAAACCAGGTCTAAACCAGGTCTAAACCAGGACTAAACCAGGTCTAAACCAGGACTAAACCAGGTCTAAACCAGGTCTAAACCAGGTCTAAACCAGGTCTAAACTAGGACTAAACCAGGACTAAACCAGGTCTAAACTAGGACTAAACCAGGTCTAAACTAGGACTAAACCAGGACTAAACCAGGTCTAAACTAGGACTAAACCAGGCCTAAACCAGGACTAAACCAGGTCTAAACTAGGACTAAACCAGGACTAAACCAGGACTAAACCAGGTCTAAACCAGGCCTAAACCAGGACTAAACAGGACTAAACCAGGTCTAAACTAGGACTAAACCAGGACTAAACCAGGTCTAAACTAGGACTAAACCAGGTATAAACTAGGACTAAACCAGAACTAAACCAGGACTAAACCAGGTCTAAACTAGGACTAAACCAGGACTAAACCCGGACTAAACCAGGTCTAAACCAGGCCTAAACCAGGACTAAACCAGGACTAAACTAGGACTAAACCAGGTATAAACTAGGACTAAACCAGAACTAAACCAGGACTAAACCAGGTCTAAACTAGGACTAAACCAGGACTAAACCCGGACTAAACCAGGTCTAAACCAGGCCTAAACCAGGACTAAACCAGGACTAAACCAGGTCTAAACTAGGACTAAACCAGGTCTAAACTAGGACTAAACCAGGACTAAACCAGGTCTAAACTAGGACTAAACCAGAACTAAACCAGGTCTAAACTAGGACTAAACCAGAACTAAACCAGGTCTAAACCAGGTCTAAACCAGAATTAAACCAGGTCTAAACCAGGACTAAACCAGGTCTAAACCAGGTCTAAACCAGGTCTAAACCAGGACTAAACCAGGTCTAAACTAGGACTAAACCAGGTCTAAACCAGGTCTAAACCAGGTCTAAACCAGGACTAAACCAGGACTAAACCAGGTCTAAACTAGGACTAAACCAGGACTAAACCAGGTCTAAACTAGGACTAAACCAGGTCTAAACTAGGACTAAACCAGGACTAAACCAGGTCTAAACTAGGACTAAACCAGAACTAAACCAGGTCTAAACTAGGACTAAACCAGAACTAAACCAGGTCTAAACCAGGTCTAAACCAGAATTAAACCAGGTCTAAACTAGGACTAAACCAGGTCTAAACCAGGTCTAAACCAGGTCTAAACCAGGACTAAACCAGGACTAAACCAGGTCTAAACTAGGACTAAACCAGGACTAAACCAGGTCTAAACTAGGACTAAACCAGGTCTAAACTAGGACTAAACCAGAACTAAACTAGGACTAAACCAGGACTAAACCAGGTCTAAACTAGGACTAAACCAGAACTAAACTAGGACTAAACCAGGACTAAACCAGGTCTAAACTAGGACTAAACCAGGTCTAAACTAGGACTAAACCAGGACTAAACCAGGTCTAAACTAGGACTAAACCAGGACTAAACCAGGTCTAAACTAGGACTAAACCAGAACTAAACTAGGACTAAACCAGGACTAAACCAGGTCTAAACTAGGACTAAACCAGGACTAAACCAGGTCTAAACTAGGACTAAACCAGAACTAAACTAGGACTAAACCAGGACTAAACCAGGTCTAAACTAGGACTAAACCAGGTCTAAACTAGGACTAAACCAGGACTAAACCAGGTCTAAACTAGGACTAAACCAGAACTAAACCAGGTCTAAACTAGGACTAAACCAGAACTAAACCAGGACTAAACCAGGTCTAAACTAGGACTAAACCAGGTCTAAACTAGGACTAAACCAGGTCTAAACCAGGTCTAAACCAGGACTAAACCAGGACTAAACCAGGTCTAAACTAGGACTAAACCAGGACTAAACCAGGTCTAAACTAGGACTAAACCAGGTCTAAACTAGGACTAAACCAGGACTAAACCAGGTCTAAACTAGGACTAAACCAGGTCTAAACTAGGACTAAACCAGGACTAAACCAGGTCTAAACTAGGACTAAACCAGGTCTAAACCAGGACTAAACCAGGTCTAAACCAGGTCTAAACCAGGTCTAAACCAGGACTAAACCAGGTCTAAACTAGGACTAAACCAGGTCTAAACCAGGTCTAAACCAGGTCTAAACCAGGTCTAAACCAGGACTAAACCAGGTCTAAACTAGGACTAAACCAGGTCTAAACCAGGTCTAAACCAGGTCTAAACCAGGACTAAACCAGGTCTAAACTAGGACTAAACCAGGTCTAAACCAGGTCTAAACCAGAACTAAACCAGGACTAAACCAGGTCTAGACCAGGAATAAACCAGGTCTAAACCAGGTCTAAACCAGGACTTAAACTAAACCCAGAAGTACTCTAAAGTTCACGTTCAGAGTCTTGTCTCTTTGTTTGTTTGTTTTCGTCTTAATTTAGAATCTATAAATCCATAACTTCCTGTTTGTCTTCGGGGGTCACATCCGGAGGTCGTCTCCATGGCGACTGCAGCAGGGGTCAGGGGTCAGGGGTCAGGGGTCACAGACACAGATACAGAATCAAACATTTTAAAAACCCATCAGTGAAAACAAGACCCGACCAGGACCCGACCAGAACCCGACCAGAACCCGAAAACAGGACTAGATCGAAAACAGGACTGGTTTTCCATGTGGAGGTCATTTCCTGTTTCTCATGGTGTTTTTTGGTTGGTTTTCGTGGTGTTTTTAGCTGGTTTATGTGGTGTTTTTTCGCTGGTTTTCGTCATGTTTTTGGCTGGTTTTCGTGGTGTTTTTCGTGGTGTTTTTAGCTGGTTTATGTGGTGTTTTTTCGCTGGTTTTTGTGGTGTTTTTGGCTGGTTTTCGTAGTGTTTTTGGCCTTGTTTTCGTGGTGTTTTTGGCTGGTTTTCGTAGTGTTTTTGGCTGGTTTTCATGGTGTTTTTTGCCTGGTTTTCGTGGTGTTTTTGGCCTTGTTTTCGTGGTGTTTTTGGCTGGTTTTCATGGTGTTTTTTGCCTGGTTTTCGTTGTGTTTTTTGCTGGTTTTCGTAGTGTTTTTTGCCTGGGTTTCGTAGTGTTTTTGGCCTTGTTTTCGTGGTGTTTTTTGCCTGGTTTTCGTGGTGTTTTTTGGTTGGTTTTCATGGTGTTTTTCGTGGTGTTTTTAGCTGGTTTATGTGGTGTTTTTTGGTTGGTTTTCGTGGTGTTTTTCGTGGTGTTTTTAGCTGGTTTTCGTGGTGTTTTTTCGCTGGTTTTCATAGTGTTTTTGGCCTTGTTTTCGTGGTGTTTTTGGCTGGTTTTCGTGGTGTTTTTTGCCTGGTTTTCGTGGTGTTTTTTGCCTGGTTTTCGTGGTGTTTTTGGCTGGTTTTCGTGGTGTTTTTTGCCTGGTTTTCGTGGTGTTTTTGGCTGGTTTTCGTAGTGTTTTTTGCCTGGTTTTCGTGGTGTTTTTGGCCTTGTTTTCGTGGTGTTTTTTGCCTGGTTTTCGTGGTGTTTTTTGGCTGGTTTTCGTGGTGTTTTTTGCCTGGTTTTCGTGGTGTTTTTGGCTGGTTTTCGTAGTGTTTTTTGCCTGGGTTTCGTGGTGTTTTTTGGCTGGTTTTCGTGGTGTTTTTTGCCTGGTTTTCGTGGTGTTTTTTGGCTGGTTTTCGTGGTGTTTTTGGCTGGTTTTCGTGGTGTTTTTTGCTGGTTTTCGTGGTGTTTTTTGCCTGGTTTTCGTGGTGTTTTTTGGCTGGTTTTCGTGGTGTTTTTTGCCTGGTTTTCGTGGTGTTTTTTGCTGGTTTTCGTGGTGTTTTTTGCCTGGTTTTCGTGGTGTTTTTGGCTGGTTTTCATAGTGTTTTTGGCCTTGTTTTCGTAGTGTTTTTTGCCTGGTTTTCGTGGTGTTTTTGGCCTTGTTTTCGTGGTGTTTTTTGCCTGGTTTTCGTGGTGTTTTTTGGCTGGTTTTCGTGGTGTTTTTTGCCTGGTTTTCGTGGTGTTTTTGGCTGGTTTTCGTGGTGTTTTTTGCCTGGTTTTCGTGGTGTTTTTTGGCTGGTTTTCGTGGTGTTTTTTGCCTGGTTTTCGTGGTGTTTTTGGCTGGTTTTCGTGGTGTTTTTGGCTGGTTTTCGTGGTGTTTTTGGCTGGTTTTCGTGGTGTTTTTTGCCTGGTTTTCGTGGTGTTTTTTGGCTGGTTTTCGTGGTGTTTTTGGCTGGTTTTCGTGGTGTTTTTGGCTGGTTTTCGTAGTGTTTTTGGCCTTGTTTTCGTGGTGTTTTTGGCTGGTTTTCGTGGTGTTTTAGGCTGGTTTTCGTGGTGTTTTTGGCTGGTTTTCGTGGTGTTTTTGGCTGGTTTTCGTGGTGTTTTTGGCTGGTTTTCGTGGTGTTTTTGGCTGGTTTTCGTGGTGTTTTTCGCTGGTTTTCGTAGTGTTTTTGGCCTTGTTTTCGTGGTGTTTTTGGCTGGTTTTCGTGGTGTTTTTTGGCTGGTTTTCGTGGTGTTTTTTGGCTGGTTTTCGTGGTGTTTTTGGCTGGTTTTCGTGGTGTTTTTTGCTGGTTTTCGTGGTGTTTTTCGCTGGTTTTCGTGGTGTTTTTGGCTGGTTTTCGTAGTGTTTTTGGCTGGTTTTCGTGGTGTTTTTCGCTGGTTTTCGTAGTGTTTTTGGCCTTGTTTTCGTGGTGTTTTTTGGCTGGTTTTCGTGGTGTTTTTGGCTGGTTTTCGTGGTGTTTTTTGGCTGGTTTTCGTGGTGTTTTTGGCTGGTTTTCGTGGTGTTTTTTGCTGGTTTTCGTGGTGTTTTTGGCCTTGTTTTCGTGGTGTTTTTGGCTGGTTTTCGTGGTGTTTTTCGCTGGTTTTCGTGGTGTTTTTTGGCTGGTTTTCATGGTGTTTTTGGCTGGTTTTCGTTGTGTTTTTTGCTGGTTTTCGTAGTGTTTTTTGGCTGGTTTTCGTAGTGTTTTTGGCCTTGTTTTCGTGGTGTTTTTTGCCTGGTTTTCGTGGTGTTTTTGGCTGGTTTTCGTGGTGTTTTTTGCCTGGTTTTCGTGGTGTTTTTGGCTGGTTTTCGTGGTGTTTTTGGCTGGTTTTCGTAGTGTTTTTGGCTGGTTTTCGTGGTGTTTTTTGCTGGTTTTCGTGGTGTTTTTTGCCTGGTTTTCGTGGTGTTTTTGGCTGGTTTTCATAGTGTTTTTGGCCTTGTTTTCGTGGTGTTTTTGGCTGGTTTTCGTGGTGTTTTAGGCTGGTTTTCGTGGTGTTTTTGGCTGGTTTTCGTGGTGTTTTAGGCTGGTTTTCGTGGTGTTTTTGGCTGGTTTTCGTAGTGTTTTTGGCCTTGTTTTCGTGGTGTTTTTGGCTGGTTTTCGTGGTGTTTTAGGCTGGTTTTCGTGGTGTTTTAGGCTGGTTTTCGTGGTGTTTTTGGCTGGTTTTCGTGGTGTTTTTAGCTGGTTTATGTGGTGTTTTTTGGCTGGTTTTCGTGGTGTTTTAGGCTGGTTTTCGTGGTGTTTTTGGCTGGTTTTCGTAGTGTTTTTGGCCTTGTTTTCGTGGTGTTTTTGGCTGGTTTTCGTGGTGTTTTTGGCTGGTTTTCGTGGTGTTTTTGGCTGGTTTTCGTGGTGTTTTTGGCTGGTTTTCGTGGTGTTTTTAGCTGGTTTATGTGGTGTTTTTTGGCTGGTTTTCGTGGTGTTTTAGGCTGGTTTTCGTGGTGTTTTTTGCTGGTTTTCGTGGTTTTTTTTGCCTGGTTTTCTTGTTTTTTTTGGCTGGTGTTCGTGGTGTTTTTCGCTGGTTTTCGTGGTGTTTTTGGCTGGTTTTCGTGGTGTTTTTCGCTGGTTTTCGTAGTGTTTTTGGCCTTGTTTTCGTGGTGTTTTTTGGCTGGTTTTCGTGGTGTTTTTGGCTGGTTTTCGTGGGGTTTTTGGCTGGTTTTCGTGGGGTTTTTTGGCTGGTTTTCGTGGTGTTTTTGGCTGGTTTTCGTGGTGTTTTTTGCTGGTTTTCGTGGTGTTTTTGGCCTTGTTTTCGTGGTGTTTTTGGCTGGTTTTCGTGGTGTTTTTGGCTGGTTTTCGTGGTGTTTTTGGCCTTGTTTTCGTGGTGTTTTTTGGCTGGTTTTCATGGTGTTTTTGGCTGGTTTTCGTTGTGTTTTTTGCTGGTTTTCGTAGTGTTTTTTGCCTGGGTTTCGTAGTGTTTTTGGCCTTGTTTTCGTGGTGTTTTTTGCCTGGTTTTCGTGGTGTTTTTTGGTTGGTTTTCATGGTGTTTTTCGTGGTGTTTTTAGCTGGTTTATGTGGTGTTTTTTGGTTGGTTTTCGTGGTGTTTTTTGCCTGGTTTTCGTGGTGTTTTTTGGCTGGTTTTCGTGGTGTTTTTGGCTGGTTTTCGTAGTGTTTTTGGCTGGTTTTCGTGGTGTTTTTGGCTGGTTTTCGTGGTGTTTTTGGCTGGTTTTCGTGGTGTTTTTGGCTGGTTTTCGTGGTGTTTTTCGCTGGTTTTCGTGGTGTTTTTCGCTGGTTTTCGTGGTGTTTTTCGCTGGTTTTCGTGGTGTTTTTTGGCTGGTTTTCGTAGTGTTTTTGGCCTTGTTTTCGTGGTGTTTTTTGGCTGGTTTTCGTGGTGTTTTTGGCTGGTTTTCGTGGTGTTTTTGGCTGGTTTTCGTGGTGTTTTTGGCTGGTTTTCGTGGTGTTTTTCGCTGGTTTTCGTGGTGTTTTTGGCTGGTTTTTGTGGTGTTTTTCGTCGGTTTTCGTGGTGTTTTTCGTCGGTTTTCGTGGTGTTTTCGCCTGGTTTTCGTGGTGTTTTTGGCTGGTTTTCGTGGTGTTTTTCGCCAGTTTTCGTGGTGTTTTTCACTGGTTTTCGTGGTGTTTTTCGCTGGTTTTCGTGGTGTTTTTCGCTGGTTTTCGTGGTGTTTTTCACCAGTTTTCGTGGTGTTTTCGCCTGGTTTTTGTGGTGTTTTTCGCCTGGTTTTCGTGGTGTTTTTCGCTGGTTTTCGTGGTGTTTTTCGCTGGTTTTCGTGGTGTTTTTCACCAGTTTTCGTGGTGTTTTCGCCTGGTTTTCGTGGTGTTTTTCGTCGGTTTTCGTGGTGTTTTCGCCAGTTTTCGTGGTGTTTTCGCCTGGTTTTCGTGGTGTTTTTCGTCGGTTTTCGTGGTGTTTTTTGCCTGGTTTTCGTGGTGTTATTGGCTGGTTTTCGTGGTGTTTTTGGCTGGTTTTCGTGGTGTTTTTGGCTGGTTTTCGTGGTGTTTTTGGCTGGTTTTCGTGGTGTTTTTGGCTGGTTTTCGTGGTGTTTTTGGATGTTATTAGAAGTGTATTTGGCTGGATTTCGTGGTGGTTTTTGTCGTGTTTTCGTGGTGTTTTTTGCTGGTTTTAAGTGGTGTTTTTGGCTGGTTTTTGTGGTGTTTTTCGTCGGTTTTCGTGGTGTTTTTCGTCGGTTTTCGTGGTGTTTTCGCCTGGTTTTCGTGGTGTTTTTGGCTGGTTTTCGTGGTGTTTTTGGCCTTGTTTTCGTGGTGTTTTTTGGCTGGTTTTCGTAGTGTTTTTGGCCTTGTTTTCGTGGTGTTTTTCGCCTGGTTTTCGTGGTGTTTTTTGGCTGGTTTTCGTGGTGTTTTTGGCTGGTTTTCGTGGTGTTTTTGGCTGGTTTTCGTGGTGTTTTTGGCTGGTTTTCGTGGTGTTTTTGGCTGGTTTTCGTGGTGTTTTTGGCTGGTTTTCGTGGTGTTTTTGGCTGGTTTTTGTGGTGTTTTTCGTCGGTTTTCGTGGTGTTTTTCGTCGGTTTTCGTGGTGTTTTCGCCTGGTTTTCGTGGTGTTTTTCGCTGGTTTTCGTGGTGTTTTTCGCTGGTTTTCGTGGTGTTTTTCACCAGTTTTCGTGGTGTTTTCGCCTGGTTTTCGTGGTGTTTTTGGCTGGTTTTCGTGGTGTTTTTCGTCGGTTTTCGTGGTGTTTTTCACTGGTTTTCGTGGTGTTTTTCACCTGGTTTTCGTGGTGTTTTTCGCTGGTTTTCGTGGTGTTTTTCGTCGGTTTTCGTGGTGTTTTTCGTCAGTTTTCGTGGTGTTTTCGCCTGGTTTTCGTGGTGTTTTTCGCTGGTTTTCGTGGTGTTTTTCGCTGGTTTTCGTGGTGTTTTTCACCAGTTTTCGTGGTGTTTTCGCCTGGTTTTCGTGGTGTTTTTCGCTGTTTTTCGTGGTGTTTTTCACCAGTTTTCGTGGTGTTTTTGGCTGGTTTTCGTGGTGTTTTTGGCTGGTTTTCGTGGTGTTTTTGGCTGGTTTTCGTGGTGTTTTCGCCTGGTTTTCGTGGTGTTTTTCGCTGGTTTTCGTGGTGTTTTTCGCTGGTTTTCGTGGTGTTTTTGGCTGGTTTTCGTGGTGTTTTCGCCTGGTTTTCGTGGTGTTTTCGCCAGTTTTCGTGGTGTTTTCGCCTGGTTTTCGTGGTGTTTTTCGTCGGTTTTCGTGGTGTTTTTGGCTGGTTTTCGTGGTGTTTTTGGCTGGTTTTCGTGGTGTTTTTCGCCAGTTTTCGTGGTGTTTTTCGCCAGTTTTCGTGGTGTTTTTCACTGGTTTTCGTGGTGTTTTTCGCCTGGTTTTCGTGGTGTTTTTCGCTGGTTTTCGTGGTGTTTTTCGCTGGTTTTCGTGGTGTTTTTCGTCGGTTTTCGTGGTGTTTTTCACCAGTTTTCATGGTGTTTTTCACCGGTTTTTGTGGTGTTTTTCACCGGTTTTCGTGGTGTTTTTCACCGGTTTTCGTGGTGTTTTTCACCGGTTTTCGTGGTGTTTTCGCCTGGTTTTCGTGGTGTTTTTCGCTGGTTTTCGTGGTGTTTTTCGCTGGTTTTCGTGGTGTTTTTCACCAGTTTTCATGGTGTTTTTCACCGGTTTTTGTGGTGTTTTTCACCGGTTTTCGTGGTGTTTTTCACCGGTTTTCGTGGTGTTTTTCACCGGTTTTCGTGGTGTTTTCGCCTGGTTTTCGTGGTGTTTTTCGCTGGTTTTCGTGGTGTTTTTCACCAGTTTTCATGGTGTTTTTCACCGGTTTTTGTGGTGTTTTTCACCGGTTTTCGTGGTGTTTTTCACTGGTTTTCGTGGTGTTTTTCACCAGTTTTCGTGGTGTTTTTCACTGGTTTTCGTGGTGTTTTTCACCGGTTTTCGTGGTGTTTTTCACCGGTTTTCGTGGTGTTTTCGCCTGGTTATCACCCGTGCTGCTTTGGCCACAGTGAGAACCGTCTCCAGAACCTGCAGGAGCTTTCAGGAGTCGGGCCGTTCCTCCGGGAGCTGAACCTCCTCCACCCTCAGCAGGACCAGATCTGCTCCTCTGTGCAGGAGGAACAGGCTGAACAGCCACAAACCGTCACAAACAAACTTCATGAGGGCTCCACGTCCTGCAGGGGGCGCCGTGCTCACCGCCCACCGCCCTGGAGCTCCTGCGGCGTTTGGAGACCACAGCAGGATTGTCCTCCACCGGGGCCCTGAGCAGCTTCAGCCTGAGCAGCTTCACCCTGAGCAGCTTCACCCTGAGCAGCTTCACCCTGAGCAGCTTCAGCCTGAGCAGCTTCACCCTGAGCAGCTTCAGCCTGAGCATCTTCACCCTGAGCATCTTCAGCCTGAGCAGCTTCACCCTGAGCATCTTCAGCCTGAGCATCTTCAGCCTGAGCAGCTTCACCCTGAGCATCTTCAGCCTGAGCATCTTCACCCTGAGCATCTTCAGCCTGAGCAGCTTCACCCTGAGCAGCTTCACCCTGAGCATCTTCACCCTGAGCATCTTCAGCCTGAGCATCTTCAGCCTGAGCAGCTTCACCCTGAGCATCTTCAGCCTGAGCATCTTCAGCCTGAGCATCTTCAGCCTGAGCAGCTTCACCCTGAGCAGCTTCACCCTGAGCATCTTCACCCTGAGCATCTTCACCCTGAGCATCTTCAGCCTGAGCATCTTCACCCTGAGCATCTTCAGCCTAAGCAGCTTCACCCTGAGCATCTTCACCCTGAGCATCTTCAGCCTGAGCATCTTCACCCTGAGCATCTTCAGCCTGAGCAGCTTCACCCTGAGCATCTTCACCCTGAGCATCTTCACCCTGAGCATCTTCACCCTGAGCATCTTCAGCCTAAGCAGCTTCACCCTGAGCATCTTCACCCTGAGCATCTTCAGCCTGAGCAGCTTCACCCTGAGCATCTTCACCCTGAGCATCTTCACCCTGAGCATCTTCACCCTGAGCATCTTCAGCCTGAGCATCTTCAGCCTAAGCAGCTTCACCCTGAGCATCTTCACCCTGAGCATCTTCAGCCTGAGCAGCTTCACCCTGAGCATCTTCAGCCTGAGCATCTTCACCCTGAGCATCTTCACCCTGAGCATCTTCAGCCTGAGCAGCTTCACCCTGAGCATCTTCACCCTGAGCATCTTCACCCTGAGCATCTTCAGCCTGAGCAGCTTCACCCTGAGCAGCTTCACCCTGAGCATCTTCACCCTGAGCATCTTCAGCCTGAGCAGCTTCACCCTGAGCATCTTCACCCTGAGCATCTTCACCCTGAGCATCTTCACCCTGAGCAGCTTCACCCTGAGCAGCTTCACCCTGAGCATCTTCACCCTGAGCATCTTCACCCTGAGCATCTTCAGCCTGAGCATCTTCACCCTGAGCATCTTCACCATGAGCATATTCACCCTGAGCATCTTCAGCCTGAGCATCTTCACCTGAGCAGCTTCACCTGAGCATCTTCACCTGAGCATCTTCACCCTGAGCATCTTCACCTGAGCATCTTCACCTGAGCATCTTCAGCCTGAGCATCTTCAGCCTAAGCAGCTTCACCTGAGCATCTTCACCTGAGCATCTTCACCTGAGCATCTTCAGCCTAAGCAGCTTCACCCTGAGCATCTTCACCCTGAGCATCTTCACCCTGAGCATCTTCAGCCTGAGCAGCTTCACCCTGAGCAGCTTCACCCTGAGCATCTTCACCCTGAGCATCTTCAGCCTGAGCATCTTCACCCTGAGCATCTTCACCCTGAGCATCTTCAGCCTGAGCATCTTCACCCTGAGCAGCTTCACCCTGAGCATCTTCAGCCTGAGCATCTTCACCCTGAGCAGCTTCACCCTGAGCAGCTTCACCCTGAGCATCTTCAGCCTAAGCAGCTTCACCCTGAGCAGCTTCACCCTGAGCAGCTTCAGCCTGAGCTCCTGCGACAGACGTGAAAGAGTCTGGAGGAGATGAGGATGTTCTGCTGCTGCAGTGTCCTTCAGCAGGAGCATTTGGTGTCAGATGTTCTGGAGGCAGATCTATGGAGCGGCGCACAGACTTCTACAAAAGAGCTACAGTCCCACACGAGCGCTCCTCAGGGCTCAGGGCCTTATTGTGAAGCATCTTTGTGTTACCGTGAAAAGCACCATAGAAAACCCATGTATTATTATTATTATTATTATTATTATTATTATTATTATTATTGTTATTATTATTATTATCATCATCATCATCACCTGAACCGACAGAACCTGTGGGACGTGATGTTTGGTCAGGTTCCTCCTCAGGTTCTCACAGATCTGGACTCAGGACCATGTGTGAAACAGACTGAAGCTTCAGAGCTGCAGAACATCTGAACTGAGCCGAGTTTCACTTCAGAAGATGAAACGAGGCTGAAGATGCGACTCCCACAAAACAGGAACAGAAACACCTGTGTCAGAGTGTGTCAGATGCCCTCCCCGTGTGTCAGAGTGTGTCAGATGCCCTCCCTGTGTCTCAGATGCCCTCCCCGTGTGTCAGATGCCCTCCTCGTGTGTCAGAGTGTGTCAGATGCCCTCCCTGTGTCTCAGATGCCCTCCCCGTGTGTCAGATGCCCTCCCTGTGTCTCAGATGCCCTCCCCGTGTGTCAGATGCCCTCCCCGTGTGTCAGATGCCCTCCTCGTGTGTCAGAGTGTGTCAGATGCCCACCCTGTGTCTCAGATGCCCTCCCCGTGTGTCAGATGCCCTCCCCGTGTGTCAGATGCCCTCCCCGTGTGTCAGATGCCCTCCTCGTGTGTCAGAGTGTGTCAGATGCCCTCCCTGTGTCTCAGATGCCCTCCCCGTGTGTCAGATGCCCTCCCCGTGTGTCAGATGCCCTCCCCGTGTGTCAGATGCCCTCCCCGTGTGTCAGAGTGTGTCAGATGCCCTCCCCGTGTGTCAGAGTGTGTCAGATGCCCTCCCCGTGTGTCAGAGTGTGTCAGATGCCCTCCCCGTGTGTCAGAGTGTGTCAGATGCCCTCCCCGTGTGTCAGAGTGTGTCAGATGCCCTCCCCGTGTGTCAGAGTGTGTCAGATGCCCTCCCGTTGAGTGGAGCAATCATGTCGGCTGTGGAACATATGATGTTCTGTGGTTCTGGATTAGGCTCAGATCAGGAGCAGATTATGAGGATTAAACTGAGCGGATTATTCGGCACAGAGAGCAAACTAACGCTAATGCTAAGGCTAACGCTAGGGCTAACGCTAGGGCTAACGCTAAAGGCTAACGCTAAAGGCTAACGCTAAAGGCTAATGCTACAGGCTAACGCTAAAGGCTAACGCTAAAGGCTAACGCTGATACCAGTAAAAACGTGAAAAGTGCAGGAGCTGTTTACAGCTGCTGCTGGAGGCTCCGTCTGACGCTTTTCTCCAGGGAGATGTTAATGCTTTATCTGGAATGTTCCACATTACGGCATTAAACCTTTATCTCTACGGAGACCAAACCAGACTAAGTTCCAGGTCAGATCTGTGGGGAGGTGTGAAACTGATTAACCCTGTTCTGCTGTGAGGAAATGTTCCACACTGCAGCTTTAACCCTGTTCTGCTGTGAGGAAATGTTCCACACTGCAGCTTTAACCCTGTTCTGCTGTGAGGAAATGTTCCACACTGCAGCTTTAACCCTGTTCTGCTGTGAGGAAATGTTCCACACTGCAGCTTTAACAGTCCTTTTCTGTTTCAGGTCCAGAACTCGACCCGGTGTTTGGACACTTCACGTTCTGATTGGTCCGTCCCCCTGGAGGTGAGCAGCTGATTGGTCTGTTCTTCCAGAACTAAACCAGGACTAAACCAGGACTAAACCAGGACTAAACCAGGACTGGACCAGGACTAAACCAGGACTGGACCAGAACTAAACCAGAACTAAACCAGGACTGGACCAGGACTGAACCAGGACTGGACCAGAACTAAACCAGAACTAAACCAGGACTGGACCAGGACCGAACCAGGACTGGACCAGGACTAAACCAGGACCGGGACTGGATCGGGACCTGGACCGGGTCTTTCTCTCTTTGTAATTAGGGGTGTGCAAAAACATCGATATATCGATATATCGATATAGCGTGTCGTTCAGTGTGCTGGTGCAGTTTGGATATCGTGGGCTGTTTCGATATATCGGAAAGAGTATTTTGGGTATTTTACTGAAGTTTTCTGGTCCAGCTGCAGTTTTGCTCAGAGGAAACTCGACAGTTTCTCTGTTTCACACTTTAGTGTCACGAGCTTTAGTTTGATTAAATCGTATCGAATGGAAATGGAAAAAAATATCATATTGATCCGTATCAAACTGAAAGCCGTACTGAGATATCGTATCGTATCGTATCGGCAACTTCTGAATGAGTCCAGCCCTGAGATAATACTTGAAGTAATGACAGTAGTATTAGTGATATACTAATGGTGGTAGTATTTGCAGTAGTAGCAGCAGTAGTAGTAGTAGCAGTAGTAGTAGTAGTAGCAGTAGTAGTAGTAGCAGTAGTAGTAGTAGTAGTAGTAGTAGTAGTAGTAGTAGTAGTAGTAGTAGTAGTAACAGTAGTAAGGTAAGGTAAGGTAAGGTAAACTTTATTGTCCCCGAAAGGAAATTTGTCTTGGGCCACAGCACCACCAAAACTGCAGAACATACAACTTCACATACAAAGACAGTCATAAAAACATACAATAGGTAAATAGATCACTGTGAATACAATATCCGCTTCCTGGCAGCATTGAATTCAAGCTCCATTAAATTAATCAAATCCAAAAGTCCACCATAATAAATATTAATAAATACAATTAACAAAAAGTCCACGTTCATAATATCAAAAAAATAAAAAATAAATAAAAATAATAAAAAATCATTAAAAGTCATCTTTGTCCACACACAAAATCCAATTCATTGAGCAACAACCATTAAAATCTGAGCATACTACTTTAAATATTTAAATCTTACAATTCATTAGATAAGAACCTAAAAGACCAAGGGCACATGATGTGATGAATAATAATGCAGAACAACTAGTTCTTATTCAAGAAAGTGATCGCTGTAGGGATAAATGAGAACCTATAACGGTTAGTTTTATGTCTAGCAGTAGTAGCAGTAGTAGTAGTAGTAGTAGTAGTAGTAGTAGTAGTAGTAGTAGTAGCAGTAGTAGTAGTAGCAGTAGTAGTAGTAGTAGCAGTAGTAGTAGTAGTAACAGTAGTAGTAGTAGTAGTAGTAGTAGTAGTAGCAGTAGTAGTAGTAGTAGTAGTAGTAGTAGAAGTAGTAGTAGTGGCGGTGGTAGTGGTAGCAGTGGTAGTGGTAGTGGTGGTAGTAGTGATGATGATGATGGTAGTAGTAGTGATGTAGTAGTAACAGTGGTAGCAGTGGTAGCGGTGGTAGTAGTGGTAGTAGTAGTAGTGGTAGTGGTGGTAGCGGTGGTAGTGGTAGCAGTGGTAGTGGTAGTGGCGGTGATGGTAGTAGCGGTGGTAGTGGTGGTGGCAGTGGTAGTGGTGGTAGTGGTAGTGATGGTAGTGGTAACGGTGGTAGCGGTAGTGGCAGTGGTAGTGGTAGTGATGGTGATGGTAGTGGTGGTGGTGGTAGCGGTGGTAGTGATGGCAGTGGTGATGGTGGTAGCGGTAGTAGTGGTAGCGGTGGTAGTGGTGGTAGCGGTGGTGGTGGTATTGACGGTGGTGGTAGTGGTAGTGGTGGTGGTAGTGGTGAGTAGTGGTGATGGTAGTGATGGTAGTAACGGTGGTAGCGGTGGTGGCGGTGGTAGTAGTGGTGGTGGTGATAGTAGTGATGGTGATGGTGGTAGCGGTGGTAGTGATGGCGGTGGTAGTAGTGGTAGCGGTGGTAGTGGTAGCGGTGGTAGTGGTGGTGGCGGTGGTAGTAGTAGTAACGGTGGTAGTGGTGGTGGTGATGGTAGTAGCGGTGGTAGTGGTGGTAGCGGTAGTGATGGTGGTAACGGTGGTGGTAGTGGTAGTAGTGGTGATGGTAGTGGTGGTAGCGGTGGTAGTGGTAGTGATGATGGTGGTAGCAGTGGTAGTGGTAGTAGCGGTGGTAGTGAGTGGTAGTGGTGGTGGTAGTAGTGATGGTAGTAGTGGTGGTAGTGGTAACAGTGGTGGTGATAGCGGTGGTGGTAGTGGTGGCAGTGGTGGTAGTGATGGCGGTGGTGGTGGTAGTGGCGGTGGTGGTGGCAGTGGTGATGGTAGTAACGGTGGTGAGTAGTGGTAACGGTGGTAGTGGTAGCGGTGGTAGTGGTAGTAACAGTGGTAGTGGTAGTGGTAGTAACGGTGGTAGTAGTAGTGGCGGTAACGGTGGTGGTAGTGGTGGTAGTAGCGGTGGCGGTGGTAGTAGTGGTAGCGGTGGTAGTGGTAGTAACGGTGGTAGTGGTAGTAGTAGTAACGGTGGTAGTGGTGGTGGCAGTGGTGGTAGTAGTAACAGTGGTAGTGGTGGTAGTAGTAACGGTGGTAATGGCAGTAGCAGTGGTGGTAGTAGTAACGGTAGTAGTAGTGGTAGTGGTAACGGTGGTAGTGGCGGTGGCAGTGGTGGTAGTGGTAACGGTGGTAGTGGCGGTGGCGGTGGTAGTAGTGATGGTAGTGGTAACGGTGGTAGTAGCGGTGGCAGTGGTAGTGATGGTAGCGGTAGCGGTGGTGGTGGTGGTAACGGTGGTAGTGGTGGTGGCGGTGGTAGTGGTGGTGGTGGTAACGGTGGTAGTGGCAGTGGCAGCGGTGGTAGTGGTAACGGTGGTGGTAGCGGTGGCGGTGGTAGTGGTAGTGGTGGTAACGGTGGTAGTAGCGGTGGCGGTGGTGGTAGTGATGGCGGTAGCGGTAGTGGTAGTAGTAACGGTGGTAGTGGTAGTAGTGGTAACGGTGATGGTGGTAGTGGCAGTGGCGGTGGTAGTAGTGATGGTAGTAACGGTGGTAGTAGCGGTGGCGGTGGCGGTGGTGGTGGTGGTGGCGGTGGTGGTAGTGGTGGTAGTGGTAACGGTGGTGGTAGTAGCGGTGGCGGTGGTAGTGGTAGTAACGGTGGTAGTAGTGGTGATGGTAGTGGCGGTGGTGGTGGTGGTAACGGTAGCGGTGGTAGTGGTGGTAGCGGTGGTGGTGGTGGTGGCGGTGGTGGTGGTAGTAACGGTGGTGGTAGTGGTGGTGGTAACAGTGGTAGCGGTGGTAGTGGTGGTGAGTGGTAGCAGTGGCGGTAGCAGTGGCAGTGGCAGCGGCAGCAGCGGCGGCAGCGGCAGCGGCAGCGGCAGCGGCGGCAGTGGCAGTAGCGGTGGCAGCGGCGGCGGTAGCGGTGGTAGCGGTAGCGGTGGCGGCGGCGGCAGCGGCGGCAGTGGCGGCGGTGGCGGTGGCGGTGGTGGCGGTGGTAGCGGTGGTGGTAGCGGTGGTAGCGGTAGCGGTGGCGGTGGCGGTGGCGGTGGTAGTGGTGGTAGTGGCGGTGGCGGTGGCGGTGGCAGTGGTGGTAGCGGTGGTAGCGGTGGTGGTGGCGGTGGTAGCGGTAGCGGTGGCGGTGGTAGCGGTGGTGGTAGTGGTAGTGGCGGTGGTAGCGGTGGCGGTAGCGGTGGTGGTGGTAGTGGTAGTGGTGGTAGTGTTGATGGCGGTGGCAAGCGGTGGCAGTGGCAGTAGCAGTGGTAGTAGTGGTGGCAGTGGTAGCGGTGGTAGTGAGTAGTGGTAGCGGTGGTAGCGGTAGCGGTAGCGGTGGTAGCAGTGGTAGCGGTGGTGGTAGCGGTGGTGGCGGTGGCAGTGGCGGTGGTAGTAGTGGTAGCGGTGGTAGCGGTGGTAGTGATGGTGGTAGCCGGTGGTAGCGGTGGCGGTGGTAGCAGTAGTGATGGTGGTAGTGGTAGCGGTGGTAGCGGTGGCGGTGGCGGTGGTGGTGGTGGTGGTGGTGGTGGTGGTAACGGTGGTAGCGGTGGTAGTAGTGGCGGTGGTAGTGGTAGCGGTGGTAGCGGTGGCGGTGGTAGCGGTGGTAGTGGTGGTGGTGGCGGTGGTAGCGGTGGCAGTGGCGGTAGTAGTGGTAGTGGTGGTGGTGGTAGTGACGGTGGTAGCAGTGGTAGTGGTAGTGGTAGCGGTGGTAGTGGTAGTGATGGTAGTGGTAGTGGTGGTAGTGGTAGTGGTAGTGGTAGCGGTGGTAGTGGTAGCGGTGGTGGTGGTGGCAGTGGTAGCGGTAGCGGTGGTGGCGGTGGTGGTGGTGGTGGTAGCGGTGGTGGCGGTGGCGGTGGCGGTGGTGGTGGTGGTGGTAGTGGTGGTGGTGGTGGTAGCGGTGGTAGCGGTGGTAGTGGTGGTGGTAGCGGTGGTAGCGGTGGCAGTGGTAGCAGTGGTAGCGGTGGTGGTGATGGTGGTAGCGGTGGTAGCGGTGGCAGTGGCGGTGGTAGTGGTGGTGGTGGTGGTAGTGGTAACGGTGGTGGCAGTGGTAGTGGTGGTAGTGATGGTAGTGGTGGTGGTAGTAACAGTGGTAGCAGTGGTAGTAGTGGCAGTGGTAGTAGTAGTGGCGGTGGTAGTGGTAGTGGTAGTGGTGGTAGTGGTAGTGATGATGGTAGTAACAGTGGTGGCGGTGGTGGTAGTAGCGGTGGTGGTAGTGGCGGTGGATAGTGGTAATGGTAGTGGTAGTGGTAGTGGTAGTAGTGGTGGTAGTGGTAGTGACGGTGGTAGTGGTAGCAGTAGTGGTGGTGGTAGTGGTGGTAGTAGTGGTAGTAGTGGTAGTGGTAGCAGTGGTAGTAGTGGTAGTGGTAGTGATGGTGATGGTAGCAGTGGTAGTGGTAGCAGTGGTAGTGATGGTAGTGGTAGTGGTGGTGGTAACGGCGGTAGTGATGAGTGATGATGGTAGTGGCGGTGGTAGTGGTAGTGGCAGTGGTAGTGGTAGTAACGGTGGTAGTGGTAGTGGTGATGATGGTAGTGGTGGTGGCAGTGGTGGTGGTGGTAGTGGTGGTGGTAGCGGTGGTAGTGGTAGTGGTGGTGGTGGTAGTAGTAGTAGTGGTAGTGATGATGGTAGTAGTGATGGTAGCGGTGGTGGTAGTGGTAACGGTGGTGGTGGTGGCGATGGTAGTGGTGGTGATGGTGGTAGTAGTGGTGGCGGTAGTGGTAGTGGTAGTAGCAGTGGTAGTGGCGGTGGTGATGGTAGTAACGGTGGTAGTGGTGACGGTAGTGGTGGTAGTAGTGGCAGTGGTAGTAGTGGTAACGGTGGTGGTAGTGGTAGTAGTAGTAACAGTGGTAGTGGTGGTAGCGGTAACAGTGGTAGTAGTGGTGGTAGTGGTAGTGGCGGTGGTAGTGGTGGTAGCGGTAGTGGTAGTAGTAACGGTGGTAGTGGTAGTGGTAGTAACGGTGGTAGTAGTAGTAGCAGTGGTGGTAGTGGTAACGGTGGTGGTGGTAGTAGTGGTAACGGTGGTAGTAGCGGTAGCGGTGGTAGTGGTAGTAACGGTGGTAGTGGTAGTGGTAGTAACGGTGGTGGTGGCAGTGGCGGTGGTGGTGGTGGTAACGGTGGTAGTGGCGGTGGCGGTGGTAGTGGTGGTGGTAGTAACGGTGGTAGTGGCAGTGGCGGTGGTAGTAGTGGTAGCGGTGGCGGTGGTAGTGGTAGTAACGGTGGTAGTGGTAGTAGCGGTGGTAGTGGTGGTATGGTAGTAACGGTGGTGGTAGCGGTGGCAGCGGTAGTGGTGGTAACGGTGGTGGTAGCAGTGGCGGTGGTGGTGGTGGTAGTGGTAACGGTGGTAGTAGCGGTGGCGGTGGTAGTGGTGGTAGCGGTGGCGGTGGTAGTGGTAGTAACGGTGGTGGTAGTGGTGGTGGTAACGGTGGTAGTGGTGGTAGCGGTGGCGGTGGTGGTGGTGGTGGTGGTAACGGTGGTAGTAGCGGTGGCGGTGGCGGTGGTGGTGGTAGTAGCGGTGGTAGTGGTGGTAGTGGTAACGGTGGTGGTGGCAGTGGCGGTGGTGGTGGTGGTAACGGTGGTAGTGGTAGTGGTGGTAGTAGCGGTGGTGGTAGTGGTAACGGTGGCGGTGGTAGTGATGGTAGTGGCGGTGGTAGTAGTAGTGGCGGTGGTGGTGGTGGTAACGGTGGTAGTGGTAGTGGTAGTAACAGTGGTGGCGGTAGTAGTGGTGGTGGTAGTGGTAGTAGCGGTAGCGGTGGCAGTGGCAGTGGCGGCAGCGGCGGCAGCAGCGGCAGCGGCAGCAGCGGCAGCGGCAGCGGCAGCAGTGGCAGCGGCAGCGGTAGCGGTAGCGGCGGTGGCGGTAGCGGTGGCAGCGGCGGCGGCAGCGGCGGCAGTAGCGGCGGTAGCGGTAGCGGTGGTAGCGGTGGTGGCGGTGGTAGTAGCGGTGGTAGCGGTGGCGGTAGCGGTAGCGGTGGCGGTAGCGGTGGTGGTAGTGGCGGTGGCGGTGGCGGTGGCGGTGGTGGTGGCGGTGGTAGCGGTGGTGGTAGCGGTGGTGGCGGTGGCGGTGGCGGCGGTGGTAGTGGTGGTGGTAGCGGTGGTAGCGGTGGCGGTGGCGGTGGTGGTAGTGGTAGTGGTGGTGGTGGTGATGGCGGTGGCAGCGGTAGCGGTGGCGGTGGTAGTAGTGGTGGCGGTGGTAGCGGTGGTAGCGGTGGTGGTAGCGGTGGTAGCGGTGGCGGTAGCGGTGGTAGCGGTGGTGGTGGTGGTGGTAGCGGTGGTGGCGGTGGCGGTGGCGGTGGTGGTAGTGGTGGCGGTGGTAGCGGTGGTGGTAGTGGTAGTGGCGGTGGTAGCGGTGGCGGTGGTAGCGGTGGTAGTGGTGGTGGTAGCGGTGGTAGCGGTGGCAGTGGCGGTGGATGGTAGTGGTAGTAGTGGTGGTGGTGGTAACAGTGGTAGCGGTAGTAGTATTGGCAGTAGTAGTAGTGGCGGTAGTGGCGGTAGCAGTGGTAGCGGTAGTGGTAGTGATGGTGGCAGTGGTGGCGGTGGCAGTGGCGGTGGTGGTGGTAGTGGTGGTGGTGGTAGTAACGGTGGTAGCGGTGGTGGTAGTGGTAGTGGCGGTGGTGGTAGTGGTAGTAGTAGTAGTGGTAACAGTGGTAGCAGTGGTAGTAGTGGCAGTGGTGGTGGTAGCGGTGGTAGCGGTGGCGGTGGTAGCGGTGGTAGTGGTAGTGGTAGCGGTGGTAGCGGTGGCGGTGGCAGTGGTAGTGGATGGTAGTAGTGGTAGTGGTGGTAGCGGTGGTAGCGGTAGTAGTGATGGTAGTGGTAGCAGTGGTAGCGGTGGCAGTGGTAGCGGTGGTAGCGGTGGTAGTAGTGGTGGTGGCGGTGGTAGCGGTGGCAGTGGCAGTGGTAGTATGGTAGTAGTAGTAGTAGTAGTAGTAGTAACAGTAGTAGCAGTAGTAGTAGTAGTAGTAGTAGTAGTAGTAGTAGTAACAGTAGTAGCAGTAGTAGTAGTAGCAGTAGTAGTAGTAGCAGTAGTAGTAGTAGTAGTAGTAGTAGTAGTAGTAGTAGTAGTAGTAGTAACAGTAGTAGCAGTAGTAGTAGTAGCAGTAGTAGTAGTAGCAGTAGTAGTAGTAGCAGTAGTAGTAGTAGTAGTAGTAGCAGTAGCAGTAGTTGTACAGGATTATGGGGGATTAGGGGCTTTACACTGACCTCTGTCTGTTTGGACGTTGGTTCTTTGTGTAAAATCAGATCCTCATTGATCCTGAACCAGGACTAAACCAGGACTGAACCAGGACTGAACCAGGACTAAACCAGGACTAAACCAGGACTAAACCAGGACTGAACCAGGACTAAACCAGGACTAAACCAGGACTAAACCAGGACTAAACCAGGACTGAACCAGGACTAAACCAGGACTAAACCAGGACTAAACCAGGACTGAACCAGGACTAAACCAGGACTGAACCAGGACTAAACCAGGTCTAAACCAGGACTGAACCAGGACTGAACCAGGACTAAACCAGGACTAAACCAGGGCTAAACCAGGGCTAAACCAGGACTAAACCAGGACTGAACCAGGACTAAACCAGGACTAAACCAGGACTAAACCAGGACTGAACCAGGACTGAACCAGGACTGAACCAGGACTAAACCAGGTCTAAACCAGGACTGAACCAGGACTGAACCAGGACTAAACCAGGACTAAACCAGGGCTAAACCAGGACTAAACCAGGACTAAACCAGGACTGAACCAGGACTAAACCAGGACTAAACCAGGACTAAACCAGGTCAAAAGCATCAATTACACAAATATAAAGACACATGTAGACGTGTGGAGACACTTGTTTAACTCTTCCTCCAGTCCTTGTATTTGCAGAGGTGCTGGTGCTGGGCTAGTGCAGGTCAATGGCCACAGTCGTCCTGCCACTAAAAACAGTCTGAGCTCCACAGACCCGAGGAAACTATTAGAGCTCCAGACTGTCCCTGTGAACGTCTGTGACACAGAATCATGTTTAAATAAATCTAACCTTGTGTCGCCTGAATCGTCGCATGTTCAGGTTCTATTTTCTCATATATCAGTCGCCGCTGTGGAGCTTCTGTCAGGAAGAACAACTCACTGCTGCTCAGACACAAATCCTCCAGAGGCAGCGGTCGGTTTGACTCTAAAATGATTCTGTGACACAGACGTTCACAGGGACAGTCTGCAGCTCTAATAGTTTCCTCGGGTCTGTGGAGCTCAGACTGTTTTTAGTGGCAGGACGACTGTGGCCATTGACCTGCACTAGCCCAGCACCAGCACCTCTGCAAATACAAGGACTGGAGGAAGAGTTAAACCAGTGTCTCCACACGTCTCCAACACTCTGGAAACGAGGAACTGTGAACTGAACTCACCACTGTCCCTGTAAGGGGAAAAATCCCAGTTTATCTACATCGGGGAACTCAACTCTGCAGAATATGAATCATATCAATCATCAGTATCGAGTATCGACTCTGTTAGCGTCACGACAGTCCCCCTTACACACACACACACAGATATGTGACAGAGTGAGGCCTGCGTGACCTCTGACCCCGACAGGTGTCAAACAGGATTATACAGTTTAGACTAAAGTACATTAGAGCAGCAGCACTAGTAGTAATAACAGTAGTAGTAGTAGTAGTAGTAGCAGTAGTAGTAGTAGTAGTAACAGTAGTAGTAGTAGTAGTAGTAGTAACAGTAGTAGTAGTAGTAGTAGTAGTAGTAGTAGTAGTAGTACAAGTAGTAGTAGTAGTAGTAACAGTAGTAGTAGTAGTAGTAGTAGTAGTAGTAGTAGTAGTAGTAGTAGTACAAGTAGTAGTAGTAGTAGTAGTAGTAGTACAAGTAGTAGTAGTAGTAGTAGTAGTAGTAGTAGTAGTAGTAGTAGTACAAGTAGTAGTAGTAGTAGTAGTAGTAGTACAAGTAGTAGTAGTAGTAGTTGTACTAGTATTAGGGCGCTACTGATATGGATTATGTTGCAGCTGATGTGATATCGATATAATGAGAGTTGGAGCTGCCGATATATTTAGTGACATAAAAATTCACTGTAAATCTTCAGTTGTTTCTAAAACTTCGGTTTGGCTCTGTTGGATTTTCAGTCGGTTTATTTAGGCGACATTTCCTGTTCTTCTGCCTCTTTACGTCATATTTAAAGAGTCGCTCGGCCTAATGGTGTTTTTGTACGATATTCTCGCCTGTAAAGAAAGTTCTGTAAGTAAACTCCCGCTGTTAGCCTTTAGCGGTAAATGCGTGTGCGCCGCGGTAATTAATGATCTGCTAAATGTGGATAATTCACACCTCTGTTCACAGCTCATTTCCATATCAGTGTGTGTCCAGTAACATATATACGGCCACTAGAGTCACTTTACCGTCGCTAACAGAAAACAGCCTGTTTATGTGTGCGAGCTACAGCAGCTAATCGCTAACCAATGAGAAAGAACCAAAACGAGCTTCAAAACCTAATTAGTTGTCGTACACTGCAAAAAAGCTTAAGATCTAAACATTTAAATTTATCAGAAAATGACTTAAAAGTAGTGAATTTATTTTACTGGAGAAATAAACGACCCCAAGACGAGAAGGAAACGTTTCAGAACAAGTCAGGAGAATAAACCTGAAAACAACTGGTTCAGTCCTGGTTTCGTCCTGGTTCGGTCCTGGTTTAGTCCTGGTTTAGTCCTGGTTCAGTCCTGGTTCAGTCCTGGTTCAGTCCTGGTTTAGTCCTGGTTTAGTCCTGGTTCAGTCCTGGTTCAGTCCTGGTTTAGTCCTGGTTTAGTCCTGGTTCAGTCCTGGTTCAGTCCTGGTTCAGTCCTGGTTCAGTCCTGGCTTAGTCCTGGTTTAGTCCTGGTTCAGTCCTGGTTCAGTCCTGGTTTAGTCCTGGTTCAGTCCTGGTTTAGTCCTGGTTTAGTCCTGGCTTAGTCCTGGTTTAGTCCTGGTTCAGTCCTGGTTCAGTCCTGGTTCAGTCCTGGTTCAGTCCTGGTTCAGTCCTGGTTCAGTCCTGGTCTAGTCCTGGTTCAGTCCTGGTTCAGTCCTGGTCTAGTCCTGGTTTAGTCCTGGTTCAGTCCTGGTTCAGTCCTGGTTTAGTCCTGGTTCAGTCCTGGTTTAGTCCTGGTTCAGTCCTGGTTTAGTCCTGGTTCAGTCCTGGTTCAGTCCTGGTTCAGTCCTGGTTTAGTCCTGGTTTAGTCCTGGTTTAGTCCTGGTTCAGTCCTGGTTCAGTCCTGGTTCAGTCCTGGTTTAGTCCTGGTTTAATCCTGGTTTAGTCCTGGTTTAGTCCTGGTTCAGTCCTGGTTTAGTCCTGGTTTAGTCCTGGTTCAGTCCTGGTTCAGTCCTGGTTCAGTCCTGGTTCAGTCCTGGTTTAGTCCTGGTTTAGTCCTGGTTTAGTCCTGGTTCAGTCCTGGTTCAGTCCTGGTTTAGTCCTGGTTTAATCCTGGTTTAGTCCTGGTTTAGTCCTGGTTCAGTCCTGGTTTAGTCCTGGTTTAGTCCTGGTTCAGTCCTGGTTCAGTCCTGGTTCAGTCCTGGTTCAGTCCTGGTTTAGTCCTGGTCTAGTCCTGGTTCAGTCCTGGTTCAGTCCTGGTTCAGTCCTGGTTCAGTCCTGGTTCAGTCCTGGTTTAGTCCTGGTCTAGTCCTGGTTCAGTCCTGGTTTAGTCCTGGTTTAGTCCTGGTTTAGTCCTGGTTCAGTCCTGGTTTAGTCCTGGTTTAGTCCTGGTTTAGTCCTGGCTTAGTCCTGGTTCAGTCCTGGTTCAGTCCTGGTTCAGTCCTGGTTTAGTCCTGGTTTAGTCCTGGTTTAGTCCTGGTTCAGTCCTGGTTCAGTCCTGGTTTAGTCCTGGTTTAATCCTGGTTTAGTCCTGGTTTAGTCCTGGTTCAGTCCTGGTTTAGTCCTGGTTTAGTCCTGGTTCAGTCCTGGTTCAGTCCTGGTTTAGTCCTGGTTCAGTCCTGGTTTAGTCCTGGTTCAGTCCTGGTTTAGTCCTGGTTTAGTCCTGGCTTAGTCCTGGTTTGGTCTTTGTCCTTAAACGCTCCAAACTCATAAATCTCACTGTGCTCCACATCTGTCCAGACTGAGCGCGTTTGTGTTTGTGCCCTACATTTAGAGGAAAACCCCGAGACCAGGACTAGACCAGGACTAGACCAGGACTAGACCGGGACTAGACCAGGACTAGACCGGGACTAGACCGGGACTAGACCAGGACTAGACCGGGACTAGACCAGGACTAGACCAGGACTAGACCGGGACTAGACCAGGACTAGACCAGGACTAGACCGGGACTAGACCAGGACTAGACCAGGACTAGACCGGGACTAGACCAGGACTAGACCAGGACTAGACCAGGACTAAACCAGGACTGAACCAGGACTAGACCAGGATCCCCTCAGAGCTCTGGATGAGCCGTCATGAACCACAGAGTCTGAGGTTCAAACCCCAGTCCTGTTTGTGACTCTGGACCAGGTCTGGACCAGGTCTGGACCAGGTCTGGACCAGGTCTGGACCAGGTCTGGATCAGGGTCTGTTTATGTGTGAGAGGTCAGACCTGACGGATTATGGGAAACGGGGTCAGAGTTTATCAGAACATTCCTCCAGGATCAACTACAGGTCCTGGTTCAGTCCTGGTTTAGTCCTGGTTTAGTCCTGGTTCAGTCCTGGTTCAGTCCTGGTTCAGTCCTGGTTCAGTCCTGGTTTAGTCCTGGTTTAGTCCTGGTTCAGTCCTGGTTCAGTCCTGGTTCAGTCCTGGTTCAGTCCTGGTCTAGTCCTGGTTCAGTCCTGGTTCAGTCCTGGTCTAGTCCTGGTTCAGTCCTGGTTCAGTCCTGGTTCAGTCCTGGTTTAGTCCTGGTTCAGTCCTGGTTTAGACCTTATGTTATTATTTTCTCCTTTCTCATCTTGTCCTCACATGCACTTTCCTCTCCTCTCTCCTCCTCTCTCCTCTCTCCTCCTCCTCTCCTCCTCCTCTCCTCCTCCTCCTTTCCTCCTCCTCCTCTCCTCTCTCCTCCTCTCTCCTCCTCCTCTCCTCCTCCTCCTCTCCGCTCTCCTCCTCTCCTCCTCTCCTCCTCTCTCCTCCTCCTCTCCTCCTCCTCCTCTCCTCTCTCCTCCTCTCTCCTCTCTCCTCTCCTCTCCTCCTCTCTCCTCTCTCCTCCTCCTCCTCCTCTCCTCTCTCCTCCTCTCCTCCTCTCTCCTCTCTCCTCTCTCCTCCTCCTCTCCTCCTCCTCCTCCTCTCCTCCTCTCCTCTCCCTCCTCCTCTCCTCCTCTCCTCCTCCTCCTCCTCCTCTCCTCTCTCCTCTCTCCTCTCTCCTCTCCTCTTTCCTCCTCTCTCCTCTCTCCTCCTCCTCTCCTCCTCCTCTCCTCCTCTCCTCTCCCTCCTCCTCCTCCTCTCCTCCTCTCCTCCTCCTCCTCTCCTCCTCCTCCTCTCCTCCTCTCCTCCTCTCTCCTCTCCTCCTCTCCTCCTCCTCCTCTCCTCCTCCTCCTCTCCTCTCTCCTCCTCTCTCCTCCTCCTCTCCTCCTCCTCCTCTCCTCTCTCCTCTCCTCCTCTCTCCTATCTCCTCCTCCTCTCCTCCTCCTCTTCTCCTCTCCTCTCCCTCCTCCTCCTCCTCTCCTCCTCTCCTCCTCCTCCTCCTCTCCTCTCTCCTCCTCTCTCCTCCTCCTCTCCTCCTCTCCTCCTCCTCCTCTCCTCCTCTCCTCCTCTCTCCTCTCTCCTCCTCCTCTCCTCCTCCTCCTCTCCTCTCCTCCTCTCTCCTCTCTCCTCTCCTCTCCTCTCCTCTCCTCCTCTCCTCCTCTCTCCTCTCTCCTCCTCCTCCTCCTCTCCTCTCTCCTCCTCTCTCCTCTCTCCTCCTCCTCTCCTCCTCCTCCTCCTCTCCTCCTCTCCTCTCCCTCCTCCTCCTCCTCTCCTCCTCTCCTCCTCCTTCTCCTCCTCTCCTCCTCTCCTCCTCCTCTCCTCTCTCCTCCTCCTCTCCTCTTTCCTCCTCCTCTCCTCCTCTCATCCTCCTCCTCTCCTCTCTCCTCTCCCTCCTCCCCTCCTCCTCTCCTCCTCCTCTCCTCCTCTCATCCTCCTCCTCTCCTCTCTCCTCTCCCTCCTCCCCTCCTCCTCCTCCTCTCCTTTCTCCTCTGCCTCCTCTCCTTCTCCTCTCCTCCTCCTCCTCTCCTCTCTCCCTCCTCTCCTTCTCCTCTCCTTCCTCCTCCTCTCCTCCTCCTCCTCCTCTCCTCTCTTCTCTCTCTTCTTTCTCTCTCTGTTTTTTTGTCCAATCACGTCGTTCGTCTGGAGTCACTCTGATAAATGATCCCTGCTCCTCGGCCAATCAGAACGCGCCTCCTGCCGTTACCGGGCAGATTTACTCCAGAACCAAAACTAAAGCCAAAACTCCCACAGACCCTGACTCCTCCTCCTCTCCTCTCCTCCTCCTCCTCTCCTTTTCTCTCACACGGGAGGGCATCTGACACACACAGGGAGGGCATCTGTTGTTGTTATTAAAGCCACATTCTGGGTTTTTGTTTCAGCTGATCTGAGGGGGTCGTCCCCCACCGCATCACTTCCTGTTCACTTCCTGTTTGGTCACATGACTCTGAGGGGCGGAGCTTTGATCACGGTGAGTTTAACAACGTCTGCAGAGCGGCGTCTGCGAGCGCCGTCTCCAGATCGGCGTCTGCGAGCGCTGTCTGCAGAGCGCCGTCTGCAGAGCGGCGTCTGCAGAGCGGCGTCTGCAGAGCGGCGTCTGCAGAGCGGCGTCTGCAGAGCGGCGTCTGCAGAGCGGTGTCTGCGGGCGGGGTCTGCAGAGCGGCGTCTGCAGAGCGGCGTCTGCAGAGCGGCGTCTGCAGAGCGGCGTCTGCAGAGCGGCGTCTGCAGAGCGGCGCGGACACGAGCGGCGTCACCGTGTTGTTCTGTTGGGCGTTGGCGCGGACACGAGCGGCGTCACCGTGTTGTTCTGTTGGGCGTTGGCGCGGACACGAGCGGCGTCACCGTGTTGTTCTGTTGGGCGTTGGCGCGGACACGAGCGGCGTCACCGTGTTGTTCTGTTGGGCGTTGGCGCGGACACGAGCGGCGTCACCGTGTTGTTCTGTTGGGCGTTGGCGCGGACACGAGCGGCGTCACCGTGTTGTTCTGTTGGGCGTTGGCGCGGACACGAGCGGCGTCACCGTGTTGTTCTGTTGGGCGTTGGCGCGGACACGAGCGGCGTCACCGTGTTGTTCTGTTGGGCGTTGGCGCGGACTTTTTAAAAACACGGTGGAGCTCGGGGAAAGTGACTTATTTCCTTGTGTTTTTCTCTCATCAGATTCGGTCGGCCATGTTTCTCTGACATCACCAGACCCCGCCCCCTCTCCCTCCGGCCCCGCCCCCCAACATGGCGCGCCGTGATTGGCCGTCGCTCCTGTGCTTCCTGTGCGTCTCCATGGCGACCGCAGTGATGTCATCGATCCCCACAGACCAGGAACCAATCAGCATCGTCTCCTGGGAACGTGAGTCTGCAGCCAATCAGAGACCAGGACTGAACCCAGACTAAACCCGGTCTACCCCGGTCTAAACCCGGTCTAACCCGGTCTAACCCGGTCTAAACCCGGTCTAACCCGGACTAAACCCGGTCTACCCCAGTCTAACCCGGTCTAAACCCGGTCTAACCCGGACTAAACCCGGTCTACCCCAGTCTAACCCGGTCTAAACCCGGTCTAACCCGGACTAAACCCGGTCTACCCCAGTCTAACCCGGTCTAAACCCGGTCTAAACCCGGTCTAAACCCGGTCTAAACCCGGTCTAACCCGGTCTAACCTGGACTAAACCCGGTCTAACCCGGTCTAAACCCAGCCTAACCCGGTCTAACCCGGTCTAAACCCGGTCTAACCCGGACTAAACCCAGTCTAACCCGGTCTAAACCCAGCCTACCCCGGTCTAACCCGGTCTACCCCAGTCTAACCCGGTCTAAACCCGGTCTAACCCGGTCTAAACCCGGCCTAACCCGGTCTAAACCCGGTCTAACCCGGTCTAACCCGGTCTAAACCGGTCTAAACCCGGTCTAACCCGGTCTAACCCGGTCTAAACCCGGTCTAACCCGGTCTAAACCCGGTCTAACCCGGTCTAACCCGGTCTCTGGTCTCCGGTCTAAACCCGGTCTAACCCGGTCTAAACCCGGTCTAAACCCGGTCTAACCCGGTCTAACCCGGTCTAAACCCGGTCTAACCCGGTCTAACCCGGTCTAACCCGGTCTAAACCCGGTCTAACCCGGTCTAAACCCGGTCTAACCCGGTCTAAACCCGGTCTAAACCGGTCTAAACCCGGTCTAACCCGGTCTAACCCGGTCTAAACCTGGTCTAAACCGGTCTAAACCCAGTCTAAACCCGGTCTAAACCCGGTCTAAACCCGGTCTAAACCCGGTCTAACCCGGTCTAAACCCGGTCTAAACCGGTCTAAACCCGGTCTAAACCCGGTCTAAACCCGGTCTAAACCCGGTCTAACCCGGTCTAAACCCGGTCTAACCCGGTCTAAACCCGGTCTAACCCGGTCTAACCCGGTCTAAACCCGGTCTAACCCGGTCTAACCCGGTCTAAACCCGGTCTAACCCGGTCTAACCCGGTCTAACCCGGTCTAAACCCGGTCTAACCCGGTCTAACCCGGTCTAACCCGGTCTAAACCCGGTCTAACCCGGTCTAACCTGGTCTAACCCGGTCTAACCCGGTCTAACCCGGTCTAAACCCAGTCTAACCCGGTCTAACCCGGTCTAACCCGGTCTAAACCCGGTCTAACCCGGTCTAAACCCGGTCTAAACCGGTCTAAACCCGGTCTAAACCCGGTCTAAACCGGTCTAAACCCGGTCTAAACCCGGTCTAAACCCGGTCTAACCCGGTCTAAACTTGGTCTAACCCGGTCTAACCCGGTCTAACCCGGTCTAAACCCAGTCTAACCCGGTCTAACCCGGTCTAACCCGGTCTAAACCCGGTCTAACCCGGTCTAAACCCGGTCTAAACCGGTCTAAACCCGGTCTAAACCCGGTCTAAACCGGTCTAAACCCGGTCTAAACCCGGTCTAACCCGGTCTAAACCCGGTCTAACCCGGTCTAAACCCGGTCTAACCCGGTCTAAACCCGGTCTAAACCCGGTCTAACCCGGTCTAAACCCGGTCTAAACCCGGTCTAACCCGGTCTAAACCCGGTCTAACCCGGTCTAAACCCGGTCTCTCTGGTCTCTCTGGTCTCTCTGGTTTCAGGGGCGCTGGGGTTCCCCTGTTTTCTGGGTTCTCTTCAGGACAACGACACTCAGAGACTCGGTCTGGACTTTCAGAGGATGATCCGAGTCCAACACCTGCTGTACATCGCCGCCAGGTACAAGTACTACTGCAGTACTACAACTACTACTACGACTACTGCAGTACTACAACTACTACTACGACTACTGCAGTACTGCAAATACTAGAGCGACTACTGCAGTAGTGTGAATACTGCAGTACTACAACTACTGCAGTACTACAACTACTGCAGTACTACAACTACTACTACGACTACTGCAGTACTGCAACTACTACTACGACTACTGCAGTACTACAACTACTACTACGACTACTGCAGTACTACAACTACTACTACGACTACTGCAGTACTACAACTACTACTACGACTACTGCAGTACTGCAACTACTACTACGATTACTGCAGTACTGCGAATACTAGAGCGACTACTGCAGTAGTGTGAATACTGCAGTACTACAACTACTGCAGTACTACAACTACTACTACGACTATTGCAGTACTGCGAATACTAGAGCGACTACTGCAGTAGTGTGAATACTGCAGTACTACAACTACTGCAGTACTACAACTACTGCAATACTACAACGACTGCAGTACTGCGACTACTGCAGTACTGCGACTACTGCAGTACTACAAAAAACTCTAAAAAACTCTACTTTAGAGTCCTCCATACATGTTTGAGTCACGTAGAGATCTCTCCTGGGCCCTATTCAAACCCTCCTTACGGTGAGCTGCAGTACAGCCTGTACGAGGCTCCGCCCCACAGTACGAGCCTGTACAAGGCTCCGCCCCCACAGTACGAGCCTGTACGAGACTCCGCCCCACAGTTCGAGCCTGTACGAGGCTCCGCCCCCACAGTAGGAGCCTGTACGAGACTCCGCCCCACAGTTCGAGCCTGTACGAGGCTCCGCCCCCACAGTACGAGCCTGTGCGAGGCTCCGCCCCACAGTACGAGCCTGTACGAGGCTCCGCCCCACAGTACGAGCCTGTACGAGGCTCCGCCCCACAGTACGAGCCTGTACAAGGCTCCGCCCCACAGTACGAGCCTGTACGAGGCTCCGCCCCACAGTACGAGCCTGTACGAGGCTCCGCCCCACAGTACGAGCCTGTACGAGGCTCTGCCCCCACAGTACGAGCCTGTGCGAGGCTCCGCCCCCACAGTACGAGCCTGTACGAGACTCCGCCCCCACAGTTCGAGCCTGTACGAGGCTCCGCCCCACAGTACGAGCCTGTGCGAGGCTCCGCCCCCACAGTACGAGCCTGTGCGAGGCTCCGCCCCCACAGTACGAGCCTGTACGAGACTCCGCCCCCACAGTTCGAGCCTGTACGAGGCTCCGCCCCACAGTACGAGCCTGTGCGAGGCTCCGCCCCCACAGTACGAGCCTGTGCGAGGCTCCGCCCCCACAGTACGAGCCTGTACGAGGCTCCGCCCCACAGTTCGAGCCTGTGCGAGGCTCCGCCCCCACAGTACGAGCCTGTACGAGGCTCCGCCCCACAGTACGAGCCTGTACGAGGCTCCGCCCCACAGTACGAGCCTGTACGAGGCTCCGCCCCCACAGTACGAGCCTGTACGAGGCTCCGCCCCCACAGTACGAGCCTGTACGAGGCTCCGCCCCCACAGTACGAGCCTGTACGAGGCTCCGCCCCCACAGTACGAGCCTGTACGAGGCTCCGCCCCACAGTTCGAGCCTGTGCGAGGCTCCGCCCCCACAGTTCGAGCCTGTACGATGGCTCCCAGGCTCCCACACGACAATTCTCCATAAATGCACAAAAACACAAAACTGGGCAAACCTGCGGCGCTCTGAGTGTGTGTGATGCTCTGAAGGGGGAGGGGCTCAGCACAGAGAGCAGAGGGAAGCGTATAAACTCGTCTCCGTGTTTTTCAGGGATCACGTTTTCGCAGTCAATCTGTCGATGGCGGCTGAAAACTTTGTGCCTCAGACGGTGAGACGTGTTTCCATGACGACAAAAACAAACTGAAGATCTGAGATTTAAAACGATTTTCTCGTGTTTGTTCCAGAGTCTGACCTGGAAATCTAAAGATGTGGGAAAGTGCACCGTGCGGGGCAAAAACAGCGTAAGAAAGGGCATCTGATGCACTCTGATGCACGGGGAGGGCATCTGACACACAGGGGGGTATCTGACACACAGGGGGTATCTGGGAGGGCATCTGACACACAGGGGGTATCTGACACACAGGGGGGTATCTGACACACAGGGGGTATCTGGGAGGGCATCTGACACACGGGGGGATATGACACACAGGGGCAATAATGCACACAGGTGGTATCTAGGAGGGCATCTGACACACAGGGGGTATCTGGGAGGGCATCTGACACACGGGGGGTCTGGGTGGGCATCTGACACACAGGGGTATCTGGGAGGGCATCTGACCCACAGGGTATCTGGGAGGGCCTCTGACACACAGGGGGTATCTGGGAGGGCATCTGACACACAGGGGGTATCTGGGAGGGCATCTGACACACGGGGTATCTGGGAGGGCATCTGACACACAGGGGGTATCTGGGAGGGCATCTGACACACGGGGTATCTGGGAGGGCATCTGACACACAGGGGGTATCTGGGAGGGCATCTGACACACAGGGGGTATCTGGGAGGGCATCTGACACACAGGGGGTATCTGGGAGGGCATCTGACACACGGGGTATCTGGGAGGGCATCTGACACACGGGGTATCTGGGAGGGCATCTGACACACGGGGTATCTGGGAGGGCATCTGACACACAGGGGGTATCTGGGAGGGCATCTGACACACAGGGGGTATCTGGGAGGGTATCTGACACACAGGGGTATCTGGGAGGGCATCTGACACACAGGGGGTATCTGGGAGGGCATCTGACACACGGGGTATCTGGGAGGGCATCTGACACACTGGGTATCTGGGAGGGCAACTGACACACAGGGGGTATCTGGGAGGGCATCTGACACACGGGGTGTCGGGGAGGGCGTCTGAGACACAGGGGGTATCTGGGAGGGTATCTGACACACAGGGGGTATCTGGGAGGGCATCTGACACACAGGGGGTATCTGGGAGGGCATCTGACACACAGGGGTATCTGGGAGGGCATCTGACACACAGGGGTATCTGGGAGGGCATCTGACACACAGGGGTATCTGGGAGGGCATCTGACACACAGGGGGTATCTGGGAGGGTATCTGACACACAGGGGTATCTGGGAGGGCATCTGACACACAGGGGTATCTGGGAGGGTATCTGACACACAGGGGTACACACAGGGGGTATCTGGGAGGGCATCTGACACACAGGGGGTATCTGGGAGGGCATCTGACACACAGGGGGTATCTGGGAGGGCATCTGACACACAGGGGGTATCTGGGAGGGCATCTGACACACAGGGGGTATCTGGGAGGGCATCTGACACACAGGGGGTATCTGGGAGGGCATCTGACACACAGGGGGTATCTGGGAGGGCATCTGACACACAGGGGGTATCTGGGAGGGTATCTGACACACAGGGGGTATCTGGGAGGGAATCTGACACACAGGGTATCTGGGAGGGTATCTGACACACAGGGGGTATCTGGGAGGGCATCTGACACACAGGGGGTATCTGGGAGGGCATCTGACACACAGGGGGTATCTGGGAGGGCATCTGACACACAGGGGGTATCTGGGAGGGTATCTGACACACAGGGGGTATCTGGGAGGGCATCTGACACACAGGGGGGTATCTGACACACAGGGGGTATCTGGGAGGGCATCTGACACACAGGGGGTATCTGGGAGGGCATCTGACACACAGGGGGGTATCTGACACACAGGGGGTATCTGGGAGGGCATCTGACACACAGGGGGTATCTGGGAGGGCATCTGACACACAGGGGGTATCTGGGAGGGCATCTGACTCTTTGGCGCCTCTTTCAGGACGAGTGTTATAATTACATCAAAGTCCTGGTTCCTAAAGACGACTCGACGCTTTTCGCCTGCGGCACCAACGCCTTAAACCCCACCTGCAGGAGCTACCAGGTACTGCACCCACCGGGTCAGGACCGGGTCAGGACCGGGTCAGGACCGGGTCAGGACCGGGTCCGGACTGGGTCAGGACCGGGTCAGGACCGGGTCAGGACCGGGTCAGGACCGGGTCCAGACCGGGTTCAGACCTAAAGCTTGGCTGTCTGGTTCCAGATGGTTTCGCTGCAGCAGGACGGAGATGATGTGGTCGGACAGGCCCGATGTCCATTTGAGTCGGGACAATCCAACGTGGGAATATTCTCTGGTACAACACACACACTGTCATCATTTTTATACAATCACAATCCAGTGAAAGTATTTGTGACATTTAAACTCCAGTCTCCTACCAATTGGGATTAAATCAAACCACTGAGTCAGTTCTTTTTTACGTGCCTTGCACGGGGAGAGCTCGGCCCTGCGTGCAGCTCTCTAGGCTCGTCCACGCTGCTCTTCCAAAGCTCAACCGCTTCCAGCACACCTTTATTTGGTTCCAACAATCCATCATGTCAGTACAAAGCATGGTCATAAGCTTACCACAGATAACATTTAGTGAAGTATATCATGACTTTGTTTTACATTTGATCAGATAAGTACAAATTTACGATCTGGGACTGAGCTGGGTACGAAGCAAGAGGTCACAAGAGGTCACACATCTGGTTTTAGCAGAGATAGCGTTAACACAGGCTCTTTCATCCTCTGCAAATTGAGATCACCTCTTAACTTAGATGTACATTTTTTTAATAACTTCATCATTATAAGCATTCTAACACACACTATACACACACACTATACACACACTATACACACACTATACACACACTATACACACACACTATACACACACACTATACACACACACTATACACACACACTATACACACACTATACACACACTATACACACACACACTATACACACACACACACTATACACACACACTATACACACACTATACACACACTATACACACACTATACACACACTATACACACACTATACACACACACACACTATACACACACACACACTATACACACACACTATACACACACTATACACACACACTATACACACACACTATACACACACTATACACACACTATACACACACACACACTATACACACACACACTATACACACACACTATACACACACTATACACACACTATACACACACTATACACACACTATACACACACACTATACACACACACTATACACACACACTATACACACACTATACACACACACTATACACACACTATACACACACTATACACACACTATACACACACTATACACACACACACACACTATACACACACACACACTATACACACACAAACACACACACACACTATACACACACTATACACACACTATACACACACTATACACACTATACACACACTATACACACTATACACACACACTATACACACACTATACACACACTATACACACTATACACACACTATACACACACTATACACACACACACACTATACACACACACACACTATACACACACACTATACACACACTATACACACACTATACACACTATACACACACTATACACACACTATACACACACACACACTATACACACACACACACTATACACACACACTATACACACACTATACACACACTATACATACACACACTATACACACACACACACTATACACACACTATACACACACTATACACACACACACACTATACACACACACACACTATACACACACACACTATACACACTATACACACACTATACACACACTATACACACACACTATACACACACACTATACACACACACTATACACACACACTATACACACACACTATACACACACTATACACACACTATACACACTATACACACACTATACACACACTATACACACTATACACACACTATACACACACTATACACACACACACACTATACACACACACACACTATACACACACACTATACACACACTATACACACACTATACACACACACACTATACACACACACACACACTATACACACACTATACACACACTATACACACACACACACTATACACACACACACACACTATACACACACACTATACACACACTATACACACACTATACACACACACTATACACACACTATACACACACACTATACACACACTATACACACACTATACACACACACTATACACACACACTATACACACACTATACACACACTATACACACACACACACTATACACACACACACACTATACACACACACTATACACACACACTATACACACACTATACACACACTATACACACACACTATACCCACACACTATACACACACTATACACACACTATACACACACACTAAACACACACTATACACACACTATACACACACTATACACACACTATACACACTATACACACACTATACACACACACACACTATACACACACACACACTATACACACACACACACTATACACACACAAACACACACACACACTATACACACACACACACACTATACACACACAAACACACACACACACTATACACACACTATACACACACACACACTATACACACACTATACACACACACACTATACACACACACTATACACACACTATACACACACTATACACACACTATACACACACTATACACACACACTATACACACACTATACACACACACTATACACACACACTATACACACACTATACACACACTATACACACACACAAACACACTATACACACACACACTATACACACACTATACACACACTATACACACACACACACACACACACACACAGTGTTGTGTTTTCCTGTATAAATGATTCGAGTTTATCGTCAGATTCTCTCCTGTTTAAAAGTGTAAAATAAACAAAATGGCTCCAGGGCCGATGAGCCGCGACGCCCACAGGTTTAATCAGAAAATGGCTCCTCAGGATTCTGAGAGTCGCTTTAGGACGTCAGGATTCGGGATTCAGGATTCGGGATTCAGGATTCGGGATTCGGGATTCGGGATTCAGGATTCAGGATTCAGGATTCGGGATTCAGGATTCGGGATTCAGGATTCGGGATTCAGGATTCAGGATTCAGGATTCGGGATTCGGGATTCGGGATTCAGGATTCAGGATTCAGGATTCGGGATTCAAGATTCAGGGTTCAGGATTCGGGATTCAAGATTCAGGATTCAGGGTTCAGGATTCGGGATTCAAGATTCAGGATTCAGGGTTCAGGATTCAGGAACAGCAGATTGTTGAAACAATAGATTTAAATCTACATTTCCATGGAAACAAATCGGAGTTCCTCCTTCAGACCAGAAGAGTCGGGTTTGTGGAGATGCGAGCTCGCTCACAGCAAATTAAAAAAAAAAAAAAAAGTCTAAAATGTTCCGTACTGTGTCTTTACAGAGGTGTCAGAGGAAACTCCCCCCTGAGCGTTTGCTGCTTTGTCTTAGTTTCGTTTCTTTGGTGAATCGTATTTTCTCGTGTTCCTCGTTTCCAGGGGGAGACTTTTACTCGGGCACCATGACCGACTTCCTGGCGTCAGACGCTGTGATCTACAGGAGTTTAGGCGACGGGCGCCCGGTGCTGCGGACCGTCAAATACGACTCCAAATGGCTCCGAGGTCCCTCCTAACTCCTAACTCCTGTGTCCTACACCCTACCTCTAACATCTACATCCTTGGTCCTAACCCCTACCTCCTACTAGCTCCACTTTCTAAGCCCCCTAGCCCCTCCCCTTTACCTCTATCCCCTCCCCTTTGCCCCCTAGCCCTTCCCCTTTACCCCTAGCCCCTCCCCTTTACCTCTATCCCCTCCCCTTTGCCCCCTAGCCCTTCCCCTTTACCCCTAGCCCCTCCCTTTTACCCCTAGCCCCTCCCCTGTACCCCTAGCCCTTCCCCTTTACCCCTAGCCCTTCCCCTTTACCCCTAGCCCCTCCCTTTTACCCCTAGCCCCTCCCTTTTACCCCTAGCCCCTCCCCTTTACCCCTAGCCCCGCCTCCTCTGACTCTGTCCTGTCTCCTGCAGAGCCGCACTTTCTTCACGCCATCGACTTTGGGAACTACGTTTACTTCTTCTTCAGAGAAATTGCCGTAGAGTACACGGCCCTGGGAAAGGTACGAATACTGCAATACTGCAGTAATACTCCAATAATACTGCAATACTGCAGTAATACTCCAATAATACTGCAATACTACAGTAATACTCCAATAATACTGCAATACTGCAGTAATACTCCAATAATACTGCAATACTGCAGTAATACTCCAATAATACTGCAATACTACAGTAATACTCCAATAATACTGCAATACTACAGTAATACTCCAATAATACTGCAATACTGCAGTAATACTCCAATAATACTGCAATACTGCAGTAATACTGCAGTATTGCAGTATTCTTGTACTCTGAGTGTACAATTACACTCAGAGAAAGTACATGGCCCTGGGAAAGGTAGGGTTAGGATTAGTGTATTTGTGTGTGTGTGTGTGTGTGTTCACGTGTGTGTGTGTGTGTTCACGTGTGTGTGTGTGTTCACGTGTGTGTGTGTGTGTTCACGTGTGTGTGTGTGTTCACGTGTGTGTGTGTGTTCACGTGTGTGTGTGTGTTCACGTGTGTGTGTGTTCACATGTGTGTGTGTGTGTGTGTTCACGTGTGTGTGTGTTCACATGTGTGTGTGTGTGTGTGTGTGTTTACGTGTGTGTTGTATTTTCAGGTGGTGTTTTCTCGTGTGGGTCGAGTTTGTAAAAACGATGATGGAGGATCTCCTCGAGTCCTGGACCGACACTGGACCTCCTTCTTAAAGGTTTGTGTGTGTGTATAGTGTGTGTGTATAGTGTGTATAGTGTGTGTGTATAGTGTGTGTGTATAGTGTGTGTGTATAGTGTGTGTGTATAGTGTGTATAGTGTGTGTGTATAGTGTGTATAGTGTGTATAGTGTGTGTGTATAGTGTGTGTGTATAGTGTGTATAGTGTGTATAGTGTGTGTGTATAGTGTGTGTGTATAGTGTGTATAGTGTGTATAGTGTGTGTGTATAGTGTGTATAGTGTGTGTAACATTTATATTTCGTACTTTACTCTGTTCCAGGCTCGGTTAAACTGTTCGGTTCCTGGAGACTCGTTCTTTTATTTTGACGTTCTTCAGTCGGTCACAAACGTCCTGCAGATCCTGGGGCGCCCCGCGGTGGTGGGAGTGTTTACTACACAGACCAACAGGTACAAGTACTACTACTACTACTACTACTGTTATTACTACTACTACTACTACTACTACTACTACTACTGTTACTACTACTACTGTTACTGATACTACTACTACTACTACTGTTACTAGTACTACTGTTACTGTTACTACTACTACTGCTACTGTTACTATTACTACTCCTGTACTACTACTACTACTGTTACTGTTACTACTACTACTACTACTACTGTTACTACTACTACTGTTACTACTACTACTACTACTACTACTACTACTACTACTGTTACTACTACTACTGTTACTGTTACTACTACTACTACCTAATTACCACTACTGCTACTACTACCGTTATTACTACCACCACTACTACTACTACTACTGTTACTCACCATCGTTACTGCTACTACTACACTGCTACTACTACTACTGCTACTACTACTACTACTACCAGCCAACTACTACTACTAACCACTACTACTACTACCTACCACTACTACTACTGCTACCACTACTACCACTACTACTACCACCGTTACTACTACTACCTACCACTACTACTTAACTACTACTACTACTGCTACTACTACTACTACCATCGTTACCATCGCTATCTACTACTACTACTACTACCAGCACCGCTACTACATCTAATACTGCTACTACCACTACTAATACTATTACTACTGCCAGCTACTAACCTTACTACTATACTACTACTACGCACACACCACTACTACTACTACTACTACTATCACTACTACTACTACTAATAACATTACTACTAATATATTAACTACTACCACCATCAAGCTATTACCTACTACTGCTACCATCACTAGCATCACATACTACTACTGCTACTACTACTACTGCTACTACTACTACTACTGCTACTGTTATTACTACTACTGCTACTACTACTACTGCTACTGCTACTACAACTGCTACTACTGCTACTGTTATTACTACTACTGCTACTACTACTACTGCTGCTACTACTGCTGCTACTACTACTACTGCTACTGTTATTACTACTACTGCTACTACTACTACTGCTACTGCTACTACTGCTACTGTTATTACTACTACTGCTACTACTACTACTGCTGCTACTACTGCTGCTACTACTACTGTTATTACTACTACTGTTACTACTACTACTACTACTACTACTACAACTGTTATTACTAATACTACATTACTACTACTACTACTTATACTGTTACTACTACTACTACTACTGTTACTACTACATTACTACTACTGTTATTACTACTACATACTACCACTGCTACTAACTACTACTACT
>CM068362.1:1021401-1026401 GCA_034769755.1 Odontamblyopus lacepedii
TGTCTCTGTGTCTGTGTCTCTGTCTCTGTGTCTGTGTCTGTGTGTCTGTCTCTGTGTCTGTGTCTCTGTCTCTGTCTCTGTGTCTGTGTCTCTGTGTCTCTGTGTCTCTGTGTCTGTGTCTCTGTGTCTGTGTCTGTCTCTGTCTCTGTGTCTGTGTCTCTGTGTCTGTGTGTCTGTCTCTGTGTCTGTGTCTCTGTCTCTGTGTCTCTGTGTCTGTCTCTGTGTCTCTGTGTCTGTGTCTCTGTGTCTGTGTCTCTGTGTCTGTGTCTCTGTGTCTCTGTGTCTGTCTCTGTGTCTCTGTGTCTGTGTCTCTGTGTCTGTCTCTGTGTCTGTGTGTCTGTGTCTCTGTGTGTCTGTGTCTCTGTGTCTGTGTCTCTGTCTCTGTGTCTGTCTCTGTGTCTGTCTCTGTGTCTGTCTGTCTCTGTCTCTGTATCTGTCTCTGTGTCTGTCTCTGTGTCTGTCTCTGTGTCTCTGTGTCTCTGTGTCTGTCTCTGTGTCTGTGTCTCTGTGTCTGTGTCTCTGTGTCTGTCTCTGTCTCTGTGTCTGTCTCTGTGTCTGTCTCTGTGTCTGTCTGTCTCTGTCTCTGTATCTGTCTCTGTGTCTGTCTCTGTGTCTGTCTCTGTGTCTCTGTGTCTCTGTGTCTGTCTCTGTGTCTGTGTCTCTGTGTCTGTGTGTCTGTGTCTCTGTGTCTCTGTGTCTGTGTCTCTGTGTCTGTGTCACACACAGACACAGACACAGAGACACAGACACAGGACAGTATTCCCGGCTCAGCGTAGTACAGATATATATTTGTGTGTATTTAATGTATATTTGTATATGTTTGTGTATATTTCATGTATATGTTTGTGTATATTTCATGTATATTTTGTGTATATTTCATGTATATTTTGTGTATTTGCAGTATTCCCGGCTCAGCGTAGTACAGATATATATTTGTGTATATTTCATGTATATTTTGTGTATATTTCATGTATATTTTGTGTATATTTCATGTATATTTTGTGTATATTTCATGTATATTTTGTGTATTTGCAGTATTCCCGGCTCAGCGTAGTACAGATATATATTTGTGTATATTTCATGTATATTTTGTGTATATTTCATGTATATTTTGTGTATATTTCATGTATATTTTGTGTATATTTCATGTATATTTTGTGTATATTTCATGTATATTTTGTGTATTTGCAGTATTCCCGGCTCAGCGTAGTACAGATATATATTTGTGTATATTTCATGTATATTTGTATATATTTGTGTATATTTCATGTATATTTTGTGTATATTTCATGTATATTTTGTGTATTTCATGTATATTTGTATATGTTTGTGTATATTTCATGTATATTTTGTGTATACTTCATGTATATTTTGTGTATTTGCAGTATTCCCGGCTCGGCCGTCTGCGCCTTCTTCATGGACGACATCGAAAACGTTTTTAACGGAAAATTTAAAGAACAAAAAACCTCCGACTCGTCCTGGACGCCCGTCCCCGAGGCCCAGGTCCCAAAGCCCAGGTGAGACCAGAACCAGAACCAGACCAGAACCAGGTCCCAAAGCCCAGGTGAGACCAGAACCAGAACCAAGTCCCAAAGCCCAGGTGAGACCAGAACCAGACTAAACACCAGAACCAGGCCCCGGTTCTGGTGTTCCTTTGGTTTAATCTCCTGGTTCTGGTTCTCCTCAGGCCCGGTTCTTTTGTTCCTTTGGTTTAATCTCCTGGTTCTGGTTCTCCTCAGGCCCGGTTCTTTTGTTCCTTTGGTTTAATCTTCTGGTTCTGGTTCTCCTCAGGCCCGGTTCTTTTGTTCCTTTGGTTTAATCTCCTGGTTCTGGTTCTCCTCAGGCCCGGTTCTTTTGTTCCTTTGGTTTAATCTTCTGGTTCTGGTTCTCCTCAGGCCCGGTTCTTGCGCCGCAGAACCTCCTGCTGAGGACTTCGTCTCCTCGGTCCAGTTCCCCGACCCGGTTCTGAGCTTCAGTAAGAGTTTCCCCCTGATGGACCCGAGCGTTTGGGCCGTGCTGCAGCAGCCCCTGTTCACCAGAACCACCTCCAGGTACGGACCAGAACCAGAACCAGACCAGAACCAGACCAGAACCACCTCCAGGTACGGACCAGAACCAGAACCAGACCAGAACCAGACCAGAACCAGACCAGAACCACCTCCAGGTACGGACCAGAACCAGAACCAGACCAGAACCAGACCAGAACCAGACCAGAACCACCTCCAGGTATGGACCAGAACCAGAACCAGACCAGAACCAGACCAGAACCACCTCCAGGTACGGACCAGAACCAGAACCAGACCAGAACCAGACCAGAACCAGACCAGAACCACCTCCAGGTACGGACCAGAACCAGAACCAGACCAGAACCAGACCAGAACCAGACCAGAACCCGACCAGAACCAGACCAGAACCTAACCAGAACCAGACCAGACCCAGACCTGATCAAGACCAGACCGAACCCAACCAGGTTTAGACTGGGTTTTAGTCCCGCTTTAGTCCTGGTCCAGTCCTGGCTCAGTCCTGGTCCAGTCCTGGTCCAGTCCTGGCTCAGTCCTGGTCTCTGGTCTCTGGTTCAGTCCTGGTTCAGTCCTGGTCCAGTCCTGGTCCAGTCCTGGTCCAGTCCTGGTCCAGTCCTGGCTCAGTCCTGGTCTCTGGTCTCTGGTTCAGTCCTGGTTCAGTCCTGGTTCAGTCCTGGTTCAGTCCTGGTTCAGTCCTGGTCCAGTCCTGGCTCAGTCCTGGTCTCTGGTCTCTGGTTCAGTCCTGGTTTAGTCCTGGTCCAGTCCTGGTCCAGTCCTGGTCCAGTCCTGGCTCAGTCCTGGTCTCTGGTCTCTGGTTCAGTCCTGGTTCAGTCCTGGTTCAGTCCTGGTTTAGTCCTGGTCCAGTCCTGGTCCAGTCCTGGTCCAGTCCTGGTCCAGTCCTGGTCCAGTCCTGGCTCAGTCCTGGTCTCTGGTCTGGTCTCAGGTCCAGACTCTCGTCTCTGGCCCTGGACGTCTCCGCGGGGCCTCACCGGGACCAGACCGTCCTGTTCCTTGGGTCTGAAGACGGAAAAGTCCTGAAAGTCCTGCTCAAGTCCCAGAACCAGACCCTGAGTCCGGTCCTGCTGGAGGAGATCCCGGTCTACAACCCGCTCAGGTACGGGAGGGCATCTGACACACTCTGACACACGGGGAGGGCATCTGACACACTCTGACACACGGGGAGGGCATCTGACACACTCTGACACACGGGGAGGGCATCTGACACACTCTGACACACGGGGAGGGCATCTGACACAATCTGACACACGGGAGGGCATCTGACACACGGGGAGGGCATCTGACACAATCTGACACACGGGAGGGCATCTGACACACGGGAGGGCATCTGACACAATCTGACACACGGGAGGGCATCTGACACAATCTGACACACGGGAGGGCATCTGACACACTCTGACCCACGGGAGGGCATCTGACACACGGGAGGGCATCTGACACACGGGAGGGCATCTGACACACTCTGACACACGGGGAGGGCATCTGACACACTCTGACACACGGGGAGGGCATCTGACACACTCTGACACACGGGAGGGCATCTGACACACGGGAGGGCATCTGACACACGGGGAGGGCATCTGACACACTCTGACACACGGGAGGGCATCTGACACACGGGAGGGCATCTGACACACTCTGACACACGGGGAGGGCATCTGACACACTCTGACACACGGGGAGGGCATCTGACACACTCTGACACACGGGGAGGGCATCTGACACACTCTGACACACGGGGAGGGCATCTGACACACGGGGAGGGCATCTGACACACTCTGACACACGGGGAGGGCATCTGACACACGGGGAGGGCATCTGACACACTCTGACACACGGGGAGGGCATCTGACACACTCTGACACACGGGAGGGCATCTGACACACTCTGACACACGGGAGGGCATCTGACACACGGGGAGGGCATCTGACACACTCTGACACACGTCCTTTTCCCCTCTGAAAGTGCAGACATAGAGGTTTCCGTACATTTCTGCGGCTTTATCCTACGTCACACTCACGCTGTGTGATGACGGGAGCAAAACGAGTGTCCAACAGGAACTTTGTTTTCCCCAAACTCATGCGCTCCGTCCATTTTGATGGAGCCAAACTTTGCCAAAGAGTGAAGTGAGTCAAGATGGTCGACTCCTCTGACTGTGTGTGTTTAGAACGAGGGAAAAAGTCGCTCTAAGTGGAGTTAATTCTCACACACATGGAAAATGACACATCTTGGTGTGTGTAATTGTGCATCTCTTTCTATTTTTATTTAAAGGTTTATTTCAGTCCAAATGAACAAATCCAAATGTAATTTCCTCCCTGGAAATGCAGAAGTGCTGTGGCTCTGGCCGTGGTCCTGACAGGAGCTGTTTCCAGGACTGGACCAGGAAAGTCATGGAGCCACTGCACTTTTTTTGTTTTTAGGGCAATAAGGAGATTTTTAATTTACTTACAGACTTGAGATTTTGCATTTTTGTAGCTCAGGCCCTAAATTAAGCATTTTTTTATGTCCAAAAAGTTGTTTCTACATGTTTGCTGTGGGTTTTGTATAAAAGAGTGAATTTTATTTTATTTTATTTTTTTTTTCATCTCTATTTCTGGTCCTGTAGCTTTTCTCACAGCCTCATGACACAACTACAGCAGCAGATTGTGAAATAACAGGTTGGACTGAACAAAAGGAGGTAGAACACTTCATTAGGGGGAAAAGGGGCAGATTTAAAAGTGACATTAAGAGAAATGAGGAGAAAAGTACTAAAACTGCCCTCAGGTCTTCAGGGGTTAAAATAAAACTGCCCTCAGGTCTTCAGGGGTTAAAATAAAACTGCCCTCAGGTCTTCAGGGGTTAAACTCAAGTCTTTTTAAGGTCATTTATATCAAAACTTAACACCTGTTTCACGGCAAAGAAAAACTAAATCCTTGAGTCTGTGTTCACTTATTTCTCAAACAAATGAATCTGGGCCGCAGA
>CM068362.1:1031401-1068901 GCA_034769755.1 Odontamblyopus lacepedii
ACCCTCTGAACTTTACCTTCTAAACTTTACCCTCTGAACTTTACCCTCAGAACTTTACCCTCAGAACTTTACCCTCTGAACTTTACCCTCTGAACTTTACCTTCTGAACTTTACCCTCTGAACTTTACCCTATGAACTTTACCCTCTGAACTTTACCCTCTGAACTTTACCCACAGAACTTTACCTTCTGAACTTTACCCTCTGAACTTTACCTTCTGAACTTTACCCTCTGAACTTTACCCTCTGAACTTTACCCTCTGAACTTTACCCTCTGAACTTTACCTTCTGAACTTTACCTTCTGAACTTTACCCTCAGAACTTTACCCTCTGAACTTTACCTTCTGAACTTTACCCTCTGAACTTTACCCTCTGAACTTTACCCTCTGAACTTTACCTTCTGAACTTTACCCTCTGAACTTTACCCTCAGAACTTTACCCTCTGAACTTTACCTTCTGAACTTTACCCTCTGAACTTTACCCTCTGAACTTTACCCTCTGAACTTTACCCACAGAACTTTACCTTCTGAACTTTACCCTCTGAACTTTACCCTCTGAACTTTACCTTCTGAACTTTACCCTCTGAACTTTACCCTCTGAACTTTACCTTCTGAACTTTACCCTCAGAACTTTACCTTTTGAACTTTACCTTCTGAACTTTAGCCTGGTTTAGAGTCCTGGTTTACCCTGGTTTAGTCCTGGTTTGTACCTTCTGGTTTACCCTCTGAACTTTACCCTCTGAACTTTACCCTCTGAACTTTACCTTCTGAACTTTACCCTCTGAACTTTACCCTCAGAACTTTACCCTCTGAACTTTACCCTCTGAACTTTACCCTCTGAACTTTACCTTCTGAACTTTACCCTCTGAACTTTACCTTCTGAACTTTACCCTCTGAACTTTACCCTCTCTGTTTGTGTTTGTGTTTCCACGGTGACGTCAGGTCCTGTTTGGCGTCTCAGGATCCGTACTGCATCTGGCTCCGGACCGGACGCTGCGAGAACTTCTCCCCGAGGTTCAAGTAGGTCTCACAAAGTCCTGGTTTAGTCCTGGTTTAGTCCTGGTTTAGTCCTGGTTTAGTCCTGGTTTAGCCCCGGTTTAGTCCTGGTTTAGCCCTGGTTTAGTCCTGGTTTAGTCCTGGTTTAGTCCTGGTTTAGACCTGGTTTAGTCCTGGTTTAGTCCTGGTTTAGTCCTGGTTTAGACCTGGTTTAGACCTGGTTCAGGAGACAGATATAGGGATGAAAAACAGACGAGATGTGAGAAGCAGATCTAACACCACGAGAGAGAAAATAGAACCGGACTAAACCAGGTCTAAACCCGGTCTGTGTCTGGTCTCAGGTCGGGGTTCGAGCAGGACCTGGAGGAGGACCCTTCTCTCTACACCGAGTCCTGTCACGGTGAGAACCTCAGACGAGGAAACACGACTTTGATCCGTCACTGATTTTGTAGTTTTAAAAATATTTTTCATATTTAAATAATTTTTCATTGAATCATTTTGTTGCTCGTCGTCAGGCAGCGTCATGGCAACGACGCGCAACCACGACTCCGCCGACGCCGCCTACGGTACGTGATTATTCTCATTATTGTTTTACAAAGGTCACTGGTTCAAATCCAATTCTACTGGTTCAGTTAGGTTAGGTTAGGTTTGGTTAGGTCGGGTTAGGTCGGGTTAGGTCAGGTTAGGTTTGGTTAGGTCGGGTTAGGTCGGGTTAGGTCAGGTTAGGTTTGGTTTGGTTAGGTTAGGTCAGGTTAGGTCAGGTTAGGTTTGGTTAGGTTTGGTTAGGTCGAGTTAGGTCAGGTTAGGTTTGGTTAGGTTAGGTCAGGTTAGGTCAGGTTAGGTTTGGTTTGGTTAGGTTAGGTCAGGTTAGGTTTAGTTAGGTCTGTTTAATTTGTTGAGGCTGGGCCGGCTAGGCTGGTTAGGCTTCTAAGGTTTAGGTCAGGTTAGGTCAGCTAGGTTGCCAGGTTTTTGGTTAGGTCAGAATGCTAGGGCTTAGTTTGGCTTGGTTAGGTAGGTCTGCTGTAGTCAGTCGGGTTAGGTTTGGTTAGGTCGGGTTAGGTCAGGTTAGGTTTGGTTTGGTTAGGTCAGGTTCGGTTAGATTAGGTCAGGTTCAGTTAGGTTTGGTTAGGTTAGGTTAGGTTTGGTTAGGTCGGGTTAGGTCAGGTTCGGTTAGATTAGGTCAGGTTCAGTTAGGTTTGGTTAGGTTTGGTTAGGTCGGGTTAGGTCGGGTTAGGTTCAGTTAGGTTTGGTTAGGATAGGATAGGGCGGCACGGTGGCTGAGTGGCAACACTCAGGCCTCACAGCAAGAAGGTTGCATGTTCTCCCCGTGTCTGGATGGGTTTCCTCCGGGTGCTCCACTTTCCCCCATCAACCCAAAACATGCAGCACCTGAACTAACATCAGGACCATGTTGTCCACCCTCCTGTGGCTCCACCTGCAGAGGGGTTCATAGGGGGTCAGAGGGGTTCAGAGGGGGTCAGGTGCTGTGAGGATTGGGCAGCAAACTGCCCCCGCGACCGGATTAAGCGGGAGAAGATGGATGGATGGATGGATGGAGGTTAGGTTTGGTTAGGTCAGGTTTGGTTTGGTTAGGTCAGGTCAGGTTAGGTTAGGTCAGGTTAGGTTAGGTTAGGTCAGGTTAGGTTAGGTCAGGTCAGGTTAGGATAGGTCAGGTTAGGATAGGTTAGGTCAGGATAGGTCAGGTTAGGTTAGGTTTTATTTGTGCCCGTAGGTAAATCTGTGTTGCAGATTTGGAGGCCGGTCCCACATTTCATTCCTCCAAACTCTGCACCATAAAAACCAATAAAAACAAATCCAGATAAAGTGTCTCCAATGGTTTTGGTCCATGAATAAAAGAATGAATCTGACTGAGCTAAAAATCACAGTAAATATGAACTACATCGAAAACATGATCAAGAAATAAATGACAGTTTATTCATAAATACAACAGCAGCTGGAACGAAACTCATTTCAGAGCCACTTGTTCTCCATCTTGGGACCAAAACCCTCTGAGTCTGGAGGATGTTTCAGGTCCTGGAGAATATTCTGCTGTGAGTGTCCTGAGCTCAGGGAGTCCCGGCTGTTCTGAGGAGGAACCATCACCTTAAACTCCACTGTTTCACCAACTGGATCAGGGAGCTGCTCCTGAACCCTGAGACCCTGACCCCAGAACGGCGTGGTCCTGGTTCTGTCCACACGGTGAAAGGACAGTTCCCTCAGACAGTGAAGGTGCTGGAGCTCTGCTGACGGCCGCTTCACGTCTGTTCCATCGTTCTGAGGAGCACTTTTCCCACGGTCCAGAAGCAGATCCTTCGTTCGGACACGTTAAGGTGCAGATACGACTCTTCACGTCATTTCACAAAGTCCTCAACAACTGCCCCGTGTTGGTTTTCACTTTTCTGAAGCGAACGCACAATAACAGAATCATCCGCAGACTTTATTCCTGTTCTCATAAATACTCTGACGGTGTGAACAGGATGAGGTTAGCACATCCCGGCGCTGATCCTGCTCGCCCTCACTCACATCCACGAGGCTGAAATGTTCTGAAAGCCTCTGGGGTCAAATCTGTGGCCGGACTGTGCTGAACGCTGGTGAAAAATCAGTCAGAAGAAGTCGTCTTCCAGTTCCCTCTAAATGCTGAAAGGAGTGAATGGAGTGAAGTGATGGTGGATCCTCGACTACTGCAGGAAAGTGTGCTCTTGGGCAAGACACTAAGTCACAAAGTTATTCTCCTCTCTCCTCTCCTCTCTCCTCTCCTCTCCTCTCTTCTCTCCTTTCTCCTCTCCTCTCTCCTCCTCTCTCCTCTCTCCTCTCCTCTCCTCTCTTCTCTCCTCTCTCCTCTCCTCTCTCCTCTCTCCTCTCCTCTCTCCCCTCTCCTCTCTCCTCTCCTCTCTCCTCTCTCCCCTCTCCTCTCTCCTCTCCTCTCTCCTCTCTCCTCTCTCCTCTCTCCTCTCCTCTCTTCTCTCTCCTCTCCTCTCTCCTCTCCTCTCTCCTCCTCTCTCCTCTCCTCTCTCCTCTCTCCTCTCCTCTCTCCTCTCTCCTCTCTCCTCTCTCCTCTCTCCTCTCCTCTCTCCTCTCCTCTCTCCTCTCCTCTCTCCTCTCTCCTCTCCTCTCTTCTCTCCTTTCTCCTCTCCTCTCTCCTCTCCTCTCTCCCCTCTCCTCTCCTCTCTCCTCTCTCCTCTCTCCTCTCTCCTCTCCTCTCCTCTCTCCTCTCTTCTCTCCTCTCCTCTCTCCTCTCTCCTCTCTCCTCTCCTCTCTCCTCTCTCCTCTCCTCTCTCTTCTCTCCTCTCTCCTCTCTCCTCTCCTCTCTCCTCTCCTCTCTCCTCTCCTCTCCTCTCCTCTCTCCTCTCCTCTCTCTCCTCTCTCTCCTCTCTCCTCTCCTCTCTCCTCTCCTCTCTCCTCTCTCCTCTCCTCTCTCTCCTCTCTCTCCTCTCTCCTCTCCTCTCTCCTCTCTCCTCTCCTCTCTCTTCTCTCCTCTCTCCTCTCTCCTCTCCTCTCTCCTCTCTCCTCTCCTCTCTCCTCTCTCCTCTCCTCTCTCTCCTCTCCTCTCTCCTCTCCTCTCTCCTCTCCTCTCTTCTCTCCTCTCTTCTCTCCTCTCCTCTCTCCTCTCTCCTCTCTCCTCTCCTCTCTCCCTCTCCTCTCTCCTCTCCTCTCTCTTCTCTCCTCTCTCCTCTCTCCTCTCCTCTCTCCTCTCCTCTCTCCTCTCCTCTCCTCTCCTCTCTCCTCTCTCCTCTCTCTCCTCTCCTCTCTCCTCTCTCCTCTCTCCTCTCCTCTCCTCTCTCCTCTCTCCTCTCCTCTCTCCTCTCTCCTCTCCTCTCTCCTCTCCTCTCTCCTCTCTCTCCTCTCTCCTCTCTCCTCTCCTCTCTCTCCTCTCTCCTCTCCTCCCTCCTCTCTCCTCTCCTCTCTCCTCTCTCCTCTCTCCTCTCCTCTCTCCTCTCTCTCTCTCCCTCCTCCTCTCCTCTCTCCTCCTCTCCTCTCTCCTCTCCTCTCCTCTCTCCTCTCTCCTCTCTCCTCTCTCCTCTCTCCTCTCCTCTCTCCTCTCCTCTCTCCTCTCTCCTCTCTCCTCTCCTCTCTCCTCTCTCCTCTCTCCTCTCCTCTCTCCTCTCTCTCCTCTCTCCTCTCCTCTCTCCTCTCTCCTCTCCTCTCCTCCCTCCTCTCTCCTCTCTCCTCTCTCCTCTCCTCTCTCCTCTCTCCTCTCCTCCCTCCTCTCTCCTCTCTCCTCTCCTCTCTCCTCTCCTCTCTCCTCTCACCTCTCTCCTCTCTCCTCTCCTCTCTCCTCTCCTCTCTCCTCTCTCCTCTCCTCTCTCCTCTCCTCTCTCCTCTCCTCTCTCCTCTCCTCTCTCCTCTCCTCTCTCCTCTCTCCTCTCCTCTCTCCTCTCTCCTCTCCTCTCTCCTCTCTCCTCTCCTCTCTCCTCTCTCCTCTCTCCTCTCCTCTCTCCTCTCCTCTCCTCCTCTCTCCTCTCTCCTCTCTCCTCTCTCCTCTCTCCTTTCCTCTCTCTCCTCTCTCCTCTCTCCTCTCCTCTCTCCTCTCCTCTCTCCTCTCCTCTCTCCTCCCTCCTCCCCCCTCTCTCCTCTCCTCTCCCCAGGCGCTTCCCTCTCGGACTCTCACGTTCACTACACGCTCCTCGTCGCCTGTGTTCTCGTCGCCTTCTCGTTGGGCGCCGTACTTTCCGGGTTCCTCGTTTCCTGTTTCTGCCGAGGCTCCGCCCACCGAGCCGCGCCATTGGCCAAGGACCCGGAGGCGCCGTTACCTCACGCCCTTTCCCTGCGCTCATTGGCCAAGCTCAACGGGCTCCTGGACCCGCCCAGCAAGGTCTGGACCCGGACTGAACCCGGACTGAACCAGGACTGAACCAGGACTAAACCAGGACTGAACCAGGACTGAACCAGGACTGAACCAGGACTGAACCAGGACTAAACCCGGTCTAAACCCGGTCTAAACCCGGTCTAAACCCGGTCTCTTGCAGGAGCGGTTGGACGTGTCCAGACTCTACAGTTCTCTGGTGAACGGGTCCGAGTTGAACCTGGTGCCGCCTCCAGAACCTCCTGTTGGGGGCGCCGCAGAGCTCAGCCTGTCGCAGGTACCAGGACCAGTCCAGGACCAGACCAGGACCAGACCAGGACCAGATCAGGACCAGACCAGGACCAGACCAGGACTGAACCAGGACTGAACCAGGACTGAACCAGGACTGAACCAGGACTGAACTAGGACCAGACCAGGACCAGACCAGGACCAGATCAGGACCAGACCAGGACCAGACCAGGACTGAACCAGGACTGAACCAGGACTGAACCAGGACTGAACCAGGACTGAACTAGGACCAGACCAGGACCAGACCGGGACTGAACCAGGACTGAACTAGGACCAGACCAGGACCAGACCGGGACTGAACCAGGACTGATCTAGGACCAGACCAGGACCAGACCGGGACTGAATCAGGACCTTCTTCTTGGGTTCTTGTTCTTGGTTCATGGGTCTTGGTTCTTGTTTGTGTTCCTCAGACTCTGTCTCAGTCCGAGGGGGAGTTTGAGTCCACGTTACCCACTCCAGAGACCAGCCCCAGACCCCGATGCTCCAGGAGTCCAGACCACGACCAGGACCAGACCCAGGACCAGGACTACAGCCGGGATCATAACCAGATCTGCCCCAGCGCCCCCTCTGTCCCTGCCCCCTCTGTCCCCGCCCCCTCAGGCTCCGCCCCCTCATGCTCCACCCCCTCCTTCGTGGCGTTCGTGGGGCGCTCGTCCGTGTTCCAGACGGCAGCGTGTAAGAGCGACAGCGTCCTGACCAACCGGGCGGCCGGGGCGTTCAGCGACAGGACGACGGCCAATCAGGAGCCGGCGTCCTCGGGGGGCGGGGCTTACCTCCACCAATCACAGACGCTGCCTCAGGCCGACGTCTCTGCGCTGGACGAGCTGCTGCGGCACATCCATGAGGTCAGAAACATGTTCAAGACCAGTATAAGACTGGTGTAAAGTCAGTGTAAAGTCGGAGTGGAGTCGGTGTAAAGTCGGAGTGGAGTCGGTGTAAAGTCGGAGTGGAGTCGGTGTAAAGTCAGAGTGGAGTCGGTGTAAAGTTGGTGTAAAGTCGGAGTGGAGTCGGTGTAAAGTTGGTGTAAAGTCGGAGTGGAGTCGGTGTAAAGTTGGCGTAAAGTCGTTGTGGAGTCGGTGTAAAGTTGGTGTGAAGTCGGTGTAAAGTCGGTGCAAAGTCGGTGTAAAGTCATTGTGGAGTCGGTGTTAAGTCGGTGTAAAGTCATTGTGCAGTCAGTGTAAAGTTGGTGTAAAGTTGGTGTGGAGTCGGTGTAAAGTCGTTGTGGAGTCGTGTAAAGTCGGTGTAAAGTTGGTGTGGAGTCAGTGTAAAGTTGGTGTAAAGTCGATGTAAAGTTGGTATGGAGTCAGTGTAAAGTCAGTGTGGCGTCAGTGTAAAGTTGGTGTAAAGTCGGTGTGGAGTCAGTGTAAAGTCGGTGTAAAGTTGGTGTGGAGTCAGTGTAAAGTCGGTGTAAAGTTGGTGTGCCGTCAGTGTAAAGTTGGTGTAAAGTCGGTGTGGAGTCAGTGTAAAGTCGGTGTAAATTCGGTGTGGAGTCAGTGTAAAGTCGGTGTAAAGTTGGTGTGGCGTCAGTGTAAAGTTGGTGTAAAGTCGGTGTGGAGTCAGTGTAAAGTCGGTGTAAAGTTGGTGTGGCGTCAGTGTAAAGTTGGTGTAAAGTCGGTGTGGAGTCAGTGTAAAGTTGGTGTAAAGTGTGGAGTCGGCATAGGTTTCCCAAAACAGAATCCACGCGTTTTCTTGATGCTCTTGAGTGTTGGCGCGTTTCCCTGTCAGAACACACAGAACATGCAGCTACTGTTGGATTTGTACGTTTACATCAGCACCATGGCCAGCGTCCCGCCGGGGCCACAACCCGACATGTGACCAGGCCCAACCCGACATGTGACCAGGCCCCAACCCGACATGTGACCAGGGCCTAACCCGACATGTGACCAGGGCCTAACCCGACATGTGACCAGGGCCTAACCCGACATGTGACCAGGGCCCAACCCAACATGTGACCAGGCCCCAACCCGACATGTGACCAGGGCTTAACCCAACATGTGACCAGGGCCTAACCCGACATGTGACCAGGGCCTAACCCGACATGTGACCAGGCCCCAACTCGACATGTGACCAGGGCCTAACCCGACATGTGACCAGGGCCTAACCCGACATGTGACCAGGCCCCAACCCGACATGTGACCAGGCCCAACCCGACATGTGACCAGGCCCCAACCCGACATGTGACCAGGGCCCAACCCGACGTGACCAGGGCCTAACCCAAACTCGACATGTGACCAGGGCCCAACCCGATATGTGACGAGGCTCCAACCCAAACCCGACATGTGACCAGGCCCCAACCCGACATGTGACCAGGGCCCAACCCGACATGTGACCAGGCCCCAACCTGATATGTGACGAGGCTCCAACCCAAACCCGACATGTGACCAGGCCCCAACCCGACATGTGACCAGGGCCTAACCCGACATGTGACCAGGGCCCAACCCGACATGTGACCAGGCCCCAACCCGACATGTGACCAGGGCCTAACCTGACATGTGACCAGGGCCTAACCCGACATGTGACCAGGGCCCAACCCGACATGTGACCAGGGCCTAACCCAAACTCGACATGTGACCAGGACCTAACCCGACATGTGACCAGGGCTCAACCCGATATGTGACGAGGCCCCAACCCGACATGTGACCAGGCCCCAACCTGACATGTGACCAGGCCCCAACCCGACATGTGACCAGGCCCCAACCCGCCATGTGACCAGGGCTCAACCCGATATGTGACGAGGCCCCAACCCGACATGTGACCAGGCCCCAACCTGACATGTGACCAGGCCCCAACCCAAACCCGACATGTGACCAGGGCCTAACCCAAACTCGACATGTGACCAGGACCTAACCCGACATGTGACCAGGCCCCAACTCGACATGTGACCAGGGCCTAACCCAAACTCGACATGTGACCAGGACCTAACCCGACATGTGACCAGGGCTCAACCCGACATGTGACCAGGCCCCAACCCGCCATGTGACCAGGGCTCAACCCGATATGTGACGAGGCCCCAACCCGACATATGACCAGGCCCCAACCCGACATGTGACCAGGCCCCAACCCGACATGTGACCAGGGCTCAACCCGATATGTGACGAGGCCCCAACCCAACATGTGACCAGGCCCCAACCTGACATGTGACCAGGCCCCAACCCAAACCCGACATGTGACCAGGGCTCAACCCGACATGTGACCAGGGCCTAACCCAAACCCGATATGTGACGAGGCCCCAACCCGACATGTGACCAGGCCCCAACCTGACATGTGACCAGGCCCCAACCCAAACCCGATATGTGACGAGGCCCCAACCCGACATATGACCAGGACCTAACCCGACATGTGACCAGGGCTCAACCCGACATGTGACCAGGCCCCAACCCGCCATGTGACCAGGGCTCAACCCGATATGTGACGAGGCCCCAACCCGACATATGACCAGGCCCCAACCCGACATGTGACCAGGCCCCAACCCAAACCCGACATGTGACCAGGGCTCAACCCGATATGTGACCAGGCCCCAACCCAAACCCGACATGTGACCAGGGCTCAACCCGACATGTGACCAGGGCTCAACCCGATATGTGACCAGGCCCCAACCCAAACCCGACATGTGACCAGGGCTCAACCCGACATGTGACCAGGGCCTAACCCAAACCCGATATGTGACGAGGCTCCAACCCGACATGTGACCAGGCCCCAACCTGACATGTGACCAGGCCCCAACCCAAACCCGACATGTGACCAGGACTCAACCCGACATGTGACCAGGCCCCAACCCAAACCCAACATGTGACCAGGGCCTAACCCAAACCCGATATGTGACGAGGCCCCAACCCGACATGTGACCAGGCCCCAACCTGACATGTGACCAGGCCCCAACCCGACATGTGACCAGGCCCCAACCTGACATGTGACCAGGCCCCAACCTGACATGTGACCAGGCCCCAACCCAAACCCGACATGTGACCAGGGCCTAACCCAAACTCGACATGTGACCAGGACCTAACCCGACATGTGACCAGGGCTCAACCCAATATGTGACGAGGCCCCAACCCGACATGTGACCAGGCCCCAACCCAAACCCGACATGTGACCAGGGCTCAACCCGACATGTGACCAGGCCCCAACCCAAACCCGACATGTGACCAGGGCCTAACCCAAACCCGCCATGTGACCAGGGCTCAACCCGATATGTGACGAGGCCCCAACCCGACATGTGACCAGGCCCCAACCCAAACCCGACATGTGACCAGGGCCTAACCCAAACCCGACATGTGACCAGGGCCTAATGCAGAACAACCTCCGGTCCATCTGAACACGGTTCTGAACAGCTGCGTGGTTGTGGTTATGAACAGCTGCATGGTTCTGAACAGCTGCGTGATTCTGAACAGCTGCGTGGTTCTGGACAGCTGCGTGATTCTGAACAGCTGCGTGATTCTGAACAGCTGCGTGATTCTGAACAGCTGCGTGATTCTGAACAGCTGCGTGGTTCTGGACAGCTGCGTGATTCTGAACAGCTGCGTGGTTCTGGACAGCTGCGTGATTCTGAACAGCTGCGTGATTCTGAACAGCTGCATGGTTCTGTGTTTCAGGTGAGCGCTTCGGGGACTGGAGGAATCAAAGTCTTGACGTCGACGTCCTCGGGGCTGTACCCCCCCCTCCACCCCAACCACCCCCACCTGCACCTGCCCCCCCGAGCCCCGCCCACGGCCCCGCCTACGGCCCCACCCACAGCCCCGCCCCCTCACACCAGCACCACACGCACCCACCACTACAGCCCCAAACCGCCGGACCACAGCGCCGCGCCGCCCAAGCTCCTGGACCCGCCCCTCAGCGCCAAACGCCACGCCCCCCTGCAGCCTCGCCCCTCTGACGGCCACGCCCCCCTTCAGCCCCGCCCCTCCAGTGGCCACGCCCCCCGGCAGCTCGTCAAGATGGCCGCCACGTCAAGGACTCCCAGCCTCAGTCAGACCCAGGCGGGGTTTTTAGCTCGCATGAACACGAACAGCAGCAGTAACGGTCCTCCAGGGGGCGCTAACGCCAAACCCTCGGTCAGCCTGACGCGGCAGCACAGCTACAGCGAAGGACCCAAGTGTCAGAGAGTCGCTGTGAGGCGGAGTCTGTCGCTAAAGCCGCAGATTCCCCCAAAACCGCTGTTTCTGCCCAACGCCTCCACGGTAACGGAGACGCTACCAGAGACGCTAACGGAAAGGCTAACGGAAAGGCTAACGGAGCGGAGAACGGAGCAGCTAACGGGGGATGCGAGAAATAAGCAATAATGTAAACGATAAAATACAGGGCGTCCCAAACAATTCAACTTCATTTCGATGGTCAATAATTTTGGTAATTCTTGTTGAAATCACCTCAGATTTTCACAGAATGTTTAGGACCAGATAAAGATTAAATTCATTCTTCTGTTTGGGAGTGAACGGCTCCACCTGAAAACACAACACAAATAAAACATCACAGAGAAAAGCTTCATGTTTCTGAACATTCTGTGAAAATTTGAGGTGATTTCAACAAGAACTGACAAAATTACTGCCTGTGAAATGATGTGAATGTGAAGTTTTTGGGAGTCTGAACAACAATAAACACACGAATCCTCCAGAGCCACAGAGGAAAGACACGAGGGAAGGAAGGAAGGAGACGAGGAGACGGAAGAGACGAGGACCTAGGATACGAGGATGGAGGAGGCAAAAGAGAGACAGGAGACAGAGGATGCAGGAGAGAAGGATGAAGGATGCAGGAGATGAGTTCAGAGGAGACAGAAGAGACGAGGACAGAGGAGACAGAGGAGACAAGGACAGAGGAGACGAGGACAGAGGAGACAGAGGAGACAGAGGAGACAGAAGAGACGAGGAGACGAGGACAGAGGAGACGAGGACAGAGGAGACGAGGACAGAGGAGATGAGGACAGAGGAGATGAGGAGACAGAAGAGACGAGGACAGAGGAGACAGAGGATACGAGGACAGAGGAAACAGAGGAGACGAGGACAGAGGAGACAAGGACAGAGGAGACGAGGACAGGGGAGATGAGGACAGAGGACAGAGGAGACGAGGACAGAGGAGACGAGGACAGAGGAGACGAGGACAGAGGAGACAAGGACGGGAGATGAGGACAGAGGAGATGAGGACTGAGGACAGAGGAGACGAGGACTGAGGACAGAGGAGACGAGGACAGAGGAGACGAGGACAGGGGAGACGAGGACAGAGGAGACGAGGACAGAGGAGACAAGGACAGAGGAGACGAGGACAGAGGAGACGAGGACAGAGGAGACGCTTCAGTGACTCTGACTTTTTCAGACTTTTGATTTTAGTCAAAACTGAACGAAACTTTGAAACTTTGGAAAAGCTGAAACGGAGGAAACGGCGTCGGGAGAGTTTGAGGCTCCGGGTTGGTGGAGATTCCGGTTTGTGGAGATTCCGGTTTGTGGAGATTCCGGTTTGTGGAGATTCCGGTTTGTGGAGATTCCGGTTTGTGGAGATTCCGGTTTGTGGAGATTCCGGTTTGTGGAGATTCCGGTTTGTGGAGATTCCGGTTTGTGGATCCTGAAGTCGACGGTTCTGGATGTGTCTGTACCACATTGGTATCGCCGCCTTTTATATCCAAATATTCCTGAAATTAGTAAAACACATTTGTACTTTTTAAACTCTTTAAAAACTTTCATTAAAGTCACTGTGAAAAGTTCCTCCTGTTATTTTACACCAGCAAATCCCCGAACCCGGACCCGGTTCAGACCCGGTTCAGTCCTGGTTCAGACCCGGTTTAGTCCCGGTTTAGTCCCGGTTTAGTCCCGGTTCAGTCCTGGTTTAGACCTGGTTTAGACCTGGTTTAGTCCTGGTTCAGTCCTGGTTCAGTCCTGGTTTAGTCCCGGTTTAGTCCCGGTTCAGTCCTGGTTCAGTCCTGGTTTAGTCCCGGTTTAGTCCCGGTTCAGTCCTGGTTCAGTCCTGGTTTAGTCCTGGTTCAGTCCTGGTTTAGTCCCGGTTTAGTCCCGGTTCAGTCCTGGTTCAGTCCTGGTTTGGGGATTTGCAGGTCTGTGGTTTTGTGCTGGTTCACTCTCTAATATTTTTCACTCTCTAATATTTTTCACTCTCTAATATTTTTCACTCTCTAATATTTATTCTGTTTTTCTTCTGAAGCTTCTCGACTCAAAATTTCAATGTTTAGGCTGAAAAATGTTGTAAAAAACCTGAAGAATTCTGAACTCTGTTTCCGAAAACATTTCCAAATTTAAATCTTATATTTATTAAAGCTTCACTGTGTCACTTTTCTGTGGGGCTCGGTGGTGTCGGACACTGCGGGACATTCTGGACAAAGCTACAGCGTCTCCACGGCGACGAGGCGGCGACGGCAGAAAAGTGACGCAGTGCAGCTTTAGACGTAAAATCTAAAGGGTGAAAAGTGCGAGTGACTTTTGGAGGAAATGTGACGAACACGTTTGAGGTTCAGTCTGAGTCTGAGCCCAGTTCTTCTGCTTCAGGACCTGGAGTCACGGAAAGAACCAAGAACGAAATAAAAACACCTCCGAGCAGCAGGAGGAGGAGGAGGAGGAGGAGGGAGCAGCAGGAGGAGGAGGAGGGAGCAGCAGGAGGAGGAGGAGGAGGAGGAGGAGGGAGCAGCAGGAGGAGGAGGGAGCAGCAGGAGGAGGAGGAGGAGGAGGGAGCAGCAGGAGGAAGAGGAGGAGGAGGGAGCAGCAGGAGGAGGAGGAGGAGGGAGCAGCAGGAGGAGGAGGAGGAGGGAGCAGCAGCAGGAGGAGGAGGAGGGAGCAGCAGGAGGAGGAGGAGGAGGGAGCAGGAGGAGGAGGAGGAGGGAGCAGGAGGAGGAGGAGGGAGGAGGAGGAGGAGGGAGCAGCAGGAGGAGGAGGAGGAGGGAGCAGCAGCAGGAGGAGGAGGAGGGAGCAGCAGGAGGAGGAGGGAGCAGCAGGAGGAGGAGGGAGCAGCAGCAGGAGGAGGGAGCAGGAGGAGGAGGAGAAGGGAGCAGCAGGAGGAGGAGGAGGAGGGAGCAGCAGGAGGAGGAGGAGGAGGGAGCAGCAGCAGGAGGAGGAGGAGGGAGCAGCAGGAGGAGCAGCAGGAGGCAGCGCCCAGTTTCCTCCAGGTTCTGTCCGTGTCCATCAGACTTTTAAAAACGTGTTGTCTGAACTCTGCCTGTTTCAGATCAACGTGAACACAGAGCTGCACTTCCTGTAGAACAGGGCTGCACTTCCTGTAGAACAGGGCTGCACTTCCTGTAGAACAGGGCTGCACTTCCTGTAGAACAGAGCTGCACTTCCTGTAGAACAGGGCTGCACTTCCTGTAGAACAGGGCTGCACTTCCTGTAGAACAGGGCTGCACTTCCTGTAGAACAGGGCTGCACTTCCTGTAGAACAGGGCTGCACTTCCTGTAGAACAGAGCTGCACTTCCTGTAGAACAGAGCTGCACTTCCTGTAGAACAGGGCTGCACTTCCTGTAGAACAGGGCTGCACTTCCTGTAGAACAGGGCTGCACTTCCTGTAGAACAGGGCTGCACTTCCTGTAGAACAGGGCTGCACTTCCTGTAGAACAGGGCTGCACTTCCTGTAGAACAGAGCTGCACTTCCTGTAGAACAGGGCTGCACTTCCTGTAGAACAGGGCTGCACTTCCTGTAGAACAGAGCTGCACTTCCTGTAGAACAGAGCTGCACTTCCTGTAGAACAGAGCTGCACTTCCTGTAGAACAGAGCTGCACTTCCTGTAGAACACAGAGCTGCACTGCCTGTAGAACAGAGCTGCACTTCCTGTAGAACAGAGCTGCACTTCCTGTAGAACAGAGCTGCACTTCCTGTAGAACAGAGCTGCACTTCCTGTAGAACAGAGCTGCACTTCCTGTAGAACACAGAGCTGCACTTCCTGTAGAACAGAGCTGCACTTCCTGTAGAACAGAGCTGCACTTCCTGTAGAACACAGAGCTGCACTTCCTGTAGAACAGGGCTGCACTTCCTGTAGAACAGAGCTGCACTTCCTGTAGAACACAGAGCTGCACTGCCTGTAGAACAGAGCTGCACTTCCTGTAGAACAGAGCTGCACTTCCTGTAGAACAGAGCTGCACTTCCTGTAGAACAGAGCTGCACTTCCTGTAGAACAGAGCTGCACTTCCTGTAGAACACAGAGCTGCACTTCCTGTAGAACAGAGCTGCACTTCCTGTAGAACAGAGCTGCACTTCCTGTAGAACAGGGCTGCACTTCCTGTAGAACAGAGCTGCACTTCCTGTAGAACACAGAGCTGCACTTCCTGTAGAACAGGGCTGCACTTCCTGTAGAACAGGGCTGCACTTCCTGTAGAACAGGGCTGCACTTCCTGTAGAACAGAGCTGCACTTCCTGTAGAACAGGGCTGCACTTCCTGTAGAACAGGGCTGCACTTCCTGTAGAACAGGGCTGCACTTCCTGTAGAACAGGGCTGCACTTCCTGTAGAACAGGGCTGCACTTCCTGTAGAACAGAGCTGCACTTCCTGTAGAACAGAGCTGCACTTCCTGTAGAACAGGGCTGCACTTCCTGTAGAACAGGGCTGCACTTCCTGTAGAACAGGGCTGCACTTCCTGTAGAACAGGGCTGCACTTCCTGTAGAACAGGGCTGCACTTCCTGTAGAACAGGGCTGCACTTCCTGTAGAACAGAGCTGCACTTCCTGTAGAACAGGGCTGCACTTCCTGTAGAACAGGGCTGCACTTCCTGTAGAACAGAGCTGCACTTCCTGTAGAACAGAGCTGCACTTCCTGTAGAACAGAGCTGCACTTCCTGTAGAACAGAGCTGCACTTCCTGTAGAACACAGAGCTGCACTGCCTGTAGAACAGAGCTGCACTTCCTGTAGAACAGAGCTGCACTTCCTGTAGAACAGAGCTGCACTTCCTGTAGAACAGAGCTGCACTTCCTGTAGAACAGAGCTGCACTTCCTGTAGAACACAGAGCTGCACTTCCTGTAGAACAGAGCTGCACTTCCTGTAGAACAGAGCTGCACTTCCTGTAGAACACAGAGCTGCACTTCCTGTAGAACAGGGCTGCACTTCCTGTAGAACAGAGCTGCACTTCCTGTAGAACACAGAGCTGCACTGCCTGTAGAACAGAGCTGCACTTCCTGTAGAACAGAGCTGCACTTCCTGTAGAACAGAGCTGCACTTCCTGTAGAACAGAGCTGCACTTCCTGTAGAACAGAGCTGCACTTCCTGTAGAACACAGAGCTGCACTTCCTGTAGAACAGAGCTGCACTTCCTGTAGAACAGAGCTGCACTTCCTGTAGAACACAGAGCTGCACTGCCTGTAGAACAGAGCTGCACTTCCTGTAGAACACAGAGCTGCACTTCCTGTAGAACAGGGCTGCACTTCCTGTAGAACAGAGCTGCACTTCCTGTAGAACACAGAGCTCCGCCCCTCGCTCCAGTTTCCGGGGCTTTGAAAACTGCCTCAGGATTTGACTTTTCGGGAAAATCAGGTCCAAGTGTAAATTCCAAAGTGCAAAGTCCCGGGATCCTGGTTCTGAACAGATCCTGAGTCTGAAGAACTCACAGGTTCACCCAGGACCAGAGTGAGGAGAAACTGCACCTGCCCCGAGTCAGGACCAGAGTGAGGAGAAACTGCACCTGCCCCGAGTCAGGACCAGAGTGAGGAGAAACTGCACCTGCCCCGAGTCAGGACCAGAGTGAGGAGAAACTGCACCTGCCCCGAGTCAGGACCAGAGTGAGGAGAAACTGCACCTGCCCGAGTCAGGACCAGAGTGAGGAGAAACTGCACCTGCCCCGAGTCAGGACCAGAGTGAGGAGAAACTGCACATGCCACGAGTCAGGACCAGAGTGAGGAGAAACTGCACCTGCCCCGAGTCAGGACCAGAGTGAGGAGAAACTGCCCCTGACCAGAGTCAGGACCAGAGTGAGGAGAAACTGCACCTGCCCCGAGTCAGGACCAGAGTGAGGAGAAACTGCCCCTGCCCCGAGTCAGGACCAGAGTGAGGAGAAACTGCACCTGCCCCGAGTCAGGACCAGAGTGAGGAGAAACTGCACCTGCCCCGAGTCAGGACCAGAGTGAGGAGAAACTGCACCTGCCCCGAGTCAGGACCAGAGTGAGGAGAAACTGCACCTGCCCCGAGTCAGGACCAGAGTGAGGAGAAACTGCCCCTGCCCCGAGTCAGGACCAGAGTGAGGAGAAACTGCACCTGCCCCGAGTCAGGACCAGAGTGAGGAGAAACTGCACCTTCACCGAGTCAGGACCAGAGTGAGGAGAAACTGCACCTGCCCCGAGTCAGGACCAGAGTGAGGAGAAACTGCACCTGCCCCGAGTCAGGACCAGAGTGAGGAGAAACTGCACCTGCCCCGAGTCAGGACCAGAGTGAGGAGAAACTGCACCTGCCCCGAGTCAGGACCAGAGTGAGGAGAAACTGCACCTGCCCGAGTCAGGACCAGAGTGAGGAGAAACTGCACCTGCCCCGAGTCAGGACCAGAGTGAGGAGAAACTGCACCTGCCCCGAGTCAGGACCAGAGTGAGGAGAAACTGCACCTGCCCCGAGTCAGGACCAGAGTGAGGAGAAACTGCACCTGCCCCGAGTCAGGACCAGAGTGAGGAGAAACTGCCCCTGCCCCGAGTCAGGACCAGAGTGAGGAGAAACTGCACCTGCCCCGAGTCAGGACCAGAGTGAGGAGAAACTGCACCTGCCCCGAGTCAGAAGAAGAAACTGTGGCTCTTTTTGTGCCTCCAGTCTCCAGTACAGTTTGCTCAGCAGCAGAAGCAGAAGAACTGAGCTCAGACTCTGTGGAGGAAGTCGGAGCTGATGAGACCCACAGACTCAGAGAAACTTGAACACTTTCCTCAGTTTGGCCGTTTTCATTAGGTTTTATATTATTTACATTTTGACTTCCTGGTTGGAAATCGTGACATCACAACAGGGAAATCGATTTTCCTGCAGCGACACTGAGGAACACGAGGAACTGAGAAAAGTCTGTGCGCCGTTCGTTCTTTTGGATTTAAATTAAGAACGAAAAACAATGAAATGGGACGTTTGTTATTTCATGATTTCATTTTAGCGTCAAACAAACACAGATTTCCTCTGTTTCAATATTTCATTTAAAGTGGATTTAAATCCCACCAGTGAAAAACAGTCTGATGTCTGTTTTAATGCTGAGCTTTTCTCCTCTGGGTTTTCTGAAGTTCTGCTGAACGACTCACAGCAAAAAAGGCCTGTGAAAAATATGAACAAAACTATTTTGAGGTAAAAATGCCCGATTTTAAGTGAAATTATCTGAAATTTTCACTTACCAAGTTTTTTTAAAACAAGACGAAAAATGAATCTTGTTCTAAGCAGAAAACACGAGTTTCAAGTATTTATGGACAGATTTTTCCCCTTGTTGGTTTGAGGAGGAAGTTAAAGAGGCTTAACCTGGACTGAGTTAATATAAAAAGTGCTCAGAATAAGTTGTAATATCGAGATAAGATAAATCAGGATGAAATATCTGGAAACAAGGAAAAAAATCTCATCTTATTAAGTAAAAAATCTTTAAATTGATCTTTGAAGATGAATCTGTTTAATTCAAGTCAGTTTAACTATGGTAGAAAATCCTGAAATATGGCGTCAGTTTCGTGGACAAATATGTTTCTTCTTTTTCTTTGGCGTCTGAGAAAATAAATGTTGAACAGGACGAGAAACAGAAGCAGAAACTCTCAGCTCCACAGAAGGAGAAGAAAGAGTTTATTCTCGATTCATGTTTGACAGAACTTCAGATAAACCAGAGTTTTTTCTGATCCACATCAGTTTGTATTTAAACTGTTCAATAACAAACGCGTGTGTCACAAAGCAATAACCCCACAGCGCCCTCTGCTGCACACTCTGTACACTGCACCGCTTCACAAAACCGGAAATAAAACATGGAAATCACGTGACTCTGACTCTTCACTGTCGCCATGGAAACATCAGACCTACGAATAAATGGCAAAGGTTCAAATGTCCAGTTTTAGTCCAGTTTTAGCCCAGTTTTAGCCCAGTTTTAGTCCAGTTTTAGTCCAGTTTAGTCCAGTTTTAGTCCAGAAAAGTCCCAGTTTTAGCCCAGTTTTAGCCCAGTTTTAGTCCAGTTTTAGTCCAGTTTAGTCCAGTTTTAGTCCAGAAAAGTCCCAGTTTTAGTCCAGTTTTAGTCCAGTTTTAGTCCAGTTTTAGCCCAGTACAGTCCCAGTTTTAGTCCAGTTTTAGCCCAGTTTTAGCCCAGTACAGTCCCAGTTTTAGTCCAGTTTTAGCCCAGTACAGTCCCAGTTTTAGTCCAGTTTTAGCCCAGTACAGTCCCAGTTTTAGTCCAGTTTTAGTCCAGTTTTAGCCCAGTTTTAGTCCAGTTTTAGCCTAGTTTTAGCCCAGTACAGTCCCAGTTTTAGTCCAGTTTTAGCCCAGTTTTAGTCCAGTTTTAGTCCAGTTTTAGTCCAGTTTTAGCCCAGTACAGTCCCAGTTTTAGCCCAGTTTTAGTCCAGTTTAGTCCAGTTTTAGTCCAGTTTTAGTCCAGTTTTAGCCCAGTACAGTCCCAGTTTTAGTCCAGTTTTAGCCCAGTTTTAGCCCAGTACAGTCCCAGTTTTAGTCCAGTTTTAGCCCAGTACAGTCCCAGTTTTAGTCCAGTTTTAGCCCAGTAAAGTCCCAGTTTTAGTCCAGTTTTAGCCCAGTTTTAGCCCAGTTTTAGTCCAGTTTTAGTCCAGTTTTAGCCCAGTACAGTCCCAGTTTTAGTCCATGTCACGGGGTTCTACTTGGGAAATGACGATGCCGTAGTCAGAAGGATGTGGTTTTTTTCGTGTTTTATTGAACAATTGTGTCCCCAAAAGGAAAAGTTTGAAGAGTGCTTCCACATACAGGTCCCGAACCAGACTGACTGAGGGAGGGTGAGCGGCTCTTTTATACCCCCAAGGCTCCTCCCCCAAACCAATTAACGTTTTACTACAGGTTTCTCCCTTTAAACCCGGGTTAATCAATCTAACATAAATATTGGAAAATATGGAAAAACATATTGCACAACATGGCCATGTCCCTGCGCCTGTAAACGAACTGGGAAAATTAAGGTTAATATTTTATTGCCAAGGGTGATATTTTGTGGTGACGTCACAGTGACGTCAGACGCCAGGGTCAGACGCCAGGGTCAGACGCCAGGGTCCCGCGCGGGAACGTGTAAATAGGAGGTGATTGTCGGGGCTCTGTTTGACTTGCGAACGGAAAATGGACACCGGCCGAAGCCAGCGGGAGGACGAAGTTATGGAGATGGATGATTTGACAGCGGACTTGTGTCACCCAAGACTCCTGCGGTGGTGGACGGTAAATATAGCGGGGAACAGAGCGGACGGACGGGGAGCGGGAAATGGAGCGGGGAACCGGCAGAGAATGAATGAAACCAGGTGAGCGGGTGCGGGCTTTTCGGGCGGGCCTAGGCCAGCACGGGCTATGACGGGGCTACTCCGTCACAGTCCAGTTTTAGCCTAGTTTTAGCCCAGTTTTAGTCCAGTTTTAGTCCAGTTTTAGTCCAGTTTTAGTCCAGTTTTAGCCCAGTACAGTCCCAGTTTTAATAATAATAATAATGCATCAGTTTTATACAGCACTTTTCTGGACACTCAAAGACTCTTTACAGCATTATTCATTCACTCCAGACCCGGTGGTGTAAACTACTGTTGTAGCCACAGCTGCCCTGGGGCAGACTGACGGAAGCGAGGCTTTTAGTCCAGTTTTAGCACCCAGTCGTTTTAGCCCCCAGTTTTACCAGTTTTACACCAGTACACTCACACACACACCACTTTCATACTAGACAATGTGGGTGATGTGTCTTGCCTAAGGACACTACGACAGTTTTTGTGACTGGCGCCCCCTGTGGCACCTGGAATTCCCAGTGTCTCCATCCAAGTACTGACCAGGCCCTGAGCTCCTGAGATCTGACGGGATCAGGCTTTGACGAGCCGGTGTGGCCACAGTTTTAGCCCAGTACAGTCCCAGTTTTAGTCCAGTTTTACTCCAGTTTTACTCCAGTTTTAGTCCACTTTTAGTCCACTTTTAGTCCACTTTTAGTCCAGTTTTAGCCCAGTAAAGTCCCAGTTTTAGTCCAGTTTTAGCCCAGTTTTAGTCCAGTTTTAGTCCAGTTTTAGTCCAGTTTTAGCCCAGTACAGTCCCAGTTTTAGCCCAGTACAGTCCCAGTTTTAGTCCAGTTTTAGTCCAGTTTTAGCCCAGTACAGTCCCAGTTTTAGTCCAGTTTTAGCCCAGTTTTAGTCCAGTTTTAGCCCAGTACAGTCCCAGTTTTAGTCCAGTTTTAGCCCAGTTTTAGTCCAGTTTTAGCCCAGTACAGTCCCAGTTTTAGTCCAGTTTTAGTCCAGTTTTAGCCCAGTTTTAGTCCAGTTTTAGTCCAGTTTTAGTCCAGTTTTAGTCCAGTTTTAGCCCAGTGAAGTCCCAGTTTTAGCCCAGTTTTAGTCCACTTTTAGTCCAGTTTTAGTCCAGTTTACTCCAGTTTTAGTCCAGTTTTAGTCCACTTTTAGTCCACTTTTAGTCCAGTTTTAGCTCAGTAAAGTCCCAGTTTTAGTCCAGTTTTAGTCCAGTTTTAGTCCAGTTTTAGTCCAGTTTTAGCCCAGTTTTAGTCCAGTTTTAGTCCACTTTTAGTCCAGTTTTAGTCCAGTTTTAGTCCAGTTTTAGCCCAGTGAAGTCCCAGTTTTAGCCCAGTTTTAGTCCACTTTTAGTCCAGTTTTAGTCCAGTTTTAGCCCAGTGAAGTCCCAGTTTTGGTCCAGTTTTAGTTCAGTTTTATTCCAGTTTTAGCCCAGTGAAGTCCCAGTTTTAGCCCAGTTTTAGTCCACTTTTAGTTCAGTTTATTCCAGTTTTAGCCCAGTAAAGTCCCAGTTTTAGTCCAGTTTTAGCCCAGTGAAGTCCCAGTTTTAGTCCAGTTTTAGTTCAGTTTTATTCCAGTTTTAGCCCAGTAAAGTCCCAGTTTTAGCCCAGTTTTAGCCCAGTTTTAGTCCACTTTTAGTCCAGTTTTAGTCCAGTTTACTCCAGTTTTAGTCCAGTTTTAGTCCACTTTTAGTCCACTTTTAGTCCAGTTTTAGCTCAGTAAAGTCCCAGTTTTAGTCCAGTTTTAGTCCAGTTTTAGTCCAGTTTTAGCCCAGTTTTAGTCCACTTTTAGTCCAGTTTTAGTCCAGTTTTAGTCCAGTTTTAGCCCAGTGAAGTCCCAGTTTTAGCCCAGTTTTAGTCCACTTTTAGTCCAGTTTTAGTCCAGTTTTAGCCCAGTGAAGTCCCAGTTTTGGTCCAGTTTTAGTTCAGTTTTATTCCAGTTTTAGCCCAGTGAAGTCCCAGTTTTAGCCCAGTTTTAGTCCACTTTTAGTTCAGTTTATTCCAGTTTTAGCCCAGTAAAGTCCCAGTTTTAGTCCAGTTTTAGCCCAGTGAAGTCCCAGTTTTAGTCCAGTTTTAGTTCAGTTTTATTCCAGTTTTAGCCCAGTGAAGTCCCAGTTTTAGTCCAGTTTTAGTTCAGTTTTATTCCAGTTTTAGCCCAGTAAAGTCCCAGTTTTAGTCCAGTTTTAGTCCAGTTTTAGTCCACTTTTAGTCCACTTTTAGTCCAGTTTTAGCTCAGTAAAGTCCCAGTTTTAGTCCAGTTTTAGTCCAGTTTTAGCCCAGTTTTAGTCCACTTTTAGTCCAGTTTTAGTCCAGTTTTAGTCCAGTTTTAGCCCAGTGAAGTCCCAGTTTTAGCCCAGTTTTAGTCCACTTTTAGTCCAGTTTTAGTCCAGTTTACTCCAGTTTTAGTCCAGTTTTAGTCCACTTTTAGTCCACTTTTAGTCCAGTTTTAGCTCAGTAAAGTCCCAGTTTTAGTCCAGTTTTAGTCCAGTTTTAGTCCAGTTTTAGCCCAGTTTTAGTCCACTTTTAGTCCAGTTTTAGTCCAGTTTTAGTCCAGTTTTAGCCCAGTGAAGTCCCAGTTTTAGCCCAGTTTTAGTCCACTTTTAGTCCAGTTTTAGTCCAGTTTTAGCCCAGTGAAGTCCCAGTTTTGGTCCAGTTTTAGTTCAGTTTTATTCCAGTTTTAGCCCAGTGAAGTCCCAGTTTTAGCCCAGTTTTAGTCCACTTTTAGTTCAGTTTATTCCAGTTTTAGCCCAGTAAAGTCCCAGTTTTAGCCTAGTTTTAGCCCAGTGAAGTCCCAGTTTTAGTCCAGTTTTAGCCCAGTTTTAGCCCAGTTTTAATCCAGTTTTAGTCAGTGTGAAGCAAATTGGTGTTTTACGTGGAAGTTCAGAACTTGCCCCCATCACTGCACTAGTTCAGAACTTGCCCCCATCACTGCACTAGTTCAGAACTTGCCCCCATCACTGCACTAGTTCAGAACTTGCCCCCATCACTACACTAGTTCAGAACTTGCCCCATCACTACACTAGTTCAGAACTTGCCCCCATCACTACACTAGTTCAGAACTTGCCCCCATCACTACACTAGTTCAGAACTTGCCCCCATCACTGCACTAGTTCAGAACTTACCCCCATCACTGCATTAGTTTGTTTCCTTCACAGACTCACACACAGTCAGATTCTCCACTGAGGAAACACTGATCTGTGCTGTTTTTTGGCTTCTGACAGAATTCACCTCTAGAAAACGACTTTAGCTTCAGACGCACAGAGTTCAGGTTTAATTGAGTGTTTGACATTTTTAAGTGTTGTTTTAAAGTCTCTCAGTCGCGTTTGTCGTGTTATTGAGTGACACTAAACTCCAGTGCGCAGGAATAAATCTGTTTTAATGATTTAACTGCGGTTGTTTCTGTGTCCTGCAGTTTCCTTCAGCGGTTTTATTCACTCACATGTAAATCACCACCAGGGGGCAGCGTTCTGAAGCCCCAGTGCTCTGCAGCGCCACCACATGGACTCGCTCTGTTCAGGTTTTCACTCAGGATAAATATGAACTTTGTGCTTTTCTCAAACATCCAGAGTCAAGAATCCAAATGATTTTATGAATGTCTTTATTTATAATATTTTGCACTTGTATTAAAATCACCCGACGCACCTGGGATTATTTCATTTATTCTGTCAAGACCGTTTCTTGAACCATCATTAAATATGTGAACTGAGCTGTTCTAACAAACTGTCTTTTAGGAAAGATTCAAAGTTTATATGAAGATCTGTAACAGACACGAAACAGAAAAGACGAGAAACAGAAACACAGACACACAGAGGGTGAATGATTATGTCAGTGGAACAGGGTCTGTGTCTGTGTCTCTGTGTCTGTGTCTCTGTCTGTGTCTCTGTGTCTGTGTCTCTGTGTGTCTGTGTGTCTGTGTCTGTGTCTCTGTGTCTCTGTGTCTGTGTCTGTGTGTCTCTGTGTCTCTGTGTCTGTGTCTCTGTGTCTGTGTCTCTGTGTCTGTGTCTCTGTGTCTGTGTCTCTGTCTCTGTGTCTGTGTCTCTGTGTCTGTGTCTCTGTGTCTCTGTGTCTCTGTGTCTGTGTCTGTGTCTCTGTGTCTGTGTCTCTGTGTCTGTGTCTCTGTGTCTGTGTCTCTGTGTCTGTGTCTCTGTGTCTGTGTCTGTCTGTGTCTCTGTGTCTGTGTCTGTGTCTCTGTGTCTGTGTCTGTGTCTGTGTCTGTGTCTGTGTCTCTGTGTCTGTGTCTCTGTGTCTGTGTCTCTGTGTCTGTGTCTCTGTGTCTGTGTCTCTGTGTGTCTGTGTCTCTGTGTCTGTGTCTCTGTGTCTGTGTCTCTGTGTCTCTGTGTCTGTGTCTCTGTGTCTGTGTCTGTGTGTCTGTGTCTCTGTGTCTGTGTCTCTGTGTCTGTGTGTCTGTGTCTGTGTGTCTGTGTCTGTGTCTGTGTGTCTGTGTCTGTGTGTCTGTGTCTCTGTGTCAGTGTCTCTGTGTCTCTGTGTCTGTGTCTGTGTCTGTGTCTCTGTGTCTGTGTCTCTGTGTCTGTGTCTCTGTCTGTGTCTCTGTCTCTGTGTCTGTGTCTCTGTGTCTCTGTCTCTGTGTCTCTGTCTGTCTCTGTGTCTGTATCTCTGTGTCTCTGTGTCTGTGTCTCTGTGTCTGTGTCTCTGTGTCTGTGTCTCTGTCTCTGTGTCTGTGTCTCTGTCTCTGTGTCTCTGTCTGTCTCTGTGTCTGTATCTCTGTGTCTCTGTGTCTCTGTCTCTGTCTCTGTGTCTGTGTCTCTGTGTCTGTGTCTCTGTCTGTGTCTCTGTCTCTGTGTCTCTGTCTCTGTGTCTCTGTGTGTCTGTCTCTGTGTCTGTATCTCTGTGTCTGTGTCTATGTCTGTGTCTCTGTGTCTGTCTCTGTCTCTGTCTCTGTGTCTCTGTGTCTGTGTCTCTGTGTCTGTCTCTGTGTCTGTGTCTGTGTCTGTGTCTCTGTGTCTGTGTCTGTGTCTCTGTGTCTGTGTCTGTGTCTGTGTCTGTGTCTCTGTGTCTGTCTCTGTGTCTGTCTCTGTCTCTGTGTCTGTGTCTCTGTGTCTGTGTCTCTGTGTCTGTATCTCTGTGTGTGTCTGTGTCTGTATCTCTCTGTCTCTGTGTCTGTGTCTGTGTCTGTATCTCTGTGTCTCTGTGTCTCTGTCTCTGTCTCTGTGTCTCTGTCTCTGTGTCTGTGTCTCTGTGTCTGTGTCTGTGTCTCTGTGTCTGTATCTCTGTGTCTCTGTCTCTGTCTCTGTGTCTCTGTCTCTGTGTCTGTGTCTCTGTGTCTGTGTCTCTGTGTCTGTATCTCTCTGTCTCTGTGTCTGTGTCTCTGTCTCTGTGTCTGTGTCTCTGTCTCTGTATCTCTGTGTCTCTGTGTCTGTGTCTGTATCTCTGTGTCTCTGTGTCTCTGTCTCTGTCTCTGTGTCTCTGTCTCTGTGTCTGTGTCTCTGTGTCTGTGTGTCTGTGTCTCTGTGTCTGTGTCTCTGTGTCTGTGTCTGTGTCTGTCTCTGTGTCTCTGTGTCTGTGTCTCTGTGTCTGTGTCTCTGTGTCTGTGTCTGTATCTCTGTGTCTCTGTGTCTCTTCATAAATTATTCAGAGAATTTTCCTTTTTAAATACGAAAATAAATAATAAAACAATTCAAATAAAGTCTTGAGGAGATTAAAGTGGAACTGTGGAACTTTCCTGCTGCGGTTTCCGTGGAGACGACCTTGAGTTCCCTGGAATGTTCCGTGACGTCCTTTTCGATCACTCAAAAATACAACAGTTCTCTCGCCTCTCCACAGATCCGACCCGTAAACAGGTTTAATCTGTACTGTGGAACATTCCGGACAGAACCGTCACATCTCCATGGAGACGAGCAGGAAAGTTGCTCAGTGCAGCTTTAAGGAGGAAAGATAAAAGGATAAAAATCACACAGGCTCAGATCTCTTAAATTATTTTTTTTTCGGTTTTATCTGCTTTACATTGGCTACCTGTCAAATTCAGAATTGATTTTAAAATTTTAGTCTTGACTTTTAGAGCTTTTAATGGACAGGCCCCTGAATACATTTCAGAAATGTTGGTTCCTTACACCTCTGGCCGCTCCCTCCGGTCTTCAGGCCAAAACCTCCTGAAGGTCCCAAAGACCCGATTTAAAACTCGAGGAGACCTGTCCTTTCAGGCAGTCGCCCCTAGACTGTGGAGGCCTCTGCCTCTGTCTCTGTGTGGCTGAATCTGTTGATTCTTTTAAAAAGCAGCTAAAGACACTATTATTCAAACAAGCTTTTAGTTAATTCACTGCGCTTTGTCTTATTTACCTGTTTTAACATTTATTATTGTTGTTTTGCATTTTATCTATTTTTACTCGCACTCTGTAAAGCACTTTGTGATTTTATCTGTGAAAGGTGCTATATAAATAAAGTTTACTTACTTACTTACTTACTTAAATTAAATTAAATTATTGGCAACATCAAAATCATTTCTGAACATTTCCTTAAGTCATTTCTACAAAGAATTAAAAATATGTAAAATTATAATTTCCGGGAGCGGCAGGAGGAGTTTGTTCCCACAGAAAGGAGAGTTCTGTCCGTCTGCAGCAGCATCAGTGAGAATTTATCCGAGGAAAAGTCTGTTTTTAGTGTAGGTAAATAAACCGGACGCCCTGTGGTTCGGGGGAGAAGAAACGAGCTGCAGGGAAAAGCAGCAGGAGGAGGACGAGTGTCTACAGACGGCACCAGGGCTTCAGTTCTCTCTGGAACCTCGTTACAAACGGTTTTCCAGCAGGATTTTGGCAAAAACTCTGGAATAGAAACGATTTTACTGTTTGGGAGAAAGAATTTTGCAATAATTTATGACCAGAACCAAAATACCGACTCTGCCCTGTTCTGTTCTGTGCTGAAATACGTGTGTTTTCTGATTTGATCAGATTTGTAAATCACGTTTAAAGAAGACGCATTCGGGTTAATCTGTGTCTGATTTGACAATCTGTGTTTGATTTGACATAATCTGTGTCTGATTTGACCTAATCTGTGTCTGATTTGACATAATCTGTGTCTGATTTGACCTAATCTGTCTGATTTGACATAATTTGTGGTTGATTTGACCTAATCTGTGTCTGATTTGACATAATTTGTGGTTGATTTGACCTAATCTGTGTCTGATTTGACCTAATCCGTGTCTGATTTGACAATCCGTGTTTGATTTGACAATCTGTGTTTGATTTGACATAATCTGTGTCTGATTTGACATAATCTGTGTCTGATTTGACAATCTGTGTTTGATTTGACATAATCTGTGTCTGATTTGACCTAATCTGTGTCTGATTTGACAATCTGTGTTTGATTTGACAATCTGTGTTTGATTTGACATAATCTGTGTCTGATTTGACCTAATATGTGTCTGATTTGACCTAATCTGTGGTTGATTTGACATAATCTGTGTCTGATTTGACATAATCTGTGGTTGATTTGACATAATCTGTGTCTGATTTGACATAATCTGTGTCTGATTTGACATAGCCTAATCTGTGTTTGATTTGACATAATCTGTGTCTGATTTGACCTAATCTGTCTGATTTGACATAATTTGTGGTTGATTTGACATAATCTGTGTCTGATTTGACATAATCTGTGTCTGATTTGACCTAATCTGTGTCTGATTTGACATAATCTGTGGTTGATTTGACATAATCTATGTCTGATTTGACCTAATCTGTGTCTGATTTGACATAATCTGTGGTTGATTTGACATAATCTGTGTTTGATTTGACAACCTGTGTCTGATTTGACCTAATCTGTGTCTGGTTTGACATAATCTGTGGTTAATTTGACAAAATCTGTGTCTGATCTGACATAATCTGTGTCTGGATTGACATAATACGTCTCCTTTAAAATGATTTGATTTGGAAAACTAATACAAGTGTGGAATGGTGTATTCGGTCCTGTAATTCAAGCCATTCTCTCGATTTTTGCAGTGTATGACGAGTGTTCCTGAAGTACCCGCCCCTTCCACCGGGGGCAGTAATCCTCGTGTTAGTGCAGTACAGAAGAGAACGGCGTGAGCACCACTGGAATCAGAGTCTGTCAGAGTTCATGAGGCCTTCACTCCCAGTGGCTCCTCTGGGCTGCGTCCCACTTCTCCTTCCTCACCTCCTCCTGGAATCCTCGCCTCCATTCGGAAGGAAATGACTGAGGAGACACAGCGAGGACAGAGGAGACACAGAGAGGACAGAGGAGACTCAGCGAGGACAGAGGAGACACAGAGAGGACAGAGGAGACTCAGCGAGGACAGAGGAGACACAGAGAGGACAGAGGAGACACAGCGAGGACAGAGGAGACTCAGAGAGGACAGAGGAGGCTCAGCGAGGACAGAGGAGGCTCAGCGAGGACAGAGGAGGCTCCGCGAGGACAGAGGAGGCTCCGCGAGGACAGAGGAGGCTCAGCGAGGACAGAGGAGACACAGAGAGGACAGAGGAGGCTCAGCGAGGACAGAGGAGGCTCCGCGAGGACAGAGGAGGCTCCGCGAGGACAGAGGAGGCTCAGCGAGGACAGAGGAGGCTCAGCGAGGACAGAGGAGGCTCAGCGAGGACAGAGGAGGCTCAGCGAGGACAGAGGAGGCTCAGCGAGGACAGAGGAGGCTCCGCGAGGACAGAGGAGGCTCCGCGAGGACAGAGGAGGCTCAGCGAGGACAGAGGAGGCTCAGCGAGGACAGAGGAGACACAGAGAGGACAGAGGAGGCTCAGCGAGGACAGAGGAGACTCAGCAAAGACAGAGGAGGCTCAGCGAGGACAGAGGAGGCTCAGAGAGGACAGAGGAGGCTCAGTGAGGACAGAGGAGGCTCAGCAAAGACAGAGGAGGCTCAGCGAGGACAGAGGAGGCTCAGCGAGGACAGAGGAGACTCAGCAAAGACAGGAGGCTCAGGGAGGACAGAGGAGGCTCAGCGAGGACAGAGGAGGCTCAGCGAGGACAGAGGAGACTCAGCAAAGACAGAGGAGGCTCAGCGAGGACAGAGGAGGCTCAGCGAGGACAGAGGAGGCTCAGCGAGGACAGAGGAGGCTCAGCGAGGACAGAGGAGGCTCAGCGAGGACAGAGGAGACTCAGCAAAGACAGAGGAGGCTCAGCGAGGACAGAGGAGGCTCAGCGAGGACAGAGGAGGCTCAGCGAGGACAGAGGAGACTCAGCAAAGACAGAGGAGACAGCTGCAAATCAGAGGAGGAGGGCTGAATGAAGGAGTGTGGTGACAGAGAAATGGGACGGGCCTCGGTGAAGTGGGCGGGTCTCAAACGTCTCGAAGGCCGACGTGTCCGTGAAGCTTCGGGTCGGAAACAGGACTTTGCTCCAAATGGCACAGGAGAAAAGTCTGGAGACGTTTGTGACAGATTCCACATGAGGCTGAAATGTGGTTTCCTCGTCACGAACAGACCTGGAGTCGGGTTCTGTTTCAGTCACATGTTTAACACATCATTTCTCTTCAAATAAACGACCTCTAGACGAGAATGAGGCGTCTCAGAAGAGGTTTGGGCGGTAATCCAGTTTCCCGCGGTATCAAAAGTATCACTAGGATCAGTTTCATCAGCGTCATTATAAAAATCTGCGTCAGGAGCTAAACCCACAGCAGGACTTCCTCCCTCCGCTCTCTCTCCTCTTCAAACGTGGTTCCGCTCGGAGATTTCCCTCCACACGCAGCAGGAAGAAGAAAAAAACCCGACTGACGCTTCGTGTGGATGTGGAGCCCAAAAGTTTGTGACGGAGACGTTTTACTGAAGCCGAGAGTCGAGAGGGGACGAGGCTGAAGAGGAGAAAGTTCCCGAGGGCGAAGTCAGACTTTCACGGAGGAGACGGAAAAGAACAATTTCTGGTTCTGATCCAAACGTGTTTGTGTCGTCCGACCTGCACCTCCCGAACTTTCTAACGACGCCTCAAAACGCCGCAGACATAAGGGCTGTGATTGGTCCTCTGCCGCAGACATAAGGGCTGTGATTGGTCCTCTGCCGCAGACATAAGGGCTGTGATTGGTCCTCTGCCGCAGACATAAGGGCTGTGATTGGTCCTCTGCACCGCTCTACATCTCCTCCTCATTCTAGACTCTGAGGAATCATGTGTTTAATGCAGCTTTAAACATTTGTTTACGTTTTACACAAACCAAACTTCAAAGCGCATGGCTCATTAGCATACAGCTCATTAGCATACACCTCATTTGCATACAGTATAAGCGCTGATAAAAACAGCTCGTGCTCTGATGCTGCAGAGTTTGGTTTGATCAGAACTTGTGCCTCATCTTCAAATCTAAAACTGTGACTCTGTTTCTGAAGGTTTAGGAGCAGAAACAGAATAATTCTGAATGAGTCACAGTAAAACCGTAAACCCGGGAAAACGATGAGACGGTTTAACGGGATCAACATGTGGATACCGCCCAAACCTGCCTCAGAACGAGTAAAACAAAATGAAGAACCTGCACTACAAAAAAGGATTTTCTAGCACTTGAATTAAGCAGATTCATCTTAAAAGTCCATTTTAAGACTTTTTTACTTAATAAGATGAGATTTTTTCACTTGTTTCAAGATATTCATCCTGATTTATCTTATCTCAATATTACAACTTATTCTGAGCACTTTTTATATGAACTCAGTCCAGGTTAAGCCTCTTTAACTTCCTCCTCAAACCAATAAGGGGAAAAATCCGTCCATAAACACTTGAAACTCGTGTTTTCTGCTTAGAACAAGATTCAGATTTCGTCTTGTTTGAAGATCAGATCAGAGACATCTGCAGTGAATGTGGATCATTTCAGCTCTGGATCTGTTGAGAAAAGGTAAAGGGTAAAAGGAGCTGTTCACTTGAAAACGAACCACAACTCCAGGTGTGTTTCTGAGGAAGGGGCCGCATTAGTTTCCCGCTCATACGAGTCAGATCTGTGTGGTTTGGGGCCCTTAAATAAAGGCTGGATAAATAGTTTGTTTATGGCTCAGAGCAGGAGGTCCAGAGAGGCCCTCAAACCTCCGCTCGCGTTCCCCAGGCGCTGCCACAGGAGACGCCTGTGGCAGGGGAGGCCGGTGTCCCTCAGGGGCCAGTGTGGGGCCCCCTGAGCGTGGCTGCAGTGTGGCGGTTCGGTCAGCAGGTGGCGCTGCCCTCACTCCTCCGTGTGTTGGGCGTCTCTCCGCCGGGCGCGTTCCCTCTGACGCCGACTCTTCTCCAGCAGCAGCCTGAGCTCCTTCAGCTTCTTCTTTATGAGAGCTCGATCCTGAGACGAGGAGACGCCCAGAGCCTGGAGCACAATACACACGTATGTGTTATACACACGTATGTGTCTTATACACACACACACTATACACACATATGTGTTATACACACGTATGTGTTATACACACACACACTATACACACATATGTGTTATACACACGTATGTGTTATACACACACACACTATACACACATATGTGTTATACACACGTATGTGTGTGTTATACACACGTATGTGTTATACACACGTATGTGTGTGTTATACACACGTATGTGTCTTATACACACACACACTATACACACATATGTGTTATACACACGTATGTGTTATACACACACTATACACACGTATGTGTTATACACACACACACTATACACACATATGTGTTATACACACGTATGTGTCTTATACACACGTATGTGTCTTATACACACATATGTGTTATACACACGTATGTGTTATACACACGTATGTGTTATACACACGTATGTGTTATACACACGTATGTGTTATACACACGTATGTGTTATACACACGTATGTGTGTGTTATACACACGTATGTGTTATACACACGTATGTGTCTTATACACACGTATGTGTGTTATACACACACACACTATACACACATATGTGTTATACACACGTATGTGTCTTATACACACGTATGTGTGTTATACACACACACACTATACACACGTATGTGTCTTATACACACGTATGTGTGTTATACACACGTATGTGTGTATAACACACACACTATACACACGTATGTGTGTGTTATACACACAGACACTATACACACACACATAGACACACACACACACATATGTGTGTGTATAATATATATATATATATTATACACACACATATATACAAACACATGTATATATAAGGACAATATTCACAACAAGTCTAAAGGCCGTATATATGTGTGTATATATTACACACAGAGCACACACACACACACACACAGAGGCCTTTAGACGTGTTGTGAATATTGTCCTTTTGTCTGCCATAGTTCTAAGCTCTGAACCTGTGGATCTTTATGTTCTGAGGGTCGTCAGCGTTAACACGTTAACACATGTGATTAATCACATGTGTTAACACATTAACACATGTGATTAATCACAAAAATATATCGCCTAATGTTTTTTTAACGCAGATTAATCACAGGTTATTGTGAACGCTCCTCTGTGGAAAGTGCGGATGGTCCTGAAGGCGGCGCAGGTTATTAGGTCAGTGATCAGGTCCATACGGCACTTTAGATAAACTGAGGCAGTTTGCAGATGTCACAGTGATGAACTCTGTTTCCACAGAAGCACAAGTTTAAAACACCTTCACTAGCAAGCACCACACCAACAACACGTGTGCGAAGCGAAAAGAGTTTATTATATGGAGACGAGGCGGGTCGGCTGGGTCGAGACTCAGGGTGGGGGTTCAGTCTCAGTGTTCACATGGCCCAGCAGGACGGGACCCCCCTCATAGGCGTCTTATGTTTGGAAGTGAACAGATCGGGGTCGGGAGGGTCCAGTTATTCGGGATAAACTACCCAGTTTATCCCGAATAACTGCTGGGATAGACTGATACAAACAGGCTTCTGGGAAACTGCGGCGTGGTAGAAGTGAGCTGTGATTGGCTGAGAAGAGGTGAGGGCGGCTGAGGCGAGGTCCTGCTCCTGAATCTAAGTCAGTCACATTATCTACATATATTGAGTCATACCTTGAGGTCAGCGTTGTCCAGCTGCAGCAGCTGTTGCCCGTCGATGTTCTTGGCAGTGAATTGTGGGAGATGGAGTTCCAGCCCGAGGCCTGAGAGCCAGAGGGCCACCTGGTCCGGGCTCCAGTCTGCGACGCTGCGGCCCTGGAGCTGGAGCTGGTGGAACTGCTGCTCGTCCAGGATCTGAGGAACATGGAGGTGCACAGAGGGATGGAGCAGGTCAGGTTCAGGGCACAGGATCCAATGTTTAACTAATATTTGAACTCTCGGGTAAATCCACAGAACACATTTGTGTCTATTGGAAATCTGCTAAAAGAGTCGACATGAACCTGGAATAAAAATGATATCTACAGGAGTCTGGACACCACCAGTGACACAGGACAGAGGAGCGAGCTCACACACACACACGAAACACACACGAAACACACACGAAACACACACGAAACACACACGAAACACACACGTCACACACACGAAACACACACGTCACACACGAAACACACACGAAACACACACGTCACACACACACGTCACACACACGAAACACACACGAAACACACACGAAACACACACGAAACACACACGAAACACACACGTCACACACACGAAACACACACGAAACACACACAAAACACACACGAAACACACACGTCACACACACGAAACACACACGTCACACACGAAACACACACGAAACACACACGTCACACACACGTCACACACGTCACACACACGAAACACACACGTCACACACGAAACACACACGTCACACACGAAACACACACGTCACACACGAAACACACATGAAACACACACGTCACACACGAAACACACATGAAACACACACGTCACACACGAAACACACACGTCACACACGAAACACACACGTCACACACACGAAACACACGTCACACACACGAAACACACACGAAACACACACGAAACACACACGTCACACACACGTCACACACGTCACACACACACGAAACACACACGTCACACACACATGCAGCGTCTCACCTCGTCTTCGATCATGTCCAGACTCTGAGCAGCACAAACACAAAACCACTGTTACACACTGTTACACATTGTCACACTCACTGTTACACACTCACTGTTACACACTCACTGTTACACTCACTGTTACACTCACTGTTACACACTCACTGTTACACACTCACTGTTACACACTCACTGTTACACACTCACTGTTACACACTCACTGTTACACATTGTCACACTCACTGTTACACACTCACTGTTACACACTCACTGTTACACACTGTTACACTCACTGTTACACACTCACTGTTACACACGCACTGTTACACACTGTCACACACTGTTACACACTCACTGTTACACACTGTCACACAGTTACACACTCACTGTTACACACTGTCACACACTGTTACACACTGTCACACACTGTTACACACTGTTACACACACACTGTTACACACTCTCACACACTCTCACACACTGTTACACACACACAGTTACACTCACTGTTACACACTATTACACACTCACTGTTACACACACACTGTTACACACTGTTACACACACACTGTTACACACTGTCACACACTGTCACACACTGTTACACACTGTTACACACACACTGTCACACACTGTCACACACTGTTACACACTGTTACACACACACTGTTACACACTGTTACACATACACTGTTACACACTGTCACACACTGTTACACACACTGTTACACTCACTGTTACACTCACTGTTACACACTATTACACACTCACTGTTACACACTATTACACACTCACTGTTACACACACTGTTACACACACACTGTTACACACTGTTACACACACCCTGTTACACACTGTTACACACACTGTTACACACTCACTGTTACACACACTGTTACACACACACTGTTACACTGTTATACACTGTCACACACTCACTGTTCCACACTGTTACACACTGTTACACACTTACACACTGTTACACACTGTTACACACTGTTAACACACTGTTACACACTGTTACACACTTACACACTGTTACACACTTACACACTGTTACACACTGTTACACACTTACACACTGTTACACACTTACACACTGTTACACACTGTTACACACTGTTACACACACTGTTACACACTGTTACACACTGTCACACACTGTCACACACTGTTACACACTCACTGTTACACACACACTGTTACACACACACTGTTACACACACTGTTACACACTGTTACACACACTGTTACACACTGTTACACACACTGTCACACACTGTTACACACTCACTGTTACACACTGTCACACACTGTCACACACACACACTGTTACACACACTGTTACACACTGTTACACACTGTTACACACACACACGGTCACACACTGTTACACACTCACTGTTACACACACACTGTTACACACTGTCACACACACACTGTTACACACACTGTCACACACACACTGTTACACACTGTTACACACACACTGTTACACACTGTTACACACTCACTGTTACACACACACTGTTACACACACTTAAAACTGTGTGACCGGGAGCATCGGCTGCTTTGTGTTCAGCTTCTCCGCTCTTCGGGGTAATTACACAGATCTAATTATCTCCATTTCAGCACCGTTCACTTTAGGCCCGTCACAATACGTAAAGAAGAAGTCGTTAAGTCTCGGTGTTCGTACCTCGTCTGACGACAGGGTGAGGGGGGAGGGGCCCAGCTTAGCCCCGCCCCCGACGCCGCTGATCTCCACCGAGCTGCTGCTGCTGCCGCTCAGGTCCTCAGAGAGAGACGGGCCCTGCAACAACCAGCACAGCACCCGTCAAGAACCCAACACCCGCTGCAACCGACCCGACGGGCCGCAACCGACGGCAACCGACCCGACGGGCCGCAACCGACGGCAACCCACCCGACGGGCCGCAACCGACGGCAACCCACCCGACGGGCTGCAACCCACCCGACGGGCCGCAACCGACCCGACGGGCCGCAACCGACGGCAACCGACCCGACGGGCCGCAACCGATGGGAACCCACCCGACGGGCTGCAACCCACCCGACGGGCCGCAACCGAAGGCAACCCACCCGCCCACACTGAATCAGCTCATCAGGTGATCGGCGTGATTTCAGTTATGATCAGCGTCTGACCAGGAAACATCTTTGAGGCAGAGGTGCGGGGCCCGGGGCTCGGGGCCCGGGGCTCGGGGCCCGGGGCCCGGGGCCCGGGGCCGTTTGTTTACAATAACATGAAATATTCTTTACATTTTATATTGTTATTGTTATAGAAATGTGTTTCCTCTTCACAGGAAATGTTAAGCTCTCACCTCTAAAGCAAATGCTGTAATTTTCACTTCACCGATGTTAGTCTTAAAGGTGCATTATGTAACTTTCAGGAGCTTGTCTCCATGGAGCTTCATTTGTCACGAATGTTCCATGGTGTGGCATTAATCATCTATCTCGCATTTAATTGCTTTTAGTGCAAAAAAATCTTAAAAATCATGAATTCTTGTGATCTTCCTGAGATCTGCAGCGTTTAAAGCCACACTTAAAGGAACACACTGCACCTCCAATGAAATGACATTTTATTCTTCTAATTTGAATATATTAGTCCTAGAAACACACACACACACACACACGTTTAGTCATGTGATCTCAGTGTTATAGTCTGTATACAGAAGTGGACGTAGCCGTGTTCCAAACAGGAGCTTCACTCTGGTTTAGGGTCAGTCCCCGTTTTGTCCCAGCAGATTTACACAGAAATGTCCCAGTGTTTTTATTTTGGACCAGTCTGATCCTGCCAACAGTAAAGAGGCAGAACCTGACATTTGTTTGCGTAAAATACAGAAAAGCTGCTTAAAAACGACCAAAAGTTAAATAAAACGTGACTGTCCAGTTTTCCTTATTTACGCACTCGTTTCACTATTTTATTATTTTATTTATTATTGATTTTATTTTTATTACCACCACCACAAACCGAGAGTCACAGTTTTTGATTCTGACACTCTGGTCGCTCTCTCGTACTAACCCGATTTTGTTTGTTTGTTTTTTACACTGTCAGAAAAGTCCTGCTCCTACAGAGAGCTCCAGATGAGCCCCTGGACCTGAACCTGCTGAAGTCGCCTCAAACTCAAACCTACAAAAACTGTGTCA
>CM068362.1:1073901-1076401 GCA_034769755.1 Odontamblyopus lacepedii
CATCACTACACTAGTTCAGAACTTGCCCCCATCACTACACTAGTTCAGAACTTGCCCCATCACTACACTAGTTCAGAACTTGCCCCATCACTACACTAGTTCAGAACTTGCCCCCATCACTACACTAGTTCAGAACTTGCCCCCATCACTACACTAGTTCAGTTCAGAACTTGCCCCCATCACTACACTAGTTCAGAACTTGCCCCCATCACTGCACTAGTTCAGAACTTGCCCCCATCACTACACTAGTTCAGAACTTGCCCCCATCACTACACTAGTTCAGAACTTGCCCCCATCACTGCACTAGTTCAGAACTTGCCCCCATCACTACACTAGTTCAGAACTTGCCCCATCACTGCACTAGTTCAGAACTTGCCCCCATCACTACACTAGTTCAGAACTTGCCCCCATCACTGCACTAGTTCAGAACTTGCCCCATCACTGCACTAGTTCAGAACTTGCCCCCATCACTGCACTAGTTCAGAACTTGCCCCCATCACTGCACTAGTTCAGAACTTGCCCCCATCACTACACTAGTTCAGAACTTGCCCCCATCACTACACTAGTTCAGAACTTGCCCCCATCACTGCACTAGTTCAGAACTTGCCCCATCACTGCACTAGTTCAGAACTTGCCCCCATCACTGCACTAGTTCAGAACTTGCCCCCATCACTACACTAGTTCAGAACTTGCCCCCATCACTACACTAGTTCAGAACTTGCCCCCATCACTGCACTAGTTCAGAACTTGCCCCCATCACTACACTAGTTCAGAACTTGCCCCCATCACTGCACTAGTTCAGAACTTGCCCCCATCACTACACTAGTTCAGAACTTGCCCCCATCACTACACTAGTTCAGAACTTGCCCCATCACTGCACTAGTTTGTTGCCTTCACAGACTCACACACAGTCAGATCTCCACTGAGGAAACACTGATCTGTGCCGTTTTTTGGCTCCTGACAGAATTCACCTCCTCTAGAAACGGACTTTAGCGACGCTTTCTGAAGGGGTAGAACACAGGACCGACCTGCAGGGGTAGAACACAGGACCGACCTGCAGGGGGCGTCCTGGCGCTGCCTGGAGCCTCCCACATGTTGCTGTTGTTGTTGTTGTTGACCTGCAGACCGTTCTGCTTCATCAGCTGCACCAACTCTGACTCCAGAATGGAGATCTGCACAGAGAACACAGAGGAGAACCGTGAGAGAACAGAGGAGAACACAGAGGAGAACCGTGAGAGAACAGAGGAGAACACAGAGGAGAACCGTGAGAGAACAGAGGAGAACACAGAGGAGAACCGTGAGAGAACAGAGGAGAACACAGAGGAGAACACAGAGGAGAACACAGAGGAGAACACAGAGGAGAACACAGAGGAGAACACAGAGGAGAACCGTGAGAGAACAGAGGAGAACACAGAGGAGAACACAGAGGAGAACCGTGAGAGAACAGAGGAGAACACAGAGGAGAACACAGAGGAGAACACAGAGGAGAACACAGAGGAGAACACAGAGGAGAACCGTGAGAGAACAGAGGAGAACACAGAGGAGAACACAGAGGAGAACACAGAGGAGAACCGTGAGAGAACAGAGGAGAACACAGAGGGGAACACAGAGGAGAATACAGAGGAGAACCGTCTATTTTATTCGTCGCATGTTTAGTGTTTGTCTCGTTTCGCTCCACAGCAGTTTCCTAATGTTGTGAACCTGTTCACTCATACGGCAATAAAACCTCTGATTCTGAGAACCCCCACCCTGACCCCTGACCCCCACCCTGACCCCTGACCCCCACCCTGACCCCTGACCCCCACCCTGACCCCCACCCTGACCCCTGACCCCCACCCTGACCCGTCCTTCTTTGGTCCCTCCATGAGTCCCTGTCGTCTGATGCTGTGAGTGGAGGAAGTGTCTGACAAACACTTATGGAACACGAGAAACGCTCGACCCTGACCCACCCGCGGGCGCTCGACCCTGACCCACCCGCTCGACCCTGACCCACCCGCTCGACCCTGACCCACCCGCTCGACCCTGACCCACCCGCGGTCGTCCCTGACCCACCCGCTCGACCCTGACCCACCCGCGGGCGCTCGACCCTGACCCACCCGCGGGCGCTCGACCCTGACCCACCCGCGGGCGCTCGACCCTGACCCACCCGCGGGCGCTCGACCCTGACCCACCCGCTCGACCCTGACCCACCCGCGGGCGCTCGACCCTGACCCACCCACGGGCACTCGACCCTGACCCACCCGCTCGACCCTGACCCACCCGCGGGCGCTCGACCCTGACCCACCCGCTCGACCCTGACCCACCCGCGGGCGGTCGCGGGCGCTTGGCGCTCGGCTCTGATCGGGTTGAAGGACTCAGGATCCAGCAGAAGATTCTCCACAGTCAAACCAGCAGAGAAGAATCAGGACGTGTTTCTGTGCTGAAGTCGACACTAAAGAGCCGCTGGTTTGTCTAAAGTGTTTAGTCAGATACGAATCGATGCTCAAACTAATATCAGAAC
>CM068362.1:1081401-1111401 GCA_034769755.1 Odontamblyopus lacepedii
AACTGAAGACACCGACTCCACAGCAGCAAAACTAAACCTCACAGCAAACCAGACTTTACAGAAGACAAATGTTAAACACAAGTCACTGATCCTAAAGGTTTGTTCTGCTCCTCTGGGGAAGATTCACACAGAGAATCACCCGGAACCTTCCAAACATTAAAGTTCTGAGGAGGACGGAGGTCTCACCTTGTTCTTGAGCTTCTGGATCTCGGCCTCGGTCACAGTGTGTTTGATCTGCAGCTGCAGGACACAGAGAGAGGGATGAGTGAGGAGAGGGGGATGAGTGAGGAGAGGGGGATGAGTGAGGAGAGGGGGATGAGTGAGGAGGAGAGGGATGAGTGAGGAGGAGAGGGATGAGTGAGGAGAGAGGGATGAGTGAGGAGGAGAAGGGGATGAGTGAGGAGGAGAGGGATGAGTGAGGAGGAGAGGGATGAGTGAGGAGAGGGGGATGAGTGAGGAGGAGAGGGATGAGTGAGGAGGAGAGGGATGAGTGAGGAGAGAGGGATGAGTGAGGAGGAGAGGGGGATGAGTGAGGAGGAGAGGGGGATGAGTGAGGAGGAGAGGGGGATGAGTGAGGAGGAGAGGGGGATGAGTGAGGAGGAGAGGGGGATGAGTGAGGAGGAGAGGGATGAGTGAAGAGGAGAGGGGGATGAGTGAGGAGGAGAGGGATGAGTGAGGAGAGGGATGAGTGAGGAGGAGAGGGATGAGTGAGGAGGAGAGAGGGATGAGTGAGGAGGAGAGGGATGAGTGAGGAGAGGGGGATGAGTGAGGAGGAGAGGGATGAGTGAGGAGGAGAGGGGGATGAGTGAGGAGGAGAGGTATGAGTGAGGAGGAGAGAGGGATGAGAGAGGAGGAGAGGGGGATGAGAGAGTAGGAGAGGGGGAGGAGTGAGGAGGAGAGGGGGTTGAGTGAGGAGGAGAGGGGGATGAGTGAGGAGGAGAGGGATGAGTGAGGAGGAGAGGGATGAGTGAGGAGGAGAGGGATGAGTGAGGAGGAGAGGGATGAGTGAGGAGAGGGGATGAGTGAGGAGGAGAGGGATGAGTGAGGAGGAGAGGGATGAGTGAGGAGGAGAGGGATGAGTGAGGAGAGGGGATGAGTGAGGAGGAGAGGGATGAGTGAGGAGAGGGGGATGAGTGAGGAGGAGAGGGATGAGTGAGGAGGAGAGGGGGATGAGTGAGGAGGAGAGGGATGAGTGAGGAGGAGAGGGGGATGAGTGAGGAGAGGTGGATGAGTGAGGAGGAGAGGGGGATGAGTGATGAGAGGGGGATGAGTGAGGAGGAGAGGGGGATGAGTGAGGAGAGGGGGATGAGTGAGGAGAGGGGGATGAGTGAGGAGGAGAGGGATGAGTGAGGAGGAGAGGGGGATGAGTGAGGAGGAGAGGGGGATGAGTGAGGAGGAGAGGGGGATGAGTGAGGAGGAGAGGGATGAGTGAGGAGAGGGGGATGAGTGAGGAGAGGGGGATGAGTGAGGAGGAGAGGGATGAGTGAGGAGGAGAGGGATGAGTGAGGAGGAGAGGGGGATGAGTGAGGAGGAGAGGGATGAGTGAGGAGGAGAGGGGGATGAGTGAGGAGGAGAGGGATGAGTGAGGAGGAGAGGGGGATGAGTGAGGAGGAGAGGGGGATGAGTGAGGAGGAGAGGGATGAGTGAGGAGGAGAGGGGGATGAGTGAGGAGGAGAGAGGGATGAGTGAGGAGGAGAGGGACACATACAGTGACATGTACAGTGAGTGTGTGAGTGGGTGAGTGTGAGTGGGTGAGTGTGAGTGGATGAGTGGGTGAGTTTGTGAGTGGGTGAGTCTGTGAGTGTGTGAGTGTGTGAGTGGATGAGTGGGTGAGTCTGTGAGTGTGAGTGGGTGAGTGTGTGAGTGGGTGAGTGTGTGAGTGGGTGAGTGTGAGTGGATGAGTGGGTGAGTCTGTGAGTGGGTGAGTGGGTGAGTGGGTGAGTGTGTGAGTGGGTGAGTGGGTGAGTGTGTGAGTGGATGAGTGGGTGAGTGGATGAGTGGGTGAGTGTGTGAGTGGATGAGTGGGTGAGTGTGTGAGTGTGTGAGTGGGTGAGTGGGTGAGTGTGTGAGTGGGTGAGTTTGTGAGTGGGTGAGTGGGTGAGTTTGTGAGTGGGTGAGTCTGTGAGTGTGTGAGTGTGTGAGTGGATGAGTGGGTGAGTCTGTGAGTGTGAGTGGGTGAGTGTGTGAGTGGGTGAGTGTGTGAGTGGGTGAGTGTGAGTGGATGAGTGGGTGAGTGTGTGAGTGGGTGAGTGGATGAGTGGGTGAGTGTGTGAGTGGATGAGTGGGTGAGTGTGTGTGTGAGTGGGTGAGTGGATGAGTGGGTGAGTGTGTGAGTGGATGAGTGGGTGAGTGTGTGAGTGGGTGAGTGTGTGAGTGGGTGAGTGTGAGTGGGTGAGTGGGTGAGTCTGTGAGTGGGTGAGTCTGTGAGTGTGTGAGTGGGTGAGTGTGAGTGGATGAGTGTGTGAGTGGGTGAGTGTGTGAGTGGGTGAGTGGGGGAGTGTGAGTGGATGAGTGTGTGAGTGGGTGAGTGTGAGTGGGTGAGTGTGAGTGGGTGAGTCTGTGAGTGGGTGAGTCGGTGAGTGGATGAGTGTGTGAGTGGGTGAGTGTGTGAGTGGGTGAGTGTGAGTGAGTGGGTGAGTGTGTGAGTGGGTGAGTGTGTGAGTGGATGAGTCTGTGAGTGTGTGAGTGGGTGAGTGGATGAGTGGGTGAGTGTGTGAGTGGGTGAGTGTGAGTGGGTGAGTGGGTGAGTCTGTGAGTGGGTGAGTGTGTGAGTGGGTGAGTGTGAGTGGATGAGTGTGTGAGTGGGTGAGTCTGTGAGTGTGTAAGTGGGTGAGTGGGTGAGTGTGAGTGGATGAGTGTGTGAGTGGGTGAGTGTGAGTGGGTGAGTCTGTGAGTGGGTGAGTCGGTGAGTGGATGAGTGGGTGAGTGTGTGAGTGGGTGAGTGTGAGTGAGTGGGTGAGTGTGTGAGTGTGTGAGTGGGTGAGTCTGTGAGTGGGTGAGTGGATGAGTGGGTGAGTGGGTGAGTGGGTGAGTGGATGAGTTTGTGAGTGGGTGAGTGGATGAGTGTGTGAGTGGATGAGTGGGTGAGTGGATGAGTTTGTGAGTGGGTGAGTGGATGAGTGTGTGAGTGGATGAGTGGGTGAGTTTGTGAGTGGGTGAGTGGATGAGTGGGTGAGTGGGTGAGTGGATGAGTGGATGAGTGTGTGAGTGGATGAGTGGGTGAGTGTGTGAGTGGGTGAGTGTGAGTGAGTGGGTGAGTGTGTGAGTGTGTGAGTGGGTGAGTCTGTGAGTGGATGAGTGGGTGAGTGGGTGAGTGGGTGAGTGGATGAGTTTGTGAGTGGGTGAGTGGATGAGTGTGTGAGTGGATGAGTGGGTGAGTTTGTGAGTGGATGAGTGGATGAGTGGGTGAGTTTGTGAGTGGGTGAGTGGGTGAGTGTGTGAGTGGGTGAGTGTGTGAGTGGATGAGTGGGTGAGTGGATGAGTGTGTGAGTGGATGAGTGGGTGAGTGGATGAGTGGATGAGTTTGTGAGTGGGTGAGTGGATGAGTGGGTGAGTGGGTGAGTGGATGAGTGGATGAGTGGATGAGTGTGTGAGTGGATGAGTGGGTGAGTTTGTGAGTGGATGAGTGTGTGAGTGTGTGAGTGGATGAGTGGGTGAGTTTGTGAGTGGGTGAGTGGATGAGTGGGTGAGTGGGTGAGTGGATGAGTGGGTGAGTTTGTGAGTGGGTGAGTGGATGAGTGGGTGAGTTTGTGAGTGTGTGAGTGGATGAGTGGGTGAGTTTGTGAGTGGGTGAGTGGATGAGTGGGTGAGTGGATGAGTGGGTGAGTGGATGAGTGGATGAGTTTGTGAGTGGGTGAGTGGGTGAGTGGATGAGTGGGTGAGTGGGTGAGTGGATGAGTGGATGAGTGGGTGAGTTTGTGAGTGGGTGAGTGGGTGAGTGGGTGAGTGGATGAGTGGGTGAGTGGGTGAGTGGATGAGTGGATGAGTGGGTGAGTTTGTGAGTGGGTGAGTGGGTGAGTGGGTGAGTGGATGAGTGGGTGAGTGGGTGAGTGGATGAGTTTGTGAGTGGGTGAGTGGATGAGTGGGTGAGTTTGTGAGTGGGTGAGTGGATGAGTGGGTGAGTGGGTGAGTGGGTGAGTGTGTGAGTGGATGAGTGGGTGAGTGGATGAGTGGGTGAGTGGATGAGTGGGTGAGTGGGTGAGTGGATGAGTGGATGAGTTTGTGAGTGGGTGAGTGGATGAGTGGATGAGTGGGTGAGTTTGTGAGTGGGTGAGTGGGTGAGTGTGTGAGTGGATGAGTGGGTGAGTGGATGAGTGGGTGAGTGGATGAGTGGATGAGTTTGTGAGTGGGTGAGTGGATGAGTGGATGAGTGTGTGAGTGGATGAGTGGGTGAGTTTGTGAGTGGGTGAGTGGGTGAGTGGATGAGTGGGTGAGTGGATGAGTGGGTGAGTTTGTGAGTTTGTGAGTGGGTGAGTGGATGAGTGGGTGAGTGTGTGAGTGGATGAGTGGGTGAGTGTGTGAGTGGGTGAGTGGATGAGTGGGTGAGTTTGTGAGTGGGTGAGTGGATGAGTGGATGAGTGTGTGAGTGGATGAGTGGGTGAGTGTGTGAGTGGATGAGTGTGTGAGTGGGTGAGTGGATGAGTGGGTGAGTGGATGAGTGGGTGAGTGGATGAGTGGGTGAGTGGGTGAGTGGATGAGTGGGTGAGTGGGTGAATCTGTAAAGAGTCTGAGAGCGCTGAATGTTGAAAAACACTATTTAAATGTGACATTTACGAACAATAAGAACAGAGATCATGACCGACTCTAAGAGGAGGTGGTGCTTCACAACAGACTCAGATCTACAGACACTAAGAGGAGGTGGTGCTTCACAACAGACTCAGATCTACAGATCTCAGATCTTTTAATGTAAACAAAACTATTCTCAACAACTTTTCTTGTTCTTTTATTGAAAGTCTGCTCACTTTCTCCTTCATTTGCTGGTTCCAGTCCCTGTCCTTGAAGGATAAAAACAAACTGCAGAACATTGTTAAAACTTGCTCAAAAATCATAGGGGTCAAACTGAGGGAGCTGCATTCTCTGTGGGAGGAGCGTCTGTGGGAGGAGCGTCTGTGGGAGGCGCGTCTGTGGGAGGAGCGTCTGTGGGAGGAGCGTCTGTGGGAGGAGCGTCTGTGGGAGGAGCGTCTGTGGGAGGAGCGAGTGCTGAGCAGAGCCAAGTGTCTCCTGGCTCCGCCCCTCCATCCTCTGACTCCTGACTTTATCCTGATGCCTGCAGGACGTCGTTTTTATGCTCCGGTACAGAAGACTAACCGCTTCTCCAATTCTTTTGTGCCTTCAGCTATTAAACTGCTAAATTCTGAGGGTCGTGTTTGTCATATGTATATTGTTCTTATGTTGTTCTTTGAGTTCCACTTGTGTCTGTAATGGTCTGACACACTGTGTGTTTGTGCAGGTGAGAAGTGAGAACTGCTCTGTGAAAGCTGCAAACGAATTGCCCTCTGGGATCAATAAAGTTTTCTGATTCTGATTCTGATACTACAGACGCTAAGAGGAGGTGGTGCTTCACAACAGACTCAGATCTACAGACGCTAAGAGGTGCTTCACAACAAAGACTCTGACGATAAAGAGTCCAAACACAGGGTCACAAGAACTTCTGCTTAGACTCTGCTGTCTCATGAAGGAGCACAGACAGTCTCACCTCCCTGAACTTCTGCTCCAGTTTTGGCCTCACCTCCCTGAACTTCTGGTCCAGTTTTGGTCTCACCTCTCTGAACTTCTGGTCCAGTTTTGGTCTCACCTCCCTGAACTTCTGCTCCAGTTTTGGTCTCACCTCTCTGAACTTCTGGTCCAGTTTTGGTCTCACCTCCCTGAACTTCTGCTCCAGTTTTGGTCTCACCTCTCTGAACTTCTGGTCCAGTTTTGGTCTCACCTCTCTGAACTTCTGGTCCAGTTTTGGCCTCACCTCCCTGAACTTCTGCTCCAGTTTTGGCCTCACCTCCCTGAACTTCTGGTCCAGTTTTGGCCTCACCTCCCTGAACTTCTGCTCCAGTTTTGGCCTCACCTCCCTGAACTTCTGGTCCAGTTTTGGCCTCACCTCCCTGAACTTCTGCTCCAGTTTTGGCCTCACCTCTCTGAACTTCTGGTCCAGTTTTGGCCTCACCTCTCTGAACTTCTGGTCCAGTTTTGGTCTCACCTCTCTGAACTTCTGGTAGAGCTTGTTGGCGTCCAGGTCGGCAGGAGACACGACGTCCTCAGACTCTGGAAGGTCAAACACCTCGATGCTCTTCTGCCCCGGTGCTGTGGTCCCCGTGTCCTCGTCGTCTGTGGCGTATTCTCCGGTCTGCTGCCAAACCGACAGGAACCAGATCATGTTAAACCAGGCCTAAACCAGGACTAAACCAGGACTAAACCAAGACTAAACCAGGTCTAAACCCGGTCTAAACCAGGACTAAACCAGGACTAAACCAGGTCTAAACCCGGTCTAAACCAGGACTAAACCAGGTCTAAACCAGGACTAAACCAGGACTAAACCAGGTCTAAACCCGGTCTAAACCAGGACTAAACCAGGTCTAAACCAGGACTAAACCAGGACTAAACCAGGACTAAACCAGGACTAAACCCGGTCTAAACCCGGTCTAAACCAGGACTAAACCAGGACTAAACCAGGACTAAACCAGGACTAAACCAGGTCTAAACCCGGTCTAAACCCGGTCTAAACCAGGTCTATAAACTCTAATGTGTTTCTATGTTGACAGATGGAGTCCAGCAGCAGGTTCCTGGACTTCCCCGTTTACGGCCAGACGATCCCAAACACCTTCCAAATGAATACAGGAGTAAATGCCCCAGCAGTGGTGCGTCTAAAAGCCCCGTGCCCCTAATAGAATCACCAGGCCTGTGTTTTTATGAAAGACATAATGTAGAATCAATGCCGGGCCATTAGCCGATGGACGCTCCGGCTCCGGCTCCGGCTCCGGCTCCGGCTCTTGGCTCACGGCCACTCAGACAAAGTGCTTTTTCTGATGGCGATAAAACAGGTTTACTCACAGATCACAGATCTGTGTTTTTCCTACATTCCCTGTGTGACGAACATCTCAGAATCACTGAACGAACTCGATACTCGGCACCGATTCTGATTCTGATCAGAAAAAACTCTTTCCTTAGACACAGTGATTTTCCACTTTAAAAGACATATCTGTGTAACTCCTCCAGGTCCAAACCAGGTCTAAACCAGGACTAAACCAGGTCTAAACCAGGTCTAAACGAGGACTAAACCAGGACTAAACCAGGTCTAAACCAGGTCTAAACGAGGACTAAACCAGGTCTAAACCAGGTCTAACCAAGGCCTAAACCAGGTCTAAACCAGGACTAAACCAGGTCTAAACCAGGTCTAACCAAGGCCTAAACCAGGACTAAACCAGGTCTAGTCCAGGTCTAGTCCAGGTCTAGTCCAGGTCTAGTCCAGGTCTAGTCCAGGTCTAGTCCAGGTCCATGGGTGCACTCTGGTCTCTGTTCCAGATGGTTCTAAACACGTTCTAAACGTTTGTTTCTGTCCTGTCAGAGGGACTTTTTCAGCTGGTCTGGATCCTGGTTTTATTACCAGCCTGTGTCTGTTCTGGACGCTTCTTCAGCCCAAACGGACCTCATTTGTTTATTATTATATCTTCTGCGCTTCATGGTGAGAGGCCTGTTGCCGTGGCAGCAGCAGACACTCCGTTTAGACACCAAAGAGGAGTTAAATATCAGAGCGTCGGATCTGCTCTGTTCTCCTACAGAAAACAGTCACAAAAACCAAGAGGAGCGGCTCATCACGCTGGTCCAGAGCACATCTGTGTCTCCTGAGTTTTTCTCCCACAATGCCGCTCTGTTCCTCTTCTGTGGAGTTTATGTCCAAACAATGGCGCGCTGTTGTTGCGGCGCGTGAAAACCATGAGTCAGGAGGATTAAGAACACTGATGATGGACGAGCTCTGTTTACGTCTTAATCCTCAGTTTATTCTTATTTCCATTATTATGAGGAGGACTTCACGGCACAGATCCAGAGTCACAAAGGCCTCAGAGCCGCTGTGCCGGGCTGTCCCCGTCCCCCTCATGCTGCAGACCTGCTTCTCGCCTGCGTCTCTGCGTCTGACACATGAACAGCGCCCCCTGTGTTCACACATGGACATGAACGAGTCTGTGGCTGTTGGCAGCAGACGTCACTCCCTCCACTGTTCAGTCACACCTGCCTGAAGTCGCCTCCAACTCAAACCTGCAGAAACTGTGTCAGTCGTTTGTGCTGCAAAAAGTTCAGTTTGTGTGATTCTGGTTTTTCAGATATTCACAGTTTTATTTTGGTCGATGACGTCGTCCAGAACCTCAGAATGTGAAACAGCCTCAAAACAGGAAGAAAATGATGTCAGTCGTTTGTATTTGGTTTGTGCTGTTTTGTGCTGTGACAGTTTCATTTGTGTGAGTTTATTTCTAAAATTCTTCATTATTATTTCTGTGGTAATTACAGGACGTCATTTCCGCTCAGCTGACGGAGACAAACTCCACAAAACTAGAGAAGAGAAACGACCTGAGGCTGAGGAAAAGTCTGTCTCAGTCTTTAGTCATTTGCTTTTGATTCATATTTTATAATAACACAGACTTTTCCTCAGCCTCAGGTCGTTTCACAGCCTCAGGTCGTTTCTCTTCTCTAGTTTTGTGGAGTTTGTCTCCGTCAGCTGAGCAGAAATGACGTCCTGTAATTACCACAGAAATAATAATGAAGAATCTGTTTCCTCCTATTTTCTCACCAGCATCACTCACTATGTTCTCATCTGTAGTTTGTTCATTGCTATTCACATGTTGTCCCCTGTCCCACTCCCCCTGTGGAGTGGAACTCTTTCAGACGCCTGATGGCAGCTGGACCCCTCTCCTCCTCCTCGCCTGGCTCCTCCTCTTCGCCTGGCTCCTCCTCCTCGCCCGGCTCCTCCTCCTCGCCCGGCTCCTCCTCCTCCCCGGCTCCTCCTCCACCTGGGTAGCTGTGGTCATACTGAACTGGCCCACGGGCCTGGACATCTATAGCCTGTCCGTCCATGGGAGTGGATCCCTCCTTCACTGTAGTTCTCCCCGAGGTTTCTTCTTTTTCCCAGGACCCTGGGTTTTTTGGAGTTTTTCCTTGCTGAGAAGGAGGGTCTAAGGACAGGGGATGACTGGACCATGTTTCATTTGCTGCTTTACATGAATGTTGTTTATTCCTTAACTTCTTAGGTTCCTTTCTAAGACAATGTAGCCAAGTGTATTTGTACCTTGTTGACATGTTTCGGCTGCTGCTGCGAGCCGTCTTCAGAACTGTCACCGGTGTTGGTATCAGCTGTTGTTACTTCCGGTAGACTTCCAACAAGGTACAAATACAAATACACTTGGCTACATTGTCTTAGAAAGGAACCTAAGAAGTTAATGCATTAAGAAGACAAAATGAATATTTTTGGCGTTGTTTATTCCTGTTCTGATATGTCTGTGTGTATGTTTTACTCATCCAAATCTTGGAACGGCCTTAGAGGAAACTGTTGTTGTGATTTTGGGCGCTACAAAATAAATTGAATTGAATTGAATTGAATTAATTTTAGAAATAAACTCACACAAATGAAACTGTCACAGCACAAAACAGCACAAACCAAATACAAACGTTTGACATCATTTTCTTCTGTTTTGAGGCTGTTTCACATTCTGAGGTTCTGGACGACGTCATCGACCAAAATAAAACTGTGAATATCTGAAGAACCAGAATCACACAAACGAAACTTTTTGCAGCACAAACGACTGACAGTTTCTGTAGTTTTGTGTTTGAGGCGACTTCAGCAGGTCTCACAGACTCGGGGCTGAAGGTCGTGTTGACCCCATGAGTCTGTGTCAGATCAGAACACTTCAGGAAAAGCTCTGACTCAGACCAGAGCCTCACCAGGTTCTTCTGTGGACTCTTCCCACAGCGTCACACGGGCTCCTGCTGCTCGACTCTCAGGGACGATACAGAAATACTTTATTCAGGGAGGAGCAGGTGAAACTTTCAGGTCACAGAACAAAAAGAGCTTTGGTCTGAAAAATACTCTTCTGGGTTAATCTGGGGTAAAGAGCAGATGTTCCTGACTGGACGGAGTGGACTTTTCCTCAGCTAAATCTGAGTCTCTGATGATGTCAGAGTAGTTCTACGACAGAGCAGACGTTTGGTGATGGAGAATTACCAGAGCAGACGTTTGGTGATGGAGAATTACCACAGCAGACGTTTGGTGATGGAGAATTACCAGAGCAGACGTTTGGTGATGGAGAATTACCAGAGCAGACGTTTGGTGATGGAGAATTACCAGAGCAGACACTGAAAACTGACTGAGGGTTTGGAGAGAAGCTTTAGAGCTCCCGGTCCTTCAGAGAATTTAAACACTCAAACTCTATTAGAAGCATTTAGACGAGTCCTTAGTCACCAGCGTCTGACACCAAAGAACTGAAGAACTGAGGAACTGAAGAACTGAGGAACTGAGGAACTGAGGAACTGAAGAACTGAACAACTGAGGAACTGAAGAACTGAAGAACTGAGGAACTGAGGAACTGAGGAACTGAGGAACTGAGGAACTGAAGAACTGAACAACTGAGGAACTGAAGAACTGAAGAACTGAGGAACTGAGGAACTGCAGAACTGAGGAACTGAAGAACTGAGGAACTGAGGAACTGCAGAACTGAGGAACTGAAGAACTGAAGAACTGAAGAACTGCAGAACTGAGGAACTGAGGAACTGAGGAACTGAAGAACTGAACAACTGAGGAACTGAAGAACTGAAGAACTGAGGAACTGAGGAACTGCAGAACTGAGGAACTGAAGAACTGAGGAACTGAGGAACTGCAGAACTGAGGAACTGAAGAACTGAAGAACTGAAGAACTGCAGAACTGAGGAACTGAGGAACTGAAGAACTGAGGAACTGAAGAACTGAAGAACTGAAGAACTGAGGAACTGAAGAACTGAAGAACTGAGGAACTGAGGAACTGAGGAACTGAGGAACTGAGGAACTGAAGAACTGAAGAACTGAAGAACTGAAGAACTGAGGAACTGAGGAACTGAAGAACTGAAGAACTGAAGAACTGAGGAACTGAAGAACTGAAGAACTGAGGAACTGAGGAACTGAAGAACTGAGGAAGTGAGGAACTGAAGAACTGAGGAACTGAGGAACTGAAGAACTGAAGAACTGAAGAACTGAAGAACTGAGGAACTGAGGAACTGAAGAACTGAAGAACTGAAGAACTGAGGAACTGAGGAACTGAGGAACTGAGGAACTGAAGAACTGAGGAACTGAGGAACTGAAGAACTGAAGAACTGAAGAACTGAAGAACTGAAGAACTGAGGAACTGAAGAACTGAAGAACTGAGGAACTGAAGAACTGAAGAACTGAGGAACTGAGGAACTGAAGAACTGAAGAACTGAAGAAATGAGGAACTGAAGAACTGAAGAACTGAAGAACTGAAGAACTGAGGAACTGAAGAACTGAGGAACTGAGGAACTGAAGAACTGAAGAACTGAGGAACTGAGGAACTGAAGAACTGAAGAACTGAAGAACTGAGGAACTGAAGAACTGAAGAACTGAGGAAGTGAGGAACTGAAGAACTGAAGAACTGAAGAACTGAGGAACTGAAGAACTGAAGAACTGAGGAACTGAAGAACTGAGGAACTGAAGAACTGAGGAACTGAAGAACTGAGGAACTGAAGAACTGAAGAACTGAGGAAGTGAGGAACTGAAGAACTGAGGAACTGAAGAACTGAAGAACTGAAGAACTGAAGAACTGAGGAACTGAAGAACTGAAAAACTGAGGAACTGAAGAACTGAGGAACTGAAGAACTGAGGAACTGAGGAACTGAAGAACTGAAGAACTGAGGAACTGAGGAACTGAAGAATTGAAGAACTGAGGAACTGAAGAACTGAAGAACTGAAGAACTGAAGAACTGAGGAACTGAAGAACTGAAGAACTGAAGAACTGAGGAACTGAAGAACTGAGGAACTGAGGAACTGAAGAACTGAGGAACTGAAGAACTGAGGAACTGAAGAACTGAAGAACTGAAGAACTGAGGAAGTGAGGAACTGAAGAACTGAGGAACTGAAGAACTGAAGAACTGAAGAACTGAAGAACTGAGGAACTGAGGAACTGAAGAACTGAAGAACTGAAGAACTGAGGAACTGAAGAACTGAAGAACTGAAGAACTGAAGAACTGAAGAACTGAAGAACTGAGGAACTGAGGAACTGAGGAACTGAGGAACTGAGGAAGTGAAGAACTGAGGAACTGAGGAACTGAAGAACTGAAGAACTGAGGAACTGAAGAACTGAGGAACTGAAGAACTGAGGAACTGAAGAACTGAAGAACTGAAGAACTGAGGAAGTGAGGAACTGAAGAACTGAGGAAGTGAAGAACTGAGGAACTGAAGAACTGAAGAACTGAGGAACTGAAGAACTGAGGAACTGAAGAACTGAAGAACTGAAGAACTGAGGAAGTGAGGAACTGAAGAACTGAGGAACTGAAGAACTGAAGAACTGAAGAACTGAAGAACTGAGGAACTGAGGAACTGAAGAACTGAAGAACTGAAGAACTGAGGAACTGAAGAACTGAAGAACTGAAGAACTGAAGAACTGAAGAACTGAGGAACTGAGGAACTGAAGAACTGAGGAACTGAAGAACTGAGGAACTGAAGAACTGAGGAACTGAGGAACTGAAGAACTGAGGAACTGAAGAACTGAGGAACTGAAGAACTGAAGAACTGAAGAACTGAGGAAGTGAGGAACTGAAGAACTGAGGAACTGAAGAACTGAAGAACTGAAGAACTGAAGAACTGAGGAACTGAGGAACTGAAGAACTGAAGAACTGAAGAACTGAGGAACTGAAGAACTGAAGAACTGAAGAACTGAAGAACTGAAGAACTGAGGAACTGAGGAACTGAGGAACTGAGGAAGTGAAGAACTGAGGAACTGAGCTGCAAAACACGTCCACCAGGACAAGTCCAGCCTCGGTCCTCACATCAGTTCAAAGAAGTGAAATCATTTCACTGGTGACGTCACTGAAGTTCTAATAATGAGACTGAGTCCTGCAGAACCCGTCATGATCTCCACATCTGCAGGTTTGTCCTGAGTCTCGTCAGTTTGGGAGTTTCTCACACTCACGAGACTCATTCACTGATCCCAGAGAAAAACAAACCAACAGACAGAAGCTCTTCAGCCTCTTTTAGTGAAAATACTGAAACGTGTGGAGGAAAAACTCTGAGCTCTGAGTCTTTCCCTGAACTGCTCCAGATTCATAAACGTGCAGTGAATTCACCTGTGCACACGTTCATACACCTGTGCACACGTTCATACACCTGTGCACACGTTCATACACCTGTGCACACGTACATACACCTGTGCACACGTTCATAGACCTGTGCACATGTTCATACACCTGTGCACACGTTTATACACCTGTGCACACGTTCATACACCTGTGCACACGTACATACACCTGTGCACACGTACATACCCCTGCACATCTACATACCCCTGCACACGTTCATACCCCTGCACACGTACATACCCCTGCACACGTTCATACCCCTGCACACGTTCATACCCCTGCACACGTTCATACCCCTGCACACGTTCATACCCCTGCACACATTCATACCCCTGCACACGTTCATACCCCTGCACACGTACATACCCCTGCACATGTACATACCCCTGCTCACGTACATACCCCTGCACATGTACATACCCCTGCACACGTACATACACCTGTGCACACGTTCATACACCTGTGCACACGTACATACCCCTGCACACGTACATACCCCTGCACACGTTCATACCCCTGCACACGTTCATACCCCTGTACACGTACATACACCTGTGCACACGTTCATACACCTGTGCACACGTACATACCCCTGCACACGTACATACCCCTGCACACGTACATACCCCTGCACACGTTCATACCCCTGCACACGTTCATACCCCTGCACACGTACATACCCCTGCACACGTACATACCCCTGCACACGTTCATACCCCTGCACACGTACATACCCCTGCACACGTTCATACCCCTGCACACGTACATACCCCTGCACACGTTCATACCCCTGCACACGTTCATACCCCTGCACACGTTCATACCCCTGCACACGTACATACCCCTGCACACGTTCATACCCCTGCACACGTTCATACCCCTGCACACGTACATACCCCTGCACACGTTCATACCCCTGCACACGTTCATACCCCTGCACATCTACATACCCCTGCACACGTACATACCCCTGCACACGAACATCCCCCTGCACACGTACATACCCCTGCACATCTACATACCCCTGCACACATACATACCCCTGCACATGTACATACCCCTGCACACGTTCATACCCCTGCACACGTACATACCCCTGCACACGTTTATACCCCTGCACACGTACATACCCCTGCACATCTACATACCCCTGCACACGTACATACCCCTGCACATCTACATACCCCTGCACACGTACATACCCCTGCACACGTACATACTCCTGCACACGTTCATACCCTTGCACACGTTTATACCCCTGCACACGTACATACCCCTGCACACGTTTATACCCCTGCACACGTACATACCCCTGCACATCTACATACCCCTGCACACGTTCATACCCCTGCACACGTACATACTCCTGCACACGTTCATATCCCTGCACACGTACATACCCCTGCACACGTACATACCCCTGCACACGTACATACCCCTGCACACGTTCATACCCCTGCACACGTTCATACCCCTGCACACGTACATACCCCTGCACACGTACATACCCCTGCACACGTTCATACCCCTGCACACGTTCATACCCCTGCACACGTACATACCCCTGCACACGTTCATACCCCTGCACACGTTCATACCCCTGCACACGTACATACCCCTGCACACGTTCATACCCCTGCACACGTTCATACCCCTGCACACGTACATACCCCTGCACACGTTCATACCCCTGCACACGTTCATACCCCTGCACATCTACATACCCCTGCACACGTACATACCCCTGCACACGTACATACCCCTGCACATCTACATACCCCTGCACACCTACATACCCCTGCACACGTACATACCCCTGCACACGTTTATACCCCTGCACACGTACATACCCCTGCACATCTACATACCCCTGCACACGTACATACCCCTGCACATCTACATACCCCTGCACACGTACATACCCCTGCACACGTTCATACCCCTGCACACGTACATACCCCTGCACACGTACATACCCCTGCACACGTTCATACCCCTGCATACGTTCATACCCCTGCACATCTACATACCCCTGCACACGTACATACCCCTGCACATCTACATACCCCTGCACACATACATACCCCTGCACACGTACATACCCCTGCACACGTTCATACCCCTGCACACGTTCATACCCCTGCACACGTTCATATCCCTGCACACGTTCATACCCCTGCACATCTACATACCCCTGCACACGTACATACCCCTGCACACGTTCATACCCCTGCACACGTACATACCCCTGCACATCTACATACCCCTGCACACGTACATACCCCTGCACATCTACATACCCCTGCACACGTTCATACCCCTGCACACGTTCATACCCCTGCACACGTACATACCCCTGCACATCTACATACCCCTGCACAACTACATACCCCTGCACACGTTCATACCCCTGCACACGTACATACCCCTGCACACGTTCATACCCCTGCACACATTCATACCCCTGCACACGTTCATACCCCTGCACACGTACATACCCCTGCACATCTACATACCCCTGCACACGTACATACCCCTGCACACGTTCATACCCCTGCACACGTACATACCCCTGCACACGTTCATACCCCTGCACATCTACATACCCCTGCACACGTACATACCCCTGCACACGTACATACCCCTGCACACGTTCATACCCCTGCACACGTTCATACCCCTGCACACGTTCATACCCCTGCACACGTACATACCCCTGCACACGTTCATACCCCTGCACATCTACATACCCCTGCACACGTTCATACCCCTGCACACGTACATACCCCTGCACACGTACATACCCCTGCACACGTACATACCCCTGCACACGTTCATACCCCTGCACATGTACATACCCCTGCACACGTACATACCCCTGCACATCTACATACCCCTGCACACGTTCATACCCCTGCACACGTTACCTCGTCGTCGTCGGCGTCGTACTGGCCGTACTGCTGCTCTAACAGCTCCCGCTGCCTCCGCTCCTGCTCCAGAGTCTGTTGGATCAGAGACGCCACCTCACTCTGCTGCCCGGGACGCTCCCGACCAATCACAAACCTGCACACAGAGACCAGCCAATCACAAACCTGCACACAGAGACCAGCCAATCACAAACCTGCACACAGAGACCAGCCAATCACAAACCTGCACACAGAGACCAGCCAATCACAAACCTGCACACAAACAGCCAATCACAAACCTGCACACAAACAGCCAATCACAAACCTGCACACAAACAGCCAATCACAGGGCTGTATATTCAAACATCAAGTGTTAATAAAATCTCTCACTAAAAATCATAAAATTAGTTTCTCCCCCGTCCCCCTGTCTCCGCCCACCCCACCCCGTATCTCCGCCCACCCCACCCCCTGTCTCCGCCCACACCACCCCCTGCCTCCGCCCACACCACCCCCTGTCTCCGCCCACACCACCCCTTGTCTCCGCCCACACCACCCCGTATCTCCGCCCACACCACCCCCTGTCTCCGCCCACACCACCCCCTGTGGTGGGTCAGAGTGGCACAGATCAATGAATCAAACTTTATTTATAGAGAACATTTCACACAAAACTGCAACACAAAGCGCTTCACAGTGAAGAGAACAGTTCCCACACAGATACACTGAACAGACGAGTCTCGAGGTTCCAGTCCCACACATGTATCTTGTGTTTTATTGTGTTGGTGCTGTGGGCTCTGTGCTCCCCTAATGTTTTTTTCTTTTTTTCTTCTTTCCTCTTATATAGATGTATTTTATTGCCTATTTATACCATGGCCAGGGGACTGCAGATGAAAACTCGCCTTCTGACTAATTCTGGCTTTTTTAACCATGTGTAATCATGTGTCCCCTTTCAAATAAACTACAAAAAAAAAAAAAAAGCTGAACTACACAAGTGAGTCTAACTGTGACAGAACCATCTTTATTTACGACTAACTGAAAGAGGAAACTCTGAGTCTTTATAACTCTCTACACTAACTATAATAACTATAACTAACGACTACAGAGAAAGAAGGAAAACAGAGGAAGAACAACAAAAAGAACACAAATATACATTATGACAGGACTTTAAATTATGACGGGACATTACAGCGGGAGGAGGAGTCAGGAGGTGGAGATGGTCCAGGAGCAGGATCCAGACCCACCAGGCCGGGGGTGTGAAGCTGCGAGGGGTTTGGGGGGGTCAGGCTCTGCTGCGGCGCTGGGGGGTCCGAACATCAGACTGGGTCGTTCTGTGTCAGAGCGAGCGGCTGCGTCCAGTTTCCATCACACTTCTCTGTCTGTCCACTGGTCTCAGGGTCATTTCTGTGCAGAACTCCACGTTTCCTCCAGATTTAATCCAAAAACTGCGATTTAGAGCCTCCAGGTCCAAGCACCAGACCCCAGAGTCACACAGTTCGAGCACTCGAAGCTCTGCCTCACTCCAGTTTCCGGGGCTTTGAAAAGCTGCCTGAAAAGTATTTGAATTTTCGGAAAAATCACATCTGTGCATGAGCCAATGTGCAAAGTCCCATAATCGTGGTGCTGAATAGATCCTCTGTGTCTGAAGAACACACAGGTTCACCCGGCCCTGCTTGTCTTGTTAAAGTGTCCATTTAGTTAAAAGACAAATTTACTGAATCCAGAGTTAATTTAGTTCAGGAGAAAAGAGTCTCTCGAAGAATAAGACACATTAGACCAGACGAGACGTGATGTGATTTCTGGAGACGGTCAGATTTCTGCTCCACTTTTCCTCTGTGGTCCTGATCTGAAGGAGGCGAGTCCTGGAGGAGCAGCTGACCCGGAAACAGCTCCTCTCCTCGGGCCTGAAGGAGCACAGCGAGACCCGCTCTGGAAGTGTCTCAGTTCCGCTCCACTTGCTGTAACTAGTATTCCAACCACGACGTTCCTGCATCACGACACCAAACAGGAAAGAGAACACGGACCACAGCTCCGCTTCAGTTTCATCCGATTCCGCCTCGTTTGCGTTTCCTCAGGCGGCTCTTCACTTCCACTTTAGGTCAGGGAAAAACCAACACGAAGAAACAGGGAGAGGAAAGCGAGAAAAACGTGGAAACTGCAGCGACGTCATCCAGAAACCGAGTCCAGACCGAAAGGCTCTGGTCACACGTCCGTCACAGACCAGGAAGACGTTTGGAAATGAAGACGTTTGCGATGAAACTTCCTCTGGGCTCTGTTCACGCTCCTGAGTCTGACAAAATGTAGGAAAAATGAGGAAAAAGTCCCAGTTTTCTTCATCTCCACGTCGTTGAAGCGTTCCGTTATGTTCAGCTCATCCACAATTCCAACCACACCGAAGTTTTCATCATTTCCACTGACGCACGACTCTCTCTCGCACTGGGTCCACGCGATGAGAAGAGACGAGGAGGATTCCAAACAGCAGACTTCATTTTCCCATCACATCTACAGTTCTGTGCAGTTTTATTCAGGTGTGAAAAATTCTGTAAACAAACGCTTCAAAAATATAAATCACGACTGTTTGTTGTGATCAGTTTCCAAAAATCCAAAGTGGTTCAGAACTGTGTCTTGTGTAAAGAAGCAGCAGAAGTTGTGTTGGTGCTGGTCGGGCCCCACAGGCCCTGACCTCAGCATCAGGGAGTGAGTCTGGTTCCCTGAAGAGACAGAAGGACGTGAGGAAGCTCCACCATGTTCTTCAACATGTTTGGAACAGCGACCAGCCCAGGTCCTTCACAAACTGTCTGCAGGTGAACTGGGGCGGTCCAAGGAAAGCTTCAGGTCACCTCGATTAGAACCCTGCATTTGGTTTTAGCCAAAAGATGATTTAGGAAGAAATTAGGAAGAAAAAGATGTTTTAGAGGAGCTCAAGCTGCATGAAGTTTCCTGGAAATGGACTCATTTTGTAGTAGTAGTAGTAGTAATTTATTTTTTTTCGAGCATATGATACTTGTAGTACACAGAATATGTACAATGTCATTCAATTTAAATAAACAAGGTTACACAGTAAAAAAAAAGAATGGATATATGGACACAAATACAAATTTTGCATTTTCAATTAACTTTTTATGGACTTTATGGAGTTTCTAATCAAATTTTATGGACTTCAAAGTCATTTTTATGCAAGTTTCAGTTTGTGTTTGCAGAATAACAGGACGAATGATTCAAACACACGTTATTTATTTGGTTTGGTGTGTTATAGAAGAGGGTGGACCCAACATTTTGTCCAGATATGGAACCAAATGCAGGGCTCTGATCTAGAGAATCTAAAGAAAAGTTTTTTGGACCCCCCTAAAGTAAACCTAGAAGAACTGAGGCTCTTCTGAAGGCAAAGCTCACACCAAATATGGATCTGATTTAGATTTCTCTTTTGTTCATTCACTGCGTTTTGTGGATTGATGAAAATAAATGATGAACACTTCCATTTTTGAAGCGTTCTGAGTTTACAGCAGTTTTTACACACCTGCTGGAAGCCTGAACAGAGCTGAGTCTGGTCTTAAATGAAGACTGTTCACGCTGCAGTTTCTGTTTAATCCCAGTTTAATCGAGTGGATCTCTGAGGAGACGAGACGGTAAATCTAGGCCACGCTGCAGAGGAGGATGTAGGACAGGACTGATGGAGATGTGAAGAGGAGGAGGAGGAGGAGGAGGAGGAGGAGGAGGGTGAGACTAAACCAGGACGAGCTTCACCGCGGAGCTGCTGATCTGGTTTTATCACAAACTCAGACACTTTGACTCTGCGTCTTCTTTTACAAACTGTGGGTCGTCACAGATCTGTGTTCGGATCGTCCCTCAGGTGTTTGTGGGTGTTTACAGTCACGCAGGGGGGGACTGTACAAATGTCTATGGAGGAAAGTTTAACAGTTGCCATGGCGACACAAAGCACACGTGAGAGCAATGACCAAATGTGTTTAGAGACGGTTTGGAAAACAGCACGATTTCATTTTCCTGTGATCAGCCCGAGTGTTCAGGAGCTTCACACTAAAAGCTCAGAGTGAAAACTGCTGGCTAATGCTAATGCTAATTCTATTGCTATTGCTAATGCTAACGCTAATGCTAGGCTGTGACTGTAATATTATCTGAGAGAGACTCGTTTAACAGCACAGATCAGTTCACCTGCTGTAGCTCAGGTGAGTTTATGGTCAGATTGTGTTTAAAAAAAATGAATTAGAGTTAAAGAGCGTCAGACAGAGCAGTGCCTCCAGTTAGCCTCACCCTCCAGGGAATGTTGACGACACCTCTGTGCACCTGTCCACCTGTGCACCTGTCTACTCGTGTCTCTTTAATTATTCACGTCACCTGACAAACAGACGCTTTGTGCCTTTTCACCGGCGCGTCCTGGGGAGCCTCTGTTGCCGGGTAAACATTCATTATTCATCGTCACGTTCTTGGTAAAGACGCATCCCGCCCGTCGATTGGCCGATTAAAAAGTGGGCGGGGCAAAAGCTCATTATCTTTATGATCATTGAATTACACGAAACACTGAACATGAACACGGCCGTTTGTTTGGTAGAATCTGGAGCTTTTCTGCTGTTTCTTCGGTGTTTTCTGTAACGATTTGCTCCTGTTTGTTTGTCAGTGTTTCTTGGAGCTTTTGGCACATGTTTTTCTAATGTGCTACTAAACACAAAATCCCGTTTTCTCCTGATGAGTGTAAAAGTGTGACTGAGCGTGTCCAGAACAGAAGTGTGCTCCTCTCCCTGGTGTTTTATTTTGGCATTTTCGTGCAGATTTGTTAAAAATGGGACTTTTGGGTCAGAGTCGTGTCTGTATCGGCCTCTTTAGGATCAACAGAACATTTGAGTTTCTGGGTTGGACTAACGGCCCCTCTGACCCTCTGACCCTCTGACCTCTGACCCTCTGACCCTCACCCCCACAGAACTATAGTAAAATCTGGAAGATGAATCCAAGGTCCAAGGCGCTGTGTTGTTTTCAGTGTCTGGGCTCAAGTTTTACTTCCGCAGCCCAACGTGTGACGACAGAAACGCAGTTCTGACCAATCAGAGCTCAGAGCGGGCGAAGCTAACTCTTGCGAAGCTGATTTTTAGGCACTTTGACGATTAAAAAATGTTTTAAAGTTCAAAATACAGTAAAAATACAGAAGAGTCCCTACAAAATCCACCCTTTATGAAAGCTGCTGATGCCCTGAAGAACACGGGAAGGTTGATTTCTCCAAAAATGCGTCTGTGGGAGAGTTTCTCCTGGGCTGCAGCTCCAGTGTCTCGCTCGGCCACACGTCTGCGGTCACAGATAGAGGGGGCGGGGCTTATCCTGCTCTTACTATACATCCATGGGCACAACCACAAAAAAGAGTTTTAGTTCCACATTTACTTCCTGAGACGTCCTGTGAGGTCAGAAATGCAGTTCTGACCAATCAGAACGGAGCCAGCGCAGGGTCAGAGGTCAGGATAACTCTTACAAAGATCACTTTTATGCGCTTTGACGATTTAAACATTTTTTTTAAAGTTCATATTGTAAAAATACAGAAGAATCGTACAAAATCCTCTCCTCATGAAAGCCGGACGCCCTGAAGAACACGCGCAGTTTGACCCATAATCCTCTCTGGCGTGTGCGTGAACATGTGGAGAGAGTCTTTCTTACCGCACGATTCCAGACGTGTTCCGGAGCACCGAGGCGGCGAAGCTCTGAGTGACGCCCACCAGACTGGTCCCGTCCACCTCCACGATCTGATCATTCACCTTAATCCTGGAAACACAAGCCACAGACGTCAGACCCACCGAGACGAACAAACCTCCGGAGGATCAGACCCACAAACCTCCGGAGGATCAGACCCACCAGACCCACAAACCTCTGGAGGATCAGACCCACAAACCTCCGGAGGATCAGACCCACCAGACCCACAAACCTCCGGAGGATCAGACCCACCAGACCCACAAACCTCCGGAGGATCAGACCCACCAGACCCACAAACCTCCGGAGGATCAGACCCACAAACCTCCGGAGGATCAGACCCACAAACCTCCGGAGGATCAGACCCACAAACCTCCGGAGGATCAGACCCACAAACCTCCGGAGGATCAGACCCACAAACCTCCGGAGGATCAGACCCACAAACCTCTGGAGGATCAGACCCATAACCCTCCGGAGGATCAGACCCACATACCTCCGGAGGATCAGACCCACAAACCTCCGGAGGATCAGACCCACAAACCTCCGGAGGATCAGACCCACAAACCTCTGGAGGATCAGACCCACAAACCTCCGGAGGATCAGACCCACAAACCTCTGGAGGATCAGACCCATAACCCTCCGGAGGATCAGACCCACAAACCTCCGGAGAATCAGACCCACAAACCTCTGGAGGATCAGACCCACAAACCTCCGGAGGATCAGACCCACAAACCTCCGGAGGATCAGACCCACAAACCTCTGGAGGATCAGACCCACAAACCTCCGGAGGATCAGACCCACAAACCTCTGGAGGATCAGACCCACAAACCTCTGGAGGATCAGACCCACAAACCTCCGGAGGATCAGACCCACAAACCTCTGGAGGATCAGACCCACAAACCTCCGGAGGATCAGACCCACAAACCTCCGGAGGATCAGACCCACAAACCTCTGGAGGATCAGACCCACAAACCTCCGGAGGATCAGACCCACAAACCTCTGGAGGATCAGACCCACAAACCTCCGGAGGATCAGACCCACAAACCTCTGGAGGATCAGACCCACAAACCTCTGGAGGATCAGACCCACAAACCTCCGGAGGATCAGACCCACAAACCTCCGGAGAATCAGACACTAAAGAATCACTAAAACCAGGATCAAAACTCTCTTCACGCCTCTGTCAGAAAATAAAACCAGGAAGACATTTGGAAACCAGCGCTGAAACTTCTGGTTTGCTGTGATCAGGCCTGCAGACGTATGTGCTGATGTAACAGATAATACTCCCTACAAACCCACTGAAGTAAATGTGACGGTCAAATGAAGCCTGCAGACGTATGTGCTGATGTAACAGATAATACTCCCTACAAACCCACTGAAGTAAATGTGACGGTCAAATGAAGCCTGCAGACGTATGTGCTGATGTAACAGATAATACTCCCTACAAACCCACTGAAGTAAATGTGAGGGTCAAATGAAGCCTGCAGACGTATGTGCTGATGTAACAGATAATACTCCCTACAAACCCACTGAAGTAAATGTGAGGGTCAAATGAAGCCTGCAGACGTATGTGCTGATGTAACAGATAATACTCCCTACAAACCCACTGAAGTAAATGTGACGGTCAAATGAAGCCTGCAGACGTATGTGCTGATGTAACAGATAATACTCCCTACAAACCCACTGAAGTAAATGTGACGGTCAAATGAAGCCTGCAGACGTATGTGCTGATGTAACAGATAATACTCCCTACAAACCCACTGAAGTAAATGTGAGGGTCAAATGAAGCCTGCAGACGTATGTGCTGATGTAACAGATAATACTCCCTACAAACCCACTGAAGTAAATGTGAGGGTCAAATGAAGCCTGCAGACGTATGTGCTGATGTAACAGATAATACTCCCTACAAACCCACTGAAGTAAATGTGACGGTCAAATGAAGCCTGCAGACGTATGTGCTGATGTAACAGATAATACTCCCTACAAACCCACTGAAGTAAATGTGACGGTCAAATGAAGCCTGCAGACGTATGTGCTGATGTAACAGATAATACTCCCTACAAACCCACTGAAGTAAATGTGACGGTCAAATGAAGCCTGCAGACGTATGTGCTGATGTAACAGATAATACTCCCTACAAACCCACTGAAGTAAATGTGACGGTCAAATGAAGCCTGCAGACGTATGTGCTGATGTAACAGATAATACTCCCTACAAACCCACTGAAGTAAATGTGAGGGTCAAATGAAGCCTGCAGACGTATGTGCTGATGTAACAGATAATACTCCCTACAAACCCACTGAAGTAAATGTGACGGTCAAATGAAGCCTGCAGACGTATGTGCTGATGTAACAGATAATACTCCCTACAAACCCACTGAAGTAAATGTGACGGTCAAATGAAGCCTGCAGACGTATGTGCTGATGTAACAGATAATACTCCCTACAAACCCACTGAAGTAAATGTGAGGGTCAAATGAAGCCTGCAGACGTATGTGCTGATGTAACAGATAATACTCCCTACAAACCCACTGAAGTAAATGTGACGGTCAAATGAAGCCTGCAGACGTATGTGCTGATGTAACAGATAATACTCCCTACAAACCCACTGAAGTAAATGTGATGGTCAAATGAAGCCTGCAGACGTATGTGCTGATGTAACAGATAATACTCCCTACAAACCCACTGAAGTAAATGTGACGGTCAAATGAAGCCTGCAGACGTATGTGCTGATGTAACAGATAATACTCCCTACAAACCCACTGAAGTAAATGTGACGGTCAAATGAAGCCTGCAGACGTATGTGCTCATGTAACAGATAATACTCCCTACAAACCCACTGAAGTAAATGTGACGGTCAAATGAAGCCTGCAGACGTATGTGCTGATGTAACAGATAATACTCCCTACAAACCCACTGAAGTAAATGTGACGGTCAAATGAAGCCTGCAGACGTATGTGCTGATGTAACAGATAATACTCCCTACAAACCCACTGAAGTAAATGTGACAGTCAAATGAAGCCTGCAGACGTATGTGCTGATGTAACAGATAATACTCCCTACAAACCCACTGAAGTAAATGTGAGGGTCAAATGAAGCCTGCAGACGTATGTGCTGATGTAACAGATAATACTCCCTACAAACCCACTGAAGTAAATGTGACGGTCAAATGAAGCCTGCAGACGTATGTGCTCATGTAACAGATAATACTCCCTACAAACCCACTGAAGTAAATGTGATGGTCAAATGAAGCCTGCAGACGTATGTGCTGATGTAACAGATAATACTCCCTACAAACCCACTGAAGTAAATGTGAGGGTCAAATGAAGCCTGCAGACGTATGTGCTGATGTAACAGATAATACTCCCTACAAACCCACTGAAGTAAATGTGACGGTCAAATGAAGCCTGCAGACGTATGTGCTCATGTAACAGATAATACTCCCTACAAACCCACTGAAGTAAATGTGACGGTCAAATGAAGCCTGCAGACGTATGTGCTGATGTAACAGATAATACTCCCTACAAACCCACTGAAGTAAATGTGACGGTCAAATGAAGCCTGCAGACGTATGTGCTGATGTAACAGATAATACTCCCTACAAACCCACTGAAGTAAATGTGACGGTCAAATGAAGCCTGCAGACGTATGTGCTGATGTAACAGATAATACTCCCTACAAACCCACTGAAGTAAATGTGACGGTCAAATGAAGCCTGCAGACGTATGTGCTGATGTAACAGATAATACTCCCTACAAACCCACTGAAGTAAATGTGACGGTCAAATGAAGCCTGCAGACGTATGTGCTGATGTAACAGATAATACTCCCTACAAACCCACTGAAGTAAATGTGACGGTCAAATGAAGCCTGCAGACGTATGTGCTGATGTAACAGATAATACTCCCTACAAACCCACTGAAGTAAATGTGAGAGTCAAATGAAGCCTGCAGACGTATGTGCTCATGTAACAGATAATACTCCCTACAAAGCCACTGAAGTAAATGTGACGGTCAAATGAAGCCTGCAGACGTATGTGCTGATGTAACAGATAATACTCCCTACAAACCCACTGAAGTAAATGTGACGGTCAAATGAAGCCTGCAGACGTATGTGCTGATGTAACAGATAATACTCCCTACAAACCCACTGAAGTAAATGTGACGGTCAAATGAAGCCTGCAGACGTATGTGCTGATGTAACAGATAATACTCCCTACAAACCCACTGAAGTAAATGTGACGGTCAAATGAAGCCTGCAGACGTATGTGCTGATGTAACAGATAATACTCCCTACAAACCCACTGAAGTAAATGTGATGGTCAAATGAAGCCTGCAGACGTATGTGCTGATGTAACAGATAATACTCCCTACAAACCCACTGAAGTAAATGTGACGGTCAAATGAAGCCTGCAGACGTATGTGCTGATGTAACAGATAATACTCCCTACAAACCCACTGAAGTAAATGTGACGGTCAAATGAAGCCTGCAGACGTATGTGCTGATGTAACAGATAATACTCCCTACAAACCCACTGAAGTAAATGTGACGGTCAAATGAAGCCTGCAGACGTATGTGCTGATGTAACAGATAATACTCCCTACAAACCCACTGAAGTAAATGTGACGGTCAAATGAAGCCTGCAGACGTATGTGCTGATGTAACAGATAATACTCCCTACAAACCCACTGAAGTGAATGTGAGGGTCAAATGAAGCCTGCAGACGTATGTGCTGATGTAACAGATAATACTCCCTACAAACCCACTGAAGTAAATGTGACGGTCAAATGAAGCCTGCAGACGTATGTGCTGATGTAACAGATAATACTCCCTACAAACCCACTGAAGTAAATGTGACGGTCAAATGAAGCCTGCAGACGTATGTGCTGATGTAACAGATAATACTCCCTACAAACCCACTGAAGTAAATGTGACGGTCAAATGAAGCCTGCAGACGTATGTGCTGATGTAACAGATAATACTCCCTACAAACCCACTGAAGTAAATGTGACGGTCAAATGAAGCCTGCAGACGTATGTGCTGATGTAACAGATAATACTCCCTACAAACCCACTGAAGTAAATGTGACGGTCAAATGAAGCCTGCAGACGTATGTGCTGATGTAACAGATAATACTCCCTACAAACCCACTGAAGTAAATGTGACGGTCAAATGAAGCCTGCAGACGTATGTGCTGATGTAACAGATAATACTCCCTACAAACCCACTGAAGTAAATGTGACGGTCAAATGAAGCCTGCAGACGTATGTGCTGATGTAACAGATAATACTCCCTACAAACCCACTGAAGTAAATGTGACGGTCAAATGAAGCCTGCAGACGTATGTGCTGATGTAACAGATAATACTCCCTACAAACCCACTGAAGTAAATGTGACGGTCAAATGAAGCCTGCAGACGTATGTGCTGATGTAACAGATAATACTCCCTACAAACCCACTGAAGTAAATGTGACGGTCAAATGAAGCCTGCAGACGTATGTGCTGATGTAACAGATAATACTCCCTACAAACCCACTGAAGTAAATGTGACGGTCAAATGAAGCCTGCAGACGTATGTGCTGATGTAACAGATAATACTCCCTACAAACCCACTGAAGTAAATGTGACGGTCAAATGAAGCCTGCAGACGTATGTGCTGATGTAACAGATAATACTCCCTACAAACCCACTGAAGTAAATGTGAGGGTCAAATGAAGCCTGCAGACGTATGTGCCGATGTAACAGATAATACTCCCTACAAACCCACTGAAGTAAATGTGACGGTCAAATGAAGCCTGCAGACGTATGTGCTGTCGTGCGTCAGTGGAAATGTTGCAGACTGAGGTGTAAAAAAACAGAACTCTACAGTGACACGGAGATGAAGAACTGGGACTTGTTCTCATTTTTCCGAGTCCAGAGGAAGTTCCTCCGCAGGTTTCCAAACGTCTTCCTGGTTTGGGACAGAAGTGTGAGCAGATCCTGCAGGTCTGAGCACATGATCCTGAGCTGTGAAGAAACGGGAACAGGAAGGACGAGAATGGAAAGAGTGTCCGGAGAAAAGTGTAAATCTGAATGACTGAGAGGAGGAGGAGAGGAGGAGGAGAGGAGGAGAGGAGGAGGAGGAGGAGAGGAGGAGAGGAGGAGAGGAGGAGAGGAGGAGGAGAAGAGGAGGAGGTAGGGAGGAGGAGGAGGAGAGGAGAGAGGAGGAGGAGGAGAGGAGGAGGAGGAGGAGAGGAGGAGAGGAGGAGGAGGAGAGGAGGAGAGGAGGAGGAGGAGAGGGAGGAGGAGAGGAGGAGAGGAGAGGAGGAGGAGGAGAGGAGGAGAGGAGGAGGAGGAGAGGAGGAGAGGAGAGGAGAGGAAGAGGAGGAGAGGAGGAGGAGACAGGAGAGGAGGAGGAGACAGGAGAGGAGGAGAGGAGGAGGAGGAGAGGAGGAGGAGGAGAGGAGGAGGAGGAGAGGAGGAGGAGGAGGATCGAGGAGAGGAGAGGAGAGGGGAGGAGGAGGAGAGGAGGAGGAGGAGGGGAGGAGGAGCGGAGGAGGAGGAGAGGAGGAGGAGGAGAGGAGGAGGAGGAGAGGAGGGGAGGAGAGGAGGAGGAGGAGAGGAGAGAGGAGGAGGAGGAGGAGGAGGAGAGGAGGAGAGGAGGAGGAGGAGAGGAGGAGGAGGAGAGGAGAGGAGGAGGAGGAGGAGGAGAGGAGGAGAGGAGGAGGAGGAGAGGAGGAGGAGGAGAGGAGAGGAGAGGAGAGGAGGAGGAGGAGAGGAGAGGAGGAGAGGAGGAGGAGAGGAGGAGGAGGAGAGGAGGAGGAGGAGGAGGAGAGAGGAGGAGAGGAGGAGGAGGAGAGGAGGAGGAGAGGAGGAGGAGGAGAGGAGGAGAGGAGGAGGAGGAGAGGAGGAGGAGGAGGAGAGGAGGAGGAGGAGGAGAGGAGAGGAGGAGGAGGAGAGGAGAGGAGAGGAGGAGAGTAGGAGGAGGAGGAGAGGAGGAGAGGAGAGGAGGAGGAGGAGAGGAGAGGAGGAGTGGAGGAGGAGGAGGAGAGGAGGAGGAGGAGGAGGAGGAGGAGGAGAGGAGAGGAGGAGGAGGAGAGGAGGAGGAGGAGAGGAGGAGGAGAGGAGGAGGAGGAGAGGAGGAGGAGGAGAGGAGGAGAGGAGGAGGAGGAGGAGAGGAGGAGGAGGAGAGGAGAAAAGGAGAGGAGGAGGAGGAGAGGAGGAGAGGAGGAGAGGAGGAGAGGAGAGGAGGAGGAAAGGAGGAGAGGAGAGGAGGAGGAGGAGAGGAGGAGGAGGAGAGGAGGAGAGGAGGAGGAGTAGAGGAGGAGGAGAGGAGGAGGAGGAGGAGGAGAGGAGGAGGAGAGGAGAGAGGAGGAGGAGGAGAGGAGGAGAGGAGGAGGAGAGGAGGAGGAGGAGAGGGGGCGGAGGAGGAGGGGAGAGGAGGAGGAGGAGAGAGGAGAGGAGAGGTGGAGGAGGAGGTGATGAGGAGGAGAGTATGAGGAGGAGGAGAGGAGGAGAGGAGAGGAGGAGGAGAGGAGGAGGAGAGGAGAGGAGGAGGAGGAGAGGAGGAGGAGGAGAGGAGGAGAGGAGGAGAGGAGGAGGAGAGGAGGAGGAGGAGGAGGAGGAGGAGGAGGAGGAGGAGAGGAGGAGGAGGAGAGGAGGAGGAGAGGAGGAGGAGGAGGAGGAGAGGAGGAGGAGAGGAGGAGGAGGAGGAGGAGAGGAGGAGGAGGAGAGGAGGAGGAGGAGGAGAGGAGGAGGAGAGGAGGAGGAGGAGGAGGAGAGGAGGAGGAGGAGAGGACGAGAGGAGGAGAGAGGAGGAGGAGGAGTCGGAGGAGGAGGAGAGAAGGAGAGGAGGAGGAGGAGGAGGAGGAGAGAAGGAGAGAAGGAGAGGAGGAGGAGAGAAGGAGAGGAGGAGGAGGAGGAGGAGAGGAGGAGGAGAGAGGAGGAGGAGAGGAGGAGAGGAGGAGGAGAGGAGGAGGAGGAGGGGAGGAGGAGAGGAGGAGGAGGAGGAGGAGAGGAGGAGGAGGAGGAGGAGGAGAGGAGGAGAGGAGGAGGAGGAGGAGGAGAGGAGGAGGAGAGGAGGAGGAGAGGAGGAGGAGGAGGAGAGGAGGAGAGGAGAGG
>CM068362.1:1116401-1136401 GCA_034769755.1 Odontamblyopus lacepedii
GGAGGGGCAAGAGCAGGGGCAAGAGGGGCAAGAGGAGGGGCAAGAGGAGGGGCAAGAGGGGGGGCAAGAGGGGCAACAGGAGGGGCAAGAGGGGCAAGAGGAGGGGCAAGAGGAGGGGCAAGAGGGGCAAGAGGAGGGGCAAGAGGAGGGGCAACAGGAGGGGCAAGAGGGGGGGCAAGAGGGGCAACAGGAGGGGCAAGAGGAGGGGCGAGAGGAGGGGCAAGAGGGGCAAGAGGTGAGTGTGTGTGTATGTGTGTCTGAGAGTCTGTGTCTCCAACTGCTGTTTCGGGCGGTTGATGTGTCAGTGCTGCAGACGTGTCAGTGCTGCAGACGTGCGAGTACTGCACTCGTGTCAGTGCTGCAGACGTGTCAATGCTGTAGACGTGTCAGTACTGCAGACGTGTCAGTACTGCAGACGTGTCAATGCTGTAGACGTGTCAGTACTGCACTCGTGTCAGTGCTGCAGACGTGTCAGTGCTGCAGACGTGTCAGTACTGCACTCGTGTCAGTACTGCAGACGTGTCAGTGCTGCAGACGTGTCAGTACTGCAGACGTGTCAATGCTGTAGACGTGTCAGTACTGCAGACGTGTCAGTACTGCAGACGTGTCAGTACTGCAGACGTGTCAGTGCTGCAGACGTGTCAGTGCTGCACTCGTGTCACTGCTGCAGACGTGTCAGTGCTGCACTCGTGTCAGTACTGCAGACGTGTCAGTACTGCAGACGTGTCAATGCTGTAGACGTGTCAGTACTGCACTCGTGTCAGTGCTGCAGACGTGTCAGTGCTGCAGACGTGTCAGTACTGCACTCGTGTCAGTGCTGCAGACGTGTCAGTGCTGCAGACGTGTCAGTACTGCACTCGTGTCAGTGCTGCACTCGTGTCAGTACTGCACTCGTGTCAGTACTGCAGACGTGTCAGTGCTGCAGACGTGTCAGTACTGCAGACGTGTCAATGCTGTAGACGTGTCAGTACTGCAGACGTGTCAGTTCTGCAGACGTGTCAATGCTGTAGACGTGTCAGTACTGCACTCGTGTCAGTGCTGCAGACGTGTCAGTGCTGCAGACGTGTCAGTACTGCACTCGTGTCAGTACTGCAGACGTGTCAGTGCTGCAGACGTGTCAGTACTGCAGACGTGTCAATGCTGTAGACGTGTCAGTACTGCAGACGTGTCAGTGCTGCAGACGTGTCAGTGCTGCACTCGTGTCAGTGCTGCAGACGTGTCAGTGCTGCACTCGTGTCAGTACTGCAGACGTGTCAGTACTGCAGACGTGTCAATGCTGTAGACGTGTCAGTGCTGCACTCGTGTCAGTACTGCAGACGTGTCAGTACTGCAGACGTGTCAATGCAGTAGACGTGTCAGTACTGCACTCGTGTCAGTGCTGCAGACGTGTCAGTGCTGCAGACGTGTCAGTGCTGCAGACGTGTCAGTGCTGCAGACATGTCAGTGCTGCACTCGTGTCAGTACTGCACTCGTGTCAGTACTGCACTCGTGTCAGTACTGCAGACGTGTCAGTACCTTTCTCCAGCTCCACAGGGAACAGCTCCAGCTTCTCCACCCTCTTCTCCAGTTCGTACTCGGCCGACGACGCCACCGGGTCGACCTCCTCGTTCCTGCGGTCGTAATCCTCATTGGAGTAAGTGCTGAAGACCTGCGGGCAGAGGGACGTGAGACAACCGGGCCCGCCTTAAAGCAACCGGACCCACACGAGGACAACCGGACCCACACAAGACAACCGGACCCACACGAGGACAACCGGACCCACGCGAGACAACCGGACCCACACGAGGACAACCGGACCCACACAAGACAACCGGACCCACACGAGGACAACCGGACCCACGCGAGACAACCGGACCCACACGAGGACAACCGGACCCACACGAGGACAACCGGGGCCACACGAGGACAACCGGACCACACGAGGACAACCAGACCCACATGAGACAACCGGACCCACACGAGACAACCGGGCCCAAACGAGGACAACCGGACCCACACGAGGACAACCGGATCCACACAAGGACAACTGGGCCCACACGAGGACAACCGGCCCCGCTTTAAAACAACTGACTAGTTTCACTTTTTAGAAGCTGCTGGTGAAATCTGTCATTCGTCCATAAAAGTCCTGAGGAAATGTTTCAGATTCATCTGCAGCAGCTCAGTTTATATAAATGCACAGAGGAAACACACTGACCGGGTGTGTCTGTGTGTCTGTGTCTGTGTGTCTGTGTGTCTGTGTGTCTGTGTCTGTGTCTGTGGTTGTGTCAGTGTCTGTGGTGATGTCAATGTCTGTGGTCGTGTCTGTGTTTGTGGTGGTGTCAGTGTCTGTGGTTGTGTCTGTGGTGATGTCAGTGTCTGTGGTTGTGTCTGTGGTTGTGTCTGTGTGTCTGTGTCTGTGTGTCTGTGTCTGTGGTGGTGTCAGTGTCTGTGTCAGTGTCTGTGGTCGTGTCTGTGGTTGTGTCTGTGGTTGTGTCAGTGTCTCTGGTCGTGTCTGTGGTTGTGTCTGTGTCAGTGTCTGTGTCTGTGGTGGTGTCTGTGTCTGTGGTCATGTCTGTGGTTGTGGTTGTGTCTGTGTCTGTGTCTGTGGTTGTGTCTGTGTCTGTGGTGGTGTCAGTGTCAGTGTCAGTGTCTGTGGTGGTGTCAGTGTCAGTGTCTGTGGTGGTGTCAGTGTCAGTGTCTGTGCTCGTGTCAGTATCTGTATCTGTGGTGGTGTCAGTGTCTGTGGTGGTGTCAGTGTCAGTGTCTGTGTCTGTGGTTGTGTCAGTGTCTGTGGTGGTGTCTGTGTCTGTGGTTGTGTCAGTGTCTGTGGTTGTGTCAGTGTCTGTGGTGGTGTCTGTGTCTGTGGTTGTGTCAGTGTCTGTGGTGGTGTCAGTGTCAGTGTCAGTGTCTGTGGTGGTGTCAGTGTCAGTGTCAGTGTCTGTGGTTGTGTCAGTGTCTGTGGTGGAGTCTGTGTCTGTGGTTGTGTCAGTCAGTGTCTGTGGTTGTGTCAGTGTCTGTGGTGGTGTCTGTGGTTGTGTCAGTGTCTGTGGTGGTGTCAGTGTCAGTGTCAGTGTCTGTGTCTGTGGTGGTGTCAGTGTCAGTGTCTGTGGTTGTGTCAGTGTAAGTGTCAGTGAAAGTGGAACAGCTCTGGAGGCGTCTGGTGACATTCGTTGCTCACGTCGCTCCTGCCCTGAGGACTGAACTCAGACCTCATCTGCACAATGGACTTTTCAGAGCTGCACTCGACTGAACTACAGGGAAAACTACCACTTCATGACATCACGAGGTGGAGCTTTGCAGATGTAACCGACGAATAATAGAGTTCCTCCAACATAAATGAAACAGACACGACTCCAGCTCTGAGACGAGGGAGGAACAGTGGAACCTGCAGGAGTCAGTGAAATATATTTGTGATGTGAAGTTTGTTAAAGAGTTTTTCTCTTTGTCGTCTCTGTCACTGCTGCTCAGTGTCCGGCAGTTTCCACAGAAACAGCTCCACGTGTCTCCACATTTACAGCTCTGGCACCGGCGGCACCGGCATTCAGCCGCTCTGTGGGGCCCCACACCCAGGGCCGGGGCCCGGGGCCCGGGGCCGGGGGCCGGGCAGGATGGGCTCCGGGGAGACGGGCTCCGGGGAGACGGGCTGAGGCTGCGCTGGAATGAGCTCAGTCACTGCTCACAGTCCTGAGGTCCCCAAGCACCTGCTGTGAGGAGCCTGGTCCACAGATCCCCAAACCCCAGAGCACAGTCCGGTTAGTCCGGGCACAGTCCGGTTAGTCCGGGCACAGTCCGGTTAGTCCGGGCACAGTCCGGTTAGTCCGGGCACAGTCCGGTTAGTCCTGGTACAGTCCGGTTAGTCCTGGTACAGTCCGGTTAGTCCTGGTACAGTCCAGTTAGTCCTGGCACAGTCCGGTTAGTCCTGGCACAGTCCGGTTAGTCCTGGCACAGTCCGGTTAGTCCTGGCACAGTCCGGTTAGTCCTGGTACAGTCCGGTTAGTCCTGGCACAGTCCGGTTAGTCCTGGCACAGTCCGGTTAGTCCTGGTACAGTCCGGTTAGTCCTGGCACAGTCCGGTTAGTCCTGGTACAGTCCGGTTAGTCCTGGCACAGTCCGGTTAGTCCTGGCACAGTCCGGTTAGTCCGGGCACAGTCCGGTTAGTCCTGGTACAGTCCGGTTAATCCTGGCACAGTCCGGTTAGTCCTGGCACAGTCCGGTTAGTCCGGGCACAGTCCGGTTAGTCCTGGTACAGTCCGGTTAATCCTGGCACAGTCCGGTTAGTCCGGGCACAGTCCGGTTAGTCCAGGCACAGTCCGGTTAGTCCTGGCACAGTCCGGTTAGTCCTGGTACAGTCCGGTTAGTCCTGGCACAGTCCGGTTAATCCTGGCACAGTCCGGTTAGTCCTGGTACAGTCCGGTTAATCCTGGCACAGTCCGGACTCAGTCCAGGTCCAGGTTTCTAAGGCCAGCGGCATTTCAATATTCTGCACCTTCAACATGGAATAATTGACTAAAAGTCTTGAAGTGACTTCAGTCGTTCAGGTTAAATCCAGTTTAAAGGTTTGGAAATGAAGTCTGTGATTTGTTGTTTTTAATCCATTTTGTGTGGAAATGTCTGTGTGATGTAACTGTAACTGTAACTGTAACTGTAAGTGTAACTGTAACTGTAATTGTAACTGTAACTGTAACTAACTGTAACTGTAACTGTAACTGTAAGTGTAACTGTAATTGTAACTGTAGCTGTAAGTGTAACTGTAACTGTAAGTGTAACTGTAACTGTAACTGTAAGTGTAACTGTAATTGTAACTGTAGCTGTAAGTGTAACTGTAACTGTAAGTGTAACTGTAACTGTAAGTGTAACTGTAATTGTAACTGTAACTGTAACTGTAACTGTAAGTGTAACTGTAACTGTAAGTGTAACTGTAACTGTAACTGTAACTGTAACTGTAATTGTAACTGTAACTGTAACTAACTGTAACTGTAACTGTAAGTGTAACTGTAAGTGTAACTGTAACTGTAAGTGTAACTGTAACTGTAACTGTAACTGTAACTGTAATTGTAACTGTAACTATAACTGTAACTGTAATTGTAACTGTAACTGTAAGTGTAACTGTAACTGTAAGTGTAACTGTAATTGTAACTGTAACTGTAACTGTAACTGTAAGTGTAACTGTAACTGTAAGTGTAACTGTAACTGTAAGTGTAACTGTAACTGTAACTGTAAGTGTAACTGTAACTGTAAGTGTAAGCGTAAGTGTAACTGTAACTGTAAGTGTAACTGTAAGTGTAACTGTAACTGTAACTGTAACTGTAAGCGTAAGTGTAACTGTAACTGTAAGTGTAACTGTAACTGTAAGTGTAAGTGTAAGTGTAAGTGTAACTGTAAGTGTAACTGTAACTGTAAGTGTAAGTGTAACTGTAAGTGTAACTGTAACTGTAACTGTAACTGTAAGTGTAACTGTAACTGTAACTGTAAGTGTAAGTGTAAGTGTAAGTGTAAGTGTAACTGTAACTGTAAGTGTAAGTGTAAGTGTAAGTGTAAGTGTAACTGTAACTAAGTGTAACTGTAACTGTAAGTGTAACTGTAAGTGTAAGTGTAACTGTAACTGTAACTGTAAGTGTAACTGTAACTGTAAGTGTAAGCGTAAGTGTAACTGTAACTGTAAGTGTAACTGTAAGTGTAACTGTAACTGTAACTGTAACTGTAAGCGTAAGTGTAACTGTAACTGTAAGTGTAACTGTAACTGTAAGTGTAAGTGTAAGTGTAAGTGTAACTGTAAGTGTAACTGTAACTGTAACTGTAAGTGTAAGTGTAAGTGTAAGTGTAAGTGTAAGTGTAAGTGTAAGTGTAAGTGTAACTGTAACTAAGTGTAACTGTAAGTGTAAGTGTAACTGTAAGTGTAAGTGTAAGTGTAACTGTAAGTGTAAGTGTAACTGTAACTAAGTGTAACTGTAAGTGTAAGTGTAACTGTAAGTGTAAGTGTAACTGTAACTAAGTGTAACTGTAACTGTAAGTGTAACTGTAAGTGTAAGTGTAACTGTAAGTGTAAGTGTAAGTGTAACTGTAACTAAGTGTAACTGTAACTGTAAGTGTAACTGTAAGTGTAACTGTAACTGTAACTGTAACTGTAACTGTAAGTGTAAGTGTAACTAAGTGTAACTGTAACTGTAACTGTAAGTGTAACTGTAAGTGTAACTGTAAGTGTAACTGTAACTGTAACTGTAAGTGTAAGTGTAAGTGTAAGTGTAAGTGTAACTAACTGTAAGTGTAAGTGTAAGTGTAACTGTAGCTGTAACTGTAACTGTAAGTGTAAGTGTAAGTGTAACTGTAAGTGTAAGTGTAACTGTAACTGTAGCTGTAACTGTAACTGTAACTAAGTGTAACTGTAACTGTAACTGTAACTGTAACTGTAACTGTGCTGCTGTCGTGGCCACGACTCCCTGGAAAAACAGATGAGTGAATCTTTCCTGGTTAAATAAAGGATAAAAAATAAAAAAGGACAGACACAAACATGAGACAAACTAAAGAAACACAAAAGTTCAAATCGTTTCATCGGGTCCAGTGAAGCTTCGGTCACTTTAGACTCACCGCGGGGAGAGAAGCACGACTTTTACTCGAGTATGAGGACAGTTACTTCAGTACAAATATTACTCAAGTATGACAGGAGAACGCAGCTACAAATATAAGTACTGCAGCCCTGAGTGTGTCTGAGATAAAATGACTCAACTCCTTCATTAGTTCAGTATTATTATTATTTCCATAATTTAGTCCAGTCAAATGAAGCTCATCAAGGCTGCGGTTACAGGGTGAATTCAGAATCTGCCGACAAAATAGCAAAGTGTAAACCCCAGATTCATGGAGCGCAGGTTAATACGAACATTTTCATTTGCACCCTGCTGGACACAGGTGGAACTGCAGCCACAGAGACAAAAATCCTGCTCAGAGTTTAGGTTTGAACAGACGTGGAGCTCGTGTTTCTTTATGTTCTTGTTTGGACTTTATAAATTACAATATTCACCAAAAACTAAAATCAGAAAATTGCAAAACGAAGTGTGACTCTTGGAAATAAAAGCTTAAAGATTCCTCAAACATGAATCAGTTCAAATACGGTTCCAGAACATTAAAGGTCATTCAGGTCCTTTAAAGCTGCACTATGTCACTTTTCTCTGACTGCTTGTCTCCATGGAGATGCTTTTGCTTTGAATGTTCCCCTGTATGGCATTAAATGTGTTTATTTCTGTGGAGGTCAGAATGTCAAGTCCAGTGATGCCAAGTTATAAGTTATAAACACGTTTGTTGTTTTTGAGCTGTAAAAACACATTTACTCTAAACAAAGGAATAACATCGCCATGGAAACAAGCAGATGGCCCTCACAATGTTCCATACTCCACCTTTTCATTCTCAGAAGAAAATCTCAGGTGACACTTCTGGCCTGATGCCATCGAAGGAGGAAACTCAATCACCTGATCTAATTATTCCCATTATCGTTTCCACTCTGGCCCACGCTGATGACATCATCAGTAGTGGTCCAGACGCTGCGGCTTTGGAAACCTCCGAGTTTAGAGTTTCACCCACATCAAATATTCATGTCCCGAGAGGATCAGGTGGAGACAGAAGCAGCACATCAATAACCCCACACGGCAAGGAGAGGAGAGGAGAGAGGAGAGGAGAGGAGAGGAGAGAGGAGAGAGGAGAGGAGAGAGGAGAGGAGGCAGTGGGTGTGGTTCACCTCAGAGGTCACTCAGATTTAAAAATTTTTGTCCAGGAAGATAAAAATGTTCCAGGAAAATGTCCTGAATTTCCCGATATCAAATAAACATCTGATCCAAACATTATTCTGATGTTTTTATGGTTCAGGGGGGACGCTCCGGGGACGCTCCAGGGACACTCTGGAGGGACACTCCAGGGGGATGCTGTGGAGACGCTCTGGGGACCCTCTGGGGGGACGCTCTGGGGACCCTCTGGGGGGACGCTCTGGGGACCCTCTGGGGGGATGCTCTGGGGACGCTCTGGGGTGATGCTCTGAAGACGCTCTGGGGACCCTCTGGGGATGCTCTGTGGGGACACTCCGGAGGGACGCTCTGGGGACACTCTGGGGGGACGCTCTGGGGACGCTCTGGGGATGCTCTGGGGACCCTCTGGGGACGCTCTGGGGGGACGCTCTGGGGATGCTCTGGGGACCCTCTGGGGACGCTCTGGGGGGACGCTCTGGGGATGCTCTGGGGACACTCTGGGGACGGTCTGGGGGGACGCTCTGGGGATGCTCTGGGGACCCTCTGGGGACGCTCTGGGGGGACGCTCTGGGGGGACGCTCTGGGGATGCTCTGGGGACACTCTGGGGGGATGCTCTGGGGACGCTTTGGGGTCGCTCTGGGGGGATGCTCTGGGGAGCCTCTGGGGATGCTCGGGGGACGCTCCAGGGACACTCTGGGGACACTCTGGGGACGCTCTGGGGACGCTCTGGGAGGACGCTCTGAGGACGCTCCGGGGACGCTCTGGGGACGCTCTGGGGATGCCCTGGGGATGCTCTGAGGACGCTCCGGGGAAGCTCTGGGGGACGCACCGGGGACGCTCCGGGGACGCTCTGGGGGACGCACCGGGGATGCTCTGGGGACGCTCTGGGGGGACGCTCTGGGGACGCTCTGGGGGGACGCTCTGGGGGACGCACCGGGGACGCTCTGGGGATGCTCTGGGGACGCTCTGGGGGGACGCTCCGGGGACGCTCCGTGTGTGTGTGTGTATGTGTGTGTGTGTGTGTGTGTGTATGTGTGTGTGTAGGTGTGTGTGTGTGTATGTGTGTGTGTGTGTGTGTGTGTAGGTGTGTGTGTGTGTGTGTGTGTGTGTGTGTATGTGTGTGTGTGTGTGTGTGTATGTGTGTGTGTGTGTGTGTGTCCAATAATCAATATGACCCTGGGCCCTGAGGCACTGAGGCCTCGTCACCACAACAATCTGTGTTATTCATTCATTTGTTTTTCAAAATAAAACAAAACCAAAAAAACAACTCTTTTCTTCATTATTTGTCTCCAAAACCAAAATGCAAACACAGATACCATGTAGTTTTTTCAGAAAAATGTGAAACTTACGTGATCCAATGTCAAATGTTTCCCCTGAGTGGGTCGGATCCTGTCTGAAGGGTTTGACTGAAACGTCACATTTTGGAGCTTTACAGAAGTGCAGTGTGGAACTCATCTCATCTCATGTCTCCACAGGACACTGAGGATTCTCTCTGTTTATGTTTCTCATCTCATGTCCCCACAGGACACTGAGGATTCTCTCTGTTTATGTTTCTCACCTCATGTCTCCACAGGACACTGAGGATTCTCTCTGTTTATGTTTCTCATCTCATGTCCCCACAGGACACTGAGGATTCTCTCTGTTTATGTTTCTCATCTTATGTCCCCACAGGACACTGAGGATTCTCTCTGTTTATGTTTCTCACCTCATGTCCCCACAGGACACTGAGGATTCTCTCTGGTTATGTTTCTCATCTTATGTCCCCACAGGACACTGAGGATTCTCTCTGTTTATGTTTCTCATCTCATGTCTCCACAGGACACTGAGGATTCTCTCTGTTTATGTTTCTCATCTTATGTCCCCACAGGACACTGAGGATTCTCTCTGTTTATGTTTCTCATCTTATGTCCCCACAGGACACTGAGGATTCTCTCTGTTTATGATTCTCACCTCATGTCCCCACAGGACATTGAGGATTCTCTCTGTTTATGTTTCTCATCTCATGTCCCCACAGGACACTGAGGATTCTCTCTGTTTATGTTTCTCACCTCATGTCCCCACAGGACACTGAGGATTCTCTCTGTTTATGTTTCTCATCTCATGTCCCCACAGGACACTGAGGATTCTCTCTGTTTATGTTTCTCATCTCATGTCCCCACAGGACACTGAGGATTCTCTCTGTTTATGTTTCTCATCTTATGTCCCCACAGGACACTGAGGATTCTCTCTGTTTATGTTTCTCACCTCATGTCCCCACAGGACACTGAGGATTCTCTCTGTTTATGTTTCTCACCTCATGTCCCCACAGGACACTGAGGATTCTCTCTGTTTATGTTTCTCATCTCATGTCCCCACAGGACACTGAGGATTCTCTCTGTTTATGTTTCTCACCTCATGTCCCCACAGGACACTGAGGATTCTCTCTGTTTATGTTTCTCACCTCATGTCCCCACAGGACACTGAGGATTCTCTCTGTTTATGTTTCTCATCTCATGTCCCCACAGGACACTGAGGATTCTCTCTGTTTATGTTTCTCATCTCATGTCCCCACAGGACACTGAGGATTCTCTCTGTTTATGTTTCTCATCTCATGTCTCCACAGGACACTGAGGATTCTCTCTGTTTATGTTTCTCATCTTATGTCCCCACAGGACACTGAGGATTCTCTCTGTTTATGTTTCTCATCTTATGTCCCCACAGGACACTGAGGATTCTCTCTGTTTATGTTTCTCACCTCATGTCCCCACAGGACACTGAGGATTCTCTCTGTTTATGTTTCTCATCTCATGTCCCCACAGGACACTGAGGATTCTCTCTGTTTATGTTTCTCATCTCATGTCCCCACAGGACACTGAGGATTCTCTCTGTTTATGTTTCTCACCTCATGTCCCCACAGGACACTGAGGATTCTCTCTGTTTATGTTTCTCATCTCATGTCCCCACAGGACACTGAGGATTCTCTCTGTTTATGTTTCTCATCTTATGTCCCCACAGGACACTGAGGATTCTCTCTGTTTATGTTTCTCACCTCATGTCCCCACAGGACACTGAGGATTCTCTCTGTTTATGTTTCTCATCTCATGTCCCCACAGGACACTGAGGATTCTCTCTGTTTATGTTTCTCATCTTATGTCCCCACAGGACACTGAGGATTCTCTCTGTTTATGTTTCTCACCTCATGTCCCCACAGGACACTGAGGATTCTCTCTGTTTATGTTTCTCACCTCATGTCCCCACAGGACACTGAGGATTCTCTCTGTTTATGTTTCTCATCTCATGTCCCCACAGGACACTGAGGATTCTCTCTGTTTATGTTTCTCATCTCATGTCCCCACAGGACACTGAGGATTCTCTCTGTTTATGTTTCTCACCTCATGTCCCCACAGGACACTGAGGATTCTCTCTGTTTATGTTTCTCATCTCATGTCCCCACAGGACACTGAGGATTCTCTCTGTTTATGTTTCTCATCTCATGTCCCCACAGGACACTGAGGATTCTCTCTGTTTATGTTTCTCATCTTATGTCCCCACAGGACACTGAGGATTCTCTCTGTTTATGTTTCTCACCTCATGTCCCCACAGGACACTGAGGATTCTCTCTGTTTATGTTTCTCATCTCATGTCCCCACAGGACACTGAGGATTCTCTCTGTTTATGTTTCTCATCTCATGTCCCCACAGGACACTGAGGATTCTCTCTGTTTATGTTTCTCACCTCATGTCCCCACAGGACACTGAGGATTCTCTCTGTTTATGTTTCTCACCTCATGTCCCCACAGGACACTGAGGATTCTCTCTGTTTATGTTTCTCATCTTATGTCCCCACAGGACACTGAGGATTCTCTCTGTTTATGTTTCTCACCTCATGTCCCCACAGGACACTGAGGATTCTCTCTGTTTATGTTTCTCACCTCATGTCCCCACAGGACACTGAGGATTCTCTCTGTTTATGTTTCTCACCTCATGTCCCCACAGGACACTGAGGATTCTCTCTGTTTTTGTTTCTCCGTCAGGGACGGGACAGGATCTCGTGAGATAAAATCACCACGAGATTGTGCACATGAAAAACATTTTCTCTCTGATGAAGCTGTGGAATATTAAATACACAAATGTTCTTTTATATATTATATTCTTTTATATTAGACACAAATGTTCTTTGCAAAGGATCATGATCAAATGAGCAAAGGATCATGGTCTATGTAGTTCCCTCTGTTCTTTTAGCTGTTTCTGCATCAGAACTGTTCATTTAAGCAAAGACACTTGGGGTTCAGACATTGTGACGCTCCAGATCTTTGGGCTCTTTCCAGCAAACATAACTCAGCATTTCACTTTGTCCTTCAAACTTCACTTCAAATTATAAATCAGACGTTTCACCCGACTCTTCTCTGCTCTGATGTCGTTTATCCTGAGACTCCATGTCCCATAATCCTCTGCTGCTCTGATGTCGTTTCCTGGAGTCATGTTTGTTTCCTTCATGTTTCACTCAAACCTGCACATTTACACTGAGTTCTTCTCTCAGACTGAAAACACTCTGCTCCACCTCGTGATGTCATCGTGTGGTGATACAGGAAGTGCTCCACTGTGTTTTTAAACTCCACACACCTTCACTAGAATCACCTGGATCATTTCAGTCTCGACAGAACTAAAGGGAAAAGGAGCTGGTCACTTGATGACATCACAGGGTGGAGCAGAGCGTTTGGAGCTTTGCAGATGAAACAGACGAATAACAAAGCACATGTAGAAGTACTTTTACACACGTAGAAGTACTTTTACACATGTAGAAGTACTTTTACACACGTAGAAGTACTTTTACACACGTAGAAGTACTTTTACACATGTAGAAGTACATTTACACACGTAGAAGTACTTTTACACACGTAGAAGTACTTTTACACACGTAGAAGTACATTTACACATGTAGAAGTACTTTTACACACGTAGAAGTACTTTTACACATGTAGAAGTACTTTTACACACGTAGAAGTACTTTTACATACGTAGAAGTACATTTACACACGTAGAAGTACTTTTACACATGTAGAAGTACTTTTACACACGTAGAAGTACTTTTACACATGTAGAAGTACTTTTACACACGTAGAAGTACTTTTACATACGTAGAAGTACATTTACACACGTAGAAGTACATTTACACATGTAGAAGTACTTTTACACATGTAGAAGTACTTTTACACACGTAGAAGTACTTTTACATACGTAGAAGTACATTTACACACGTAGAAGTACATTTACACATGTAGAAGTACTTTTACACATGTAGAAGTACTTTTACACACGTAGAAGTACTTTTACATACGTAGAAGTACATTTACACACGTAGAAGTACATTTACACACGTAGAAGTACATTTACACACGTAGAAGTACTTTTACACATGTAGAAGTACATTTACACACGTAGAAGTACTTTTACACACGTAGAAGTACTTTTACACACGTAGAAGTACATTTACACATGTAGAAGTACTTTTACACATGTAGAAGTACTTTTACACATGTAGAAGTACTTTTACACACGTAGAAGTACTTTTACATACGTAGAAGTACATTTACACACGTAGAAGTACATTTACACACGTAGAAGTACATTTACACATGTAGAAGTACTTTTACACATGTAGAAGTACTTTTACACATGTAGAAGTACTTTTACACACGTAGAAGTACTTTTACACACGTAGGAGTACTTTCACACACGTAGAAGTACTTTTACACATGTAGAAGTACCTTTGGGCATATAGAAGTACTTTTTTATTAATACTGATACATCTCTGCAAGCACACACACAGACACACACACACGTCACACACACATATGTGCATGTGTGACGTGTGTGTGTGAGACGTCTGTGTGGGTGAGACGTGTGTGTGTGTGTATCTGTGTGTGTGTGTGTGTGACATGTGTGTGTGCGTGTCTGTGTGTCTGTGTGTGTGTGTAATGTTGTGTGTGTGTCTGTGTGTGTGTGTGTATAGTGTGTGTGTGTGTATAGTGTGTGTGTGTATGTGTGTATAGTGTGTGTGTGTGTAGTGTGTCTGTGTGTGTGTGTGTATAGTGTGTGTGTGTATAGTGTGTGTGTGAGTCTGTGTGTGTGTGTGATGTGTGTGTATAGTGTGTGTGTGTGTATAGTGTGTGTGTGAATAGTGTGTGTGTGTATAGTGTGTGTGTGTATAGTGTGTGTGTATAGTGTGTGTGTGTATGTGTGTATAGTGTGTATAGTGTGTGTGTGTGTGTATAGTGTGTATAGTGTGTGTGTGTGTCTGTGTGTGTGTGTATAGTGTGTGTGTGTATAGTGTGTGTGTGTGTATAGTGTGTGTGTGTATAGTGTGTGTGTGTATATAGTGTGTGTGTGTGTGTGTGTGTATAGTGTGTGTGTGTATAGTGTGTGTGTGTATAGTGTGTGTGTGTATAGTGTGTGTGTGTATAGTGTGTGTGTGTATAGTGTGTGTGTATAGTGTGTATAGTGTGTGTGTGTATAGTGTGTGTGTGTATAGTGTGTGTGTGTATAGTGTGTATAGTGTGTGTGTGTATAGTGTGTGTGTGTATAGTGTGTGTGTATAGTGTGTATAGTGTGTGTGTGTATAGTGTGTGTGTGTATAGTGTGTGTGTGTATAGTGTGTATAGTGTGTATAGTGTGTGTGTGTGTGTGTGTGTATAGTGTGTGTGTGTGTGTATAGTGTGTATAGTGTGTGTGTGTATAGTGTGTGTGTGTATAGTGTGTATAGTGTGTATAGTGTGTATAGTGTGTGTGTGTGTGTATAGTGTGTATAGTGTGTGTGTGTATAGTGTGTGTGTGTATAGTGTGTGTGTGTATAGTGTGTATAGTGTGTGTGTTTACTGCTTGTGTTTGGTGTCATGAGGCTGGGGGATAATACTGGGAAATATGTGCTTAATCTGGGGCCCTGGACACACTGGGGCCTTTGTCCGGGGCCCCTGCACATGTGAGGCAGGTGATCCCGTAAGGAGCTTCAGACCCGCAGGAGATCAGCCACGTTCCACAGTACGGCTTTAAACCTTTCTGTCTCCACGGAAACCAAACCAGAGCGAGTTCCAGGTCAGATTAGTGGAGAGGCGACCCCGCTCACAGTCAGTGTTTTTCTAGGGATTTCCGAGCTCTAAATCCTCCTGTTTAATGTCACACTGCGGAACATTCCGGGCAGAGCAGTGACGTCTCCATAGAAACAAGCAGTTAAACAAGTTACACAGTGCAGCTTTAAACAGCTCTACTTTACAGTTATTCAATCACAGGTGGTTTTATAGTGAAGAAACACCTCAAAAAACAACATTCTGACTGTGAGCGGGGCCGCTTCTCCACAGACCTGACCTGGATCTTGGTCTGGTTTGGTCTCCATGGAGATAGAAAGGTTTAAAGCCGTACTGTGGAACATTCCATACAAAGCAAACTACCATGACAACACAAGAGCTGTTTTCAGGCCGGTCAGAACGGTGCCGGTGCTGGTTCCAGTTCCGCCGGGAACCAAAAGTGTTTATGAACCGTTCAAACTGTTGAAGTACCAACAAATAAAAACAAGGCCGTACGACACTCACGGATCACATCAAGGACACGGCGAGCGTTTGGACTCAAATCATGATTTATCTGCACCGAGTTCTGCTACAACATCTACAGCAGAGACAAACCAACGATGGAACCAGACCAGGAGAACACGAACTTCTGCAAGACGAACGGTCCTTGATATTCTGTAGACTTAACCCTCGAAGACTCTACGACATTGTACACGACACAGAGGAACATGTTTGTATAACCGCAGAACTTTAACGGTAAAAGACAGAAACGTCCTTTTCCCCTCTGAAAGTGCAGACATAGAGGTTTCCGTACATTTCTGCGGCTTTATCCTACGTCACACTAGAGCTGGGCGGTATGACCAAAAATTGTTATCACGGTATTTTTTAAAATTATCACGGTATCACGGTATTTAACGGTATTTTTGTCTTTGGCTAAGTGGAGTGTGATAGAGTTGGTAATATCATTCCAACGTTTGCTTTTCTTGTCATAGACGGTCCCTTTAGACGGAGTGCGGCTCACGCTCCAGCGCTCGCCGTGTCACAAAACACTACACAGACGGTCCCTTTAGCAAACGCGCCTTAACACTACACAGGACGGTCCCTTTAGCAAACGCGTCTAACACTACACAGACGGTCCTTTTAGCAAACGCGCTAACACTACACAGACGGTCCCTTTTAGCAAACGCGCTTAACACTACACAGACGGTCCCTTTAGCAAACGCGCCTAACACTACACAGACGGTCCCTTTAGCAAACGCGTCTAACACTACACAGACGGTCCCTTTTAGCAAACGCGCCTAACACTACACAGACGGTCCCTTTTAGCAAACGCGCCTAACACTACACAGACGGTCCCTTTTAGCAAACGCGCCTAACACTACACAGACGGTCCCTTTTAGCAAACGCGCCTAACACTACACAGACGGTCCCTTTTAGCAAACGCGCCTAACACTACACAGACGGTCCCTTTTAGCAAACGCGCCTAACACTACACAGACGGTCCCTTTTAGCAAATGCGCCTACCAGGGACGTCTGTGTAGTGTTTTGTGCTGCAGTGCCAACGTTACGCAGAGATTGGGGAGAAGATGCAGATTTTACTTTCTACTCAACTCGCTATCCTTACCTGGCTTGTTGGCTTGTTTGGTGTAACACTGAAAAACAGCCCCCGCTCAATCTACCGCTGTGCGACGTTCCGCCGCTCTGTGTTGCCGACATATGCGCGCACACACGGTATGGCGGTAAATAAAAAATTCATATCATAAAAATAAAAATTACCGGTATACCGGTTCAAACGGTATACCGCCCAGCCCTACGTCACACTCACGCTGTGTGATGACGGGAGCAAAACGAGTGTCCAACAGGAACTTTGTTTTCCCCAAACTCATGCGCTCCGTCCATTTTGATCGAGCCAAACTTTGCCAAAGAGTGAAGTGAGTCAAGATAGTCGACTCCTCTGACTGTGTGTGTTTATAACGAGGGAAAAAGTCGCTCTAAGTGGAGTTAATTCTCACACACATGGAAAATGACACATCTTGGTGTGTGTAATTGTGCATCTCTTTCTATTTTTATTTAAAGGTTTATTTCAGTCCAAATGAACAAATCCAAATGTAATTTCCACCCTGGAAATGCAGAAGTGCTGTGGCTCTGGCCCTGGACCTGACAGGAGCTGTTTCCAGGACTGGACCAGGAAAGTCATGGAGCCACTGCACTTTTTTTGTTTTTAGGGCAATAAGGAGATTTTTAATTTACTTACAGACTTGAGATTTTGCATTTTTGTAGCTGAGGCCCTAAATTAAGCATTTTTTATGTCCAAAAAGTTGTTTCTACATGTTTGCTGTGGGTTTTGTATAAAAGAGTGTGGTGATTTTTTTTCATCTCTATTTCTGGTCCTGTAGCTTTTCTCACAGCCTCATGACACAACTACAGCAGCAGATGTGAAATAACAGGTTGGACTGAACAAAAGGAGGTAGAACACTTCATTAGGGGGTAAAAGGGGCAGATTTAAAAGCAACATTAAGAACACAGAGGGACCCGCCCGGACACAGAGGGACCCGCCCGGACACAGAGGGACCCGCCCGGACACAGAGGGACCCGCCCGGACACAGAGGGACCCGCCCGGACACAGAGGGACCCGCCCGGACACAGAGGGACCCGCCGGGACACAGAGGGACCCGCCCGGACACAGAGGGACCCGCCCGGACACAGAGGGACCCGCCCGGACACAGAGGGACCCGCCAGGACACAGAGGGACCCGCCCTGACTCAGAGGGACCCGCCCGGACACAGAGGGACCCGCCCGGACACAGAGGGACCCGCCCGGACACAGAGGGACCCGCCCGGACACAGAGGGACCCGCCCGGAAACAGAGGGACCCGCCAGGACACAGAGGGACCCGCCCGGAAACAGAGGGACCCGCCAGGACACAGAGGGACCCGCCCGGACACAGAGGGACCCGCCGGGACACAGAGGGACCCGCCCGGACACAGAGGGACCCGCCCGGACACAGAGGGACCCGCCCGGACACAGAGGGACCCGCCCGGACACAGAGGGACCCGCCCGGACACAGAGGACTTCTTTCCCCTCTGCAGGACATATTTTGCAAATTCACTGTTTGGGGTTTTCTACTTTCAACAAAAACATGCCTGAAATGTTTGAGTCATCTAGAGATCTCTGCTGGGCCCTATTCAAACCCTCCTTATGGTTCGCTGCAGTACGAGTCTGTACGAGGCTCCGCCCCCACACCACAATCCTCCACAAAAACACAAAACTGAACACACAAACAAACCTGATGTGATGCAGGAGTTTCATTAGTGCGACACTCTGAGTGTGTGTGTCTGAAGGGGGAGCGGCTCAGCACACAGAGGTGAGTGTGTGTGTGTGTCTGAAGGGGGAGCGGCTCAGCACACAGAGGTGAGTGTGTGTGTGTGTGTCTGAAGGGGGAGCGGCTCAGCACACAGAGGTGAGTGTGTGTGTGTGTCTGAAGGGGGAGCGGCTCAGCACACAGAGGTGAGTGTGTGTGTGTGTCTGAAGGGGGAGCGGCTCAGCACACAGAGGTGAGTGTGTGTGTGTGTGTCTGAAGGGGGAGCAGCTCAGCACACAGAGGTGAGTGTGTGTGTGTGTCTGAAGGGGGAGCGGCTCAGCACACAGAGGTGAGTGTGTGTGTGTGTCTGAAGGGGGAGCGGCTCAGCACACAGAGGTGAGTGTGTGTGTGTGTGTCTGAAGGGGGAGCGGCTCAGCACACAGAGGTGAGTGTGTGTGTGTGTGTCTGAAGGGGGAGCGGCTCAGCACACAGAGGTGAGTGTGTGTGTGTGTCTGAAGGGGGAGCGGCTCAGCACACAGAGGTGAGTGTGTGTGTGTGTCTGATCGGGGCGCGCCTCACAACAGAGAGGTGTGTGTTTGTGTGTGTCTGAAGGTGGAGAGTGTCAGCACAGAGAGGTGAGTGTGTGTGTGTGTCTGAAGGGGGAGCGGCTCAGCACAGAGAGGTGAGTGTGTGTGTGTGTCTGAAGGGGGAGCGGCTCAGCACACAGAGGTGAGTGTGTGTGTGTGTCTGAAGGGGGAGCGGCTCAGCACAGAGGTGAGTGTGTGTGTGTGTCTGAAGGGGGAGCGGCTCAGCACAGAGAGGTGAGTGTGTGTGTGTGTCTGAAGGGGGAGCGGCTCAGCACACAGAGGTGAGTGTGTGTGTGTGTCTGAAGGGGGAGCGGCTCAGCACACAGAGGTGAGTGTGTGTGTGTGTCTGAAGGGGGAGCGGCTCAGCACACAGAGGTGAGTGTGTGTGTGTGTCTGAAGGGGGAGCGGCTCAGCACACAGAGGTGAGTTTAATACCCCTCAGGGTGTATTTGCCCCTCTTAAACCCGAGCAGACTTACCGTGATGGGTGCAGTGCTGAAGCTGATCTTCCTCTTGGGCGGGACCTCGTCTGGGGCCTCGGGGGGCAGCCCGGGGACCTCGCTCAGGTCGTCCCCGGGGTCGTAGACGTAGTCCTGGTCCTCTTCTCCGTACAGGTCGTCCTCGGCGTCGGTGCAGCTCTCGCCCCAGCCCTGCAGACAGGCGTCCCCGTCCGCCGTGTACACCACCCGCGGGCCGCTGTACTCCTCCTCCTCTTTAGCGCCCCCAATGTCGGCCGCTGGTTCTACGCCCGCCGTGACCTCGGGACTCGCTGCTGTGTCGGGTTTGTCCTCTGAAGGTTTCGCTACGTCCAGGTCCTCCCCGTGTTTGTGGTCCTCCTCGTAGGAGCCGTTGACCTGCCCCCCGTTGGTGGAGGCCTCAGGCTCCGCTCTGTCTCTGGCCTGGAGCTCCGGAGCCTCCGCAGGGCTGTGGCTGAGCTCGTCTGCCGACAGGGAGGGCAGGACCTTCCCCCCCGGCCTGCTCCTGTAGGGCCCCTGCACGGGCGAGAGCCTGGAGTCCTCCTCGCTCAGGTCCTGCCTCTGGAGCCCGTCGGGGGAGTAGAGCGCCCTCCTGCCGGGGCTGCGGTAGTTGGCCTGGGCCTGGCTGTGGTTCTCGAAGACGGCGCTGAGCTGGCTGACAGTGGGCGAGGCGGCGTCCGTCCGGGAGCAAAGCGAGTCCAGAGAGTCCTGGCTGCCCCGGTTGGAGCGCGCCCCCCTCCAGTCGTCCAGGTGTTCGTGGGAGCCCCTCTTGTCCCGGCCGTAGGGGAACACGGGGGACTGGGACTGGTCCCTGGACTGCTGCTCAAACAGTCTCCGGGTTTCACAGAACTTGTTCCCGGCGGCTCCGATGCGGTCGGAGGACGAGGAGT
>CM068362.1:1141401-1211401 GCA_034769755.1 Odontamblyopus lacepedii
CGGGACCGTTATCCAAAACACGAGCAGAGTGGACAGATTCTCGCCGAACCACCCTCCGAATAGCGCAGTTTCCGTGGCCGGTGTCGCGGGTACGGTCCTGTGAAGCGCAGTGGACACCGAGAGCCGCTACCGCGCCATTGCGGGCTCTGGGTGATGCTGCAGCCGCACAATGTGCGCTGTTCTCTGCGTGGCCTGGTCCGTGAGGCTGCGCAGAGGCGGTGCGCGGCTCCAGAGCACTCCGGCAGGTGCACACTCCCGCTCCGCGAGGAAAGGCTCATGTGACGCCGCTAAAGCGGAGCAGCCGCGGAGCTTTGGTCCGTAATCCGCTGCGGGAGGGGCGCAGCCGCAGTCTGCTCCGACCCGCGCACCGCGCAGCCCCCGCGGTGACGCTCCGACCCGAGACGTGACGCACCGACACCAGCCGGACCGAGCTGGGCACAGGAGGGCACAGGCTGAGGGCACAGGCTGAGGGCACAGGCTGAGGGCACAGGCTGAGGGCACAGGCTGAGCTGGGCACAGGCTGAGGGCACAGGAGGGCACAGGCTGAGGGCACAGGCTGAGGGCACAGGAGGGCACAGGCTGAGGGCACAGGAGGGCACAGGCTGAGGGCACAGGTGGGCACAGGCTGAGGGCACAGGCTGAGGACACAGGAGGGCACAGGCTGAGGGCACAGGCTGAGGGCACAGGAGGGCACAGGCTGAGGGCACAGGTGGGCACAGGCTGAGCTGGGCACAGGCTGAGGGCACAGGTGGGCACAGGCTAAGGGCACAGGCTGAGGGCACAGGTGGGCACAGGTGGGCACAGGCTGAGGGCACAGGCTGAGGGCACAGGCTGAGGGCACAGGCTGAGCTGGGCACAGGCTGAGCTGGGCACAGGCTGAGGGCACAGGCTGAGGGCACAGGCTGAGGGCACAGGTGGGCACAGGCTGAGCTGGGCACAGGCTGAGGGCACAGGCTGAGGGCACAGGCTGAGGGCACAGGAGGGCACTGGCTGAGGGCACAGGCTGAGGGCACAGGTGGGCACATGTGGGCACAGGCTGAGGAGGGTCATTCTGCAAAAGTTTCTGCAGCAGGACAAGGAAACTTAAACTTAAACTTAGTGTTGAAAAAGTCCAGGGGGCTAAAGTTGTATTTTGCACGATGTTTCCATGGCGATGTCCCAAAATGTCCATGTTAGTCAATGTTAACACATCAGCATCTCCAGTGTGTGTGGACTTTGTGTTTAGTGACACGTTCAGCCCAAAGCCACAAACACACAGAGACAAGAGGGTCATCAGCGCCACCCGGGGGAGCGTCAGCGCCACCCGGGGGAGCATCCGGTCGGCCGAGTGCGAAGTGCGGCCCGCGAGGGCCATTCGATGCCGCTTGCGGCTTTAATTTACAGATTGAATTCCCAGAAAAAGATGGGTTCCCTAAACACCTCATGTACCAGCTGGAGAGACGACTGCCTCCCAGAGAGGACGTGATGCTGACGGAGGAGGTGGACCTGGTGGAGGTGGAGGTCCAGGCCCAGCAGAGGAAGCACCAGGGAGAGTTTACGAGGAGGACGAAGACGCCCCACAGTCAGGAGTCCAGTGCCAGACACAATGAGCCGCTCCTCTGCCCAAACTCAAAGCGGCTGCCAGAGATTTGTGTTCCTCGTTTGAGGCTCAGACTCACTCTAAATGTTTGTTACATCTTTATTTAAGTGTGTTTTTGTCCAATTCTACTTTCTATATATTAGATCATTTCATATTTTTGGTAATAAAATGCACAATATTTACAAATGTGGTCTTAATGTATTGTCTCTTCTCAGTGTAGAACTAAAAATAAACCTGTCAGGACTTTTTACATGGCTGTAAACGAATATTAGGAGGAGTCAGTAATTAGTGGTAGTAATTCTGGTGTGCAGTTTTCTGGAGGGTCTGGACCTGCTTTTCTCCATGGGGATGTTCATACTTTGCCTGTTAATACTCAGCACCTTTACTCCCTCTTTATTGGTTAGTTGTGTGATTTTTTAAAACTGCTCATTGGCAGTGCAATAAAAAACTTTATTTTTCCACCACAATAGAAGGAACTCTGTCCTTTGAGGTTCTGTACTTCTGTACTTTGCCCTGAAATATCTAAAAGGTAAATGCACAAATATGGAACCTGTGTGTTTCTATTAGTGATACACCCAAGAACTGACTGGATTACAATCAAACAAAATGTCATTTTAATAATATTTTTTAGCTATATATGACCTATAGAAAGTTGTGTCATTTGAAATCCAGCAACAGCTTAGGCTGGATTTATAATATATCTATATTAGTGGTGGGCATAGATACATTTTTATACATACATACATACAGCCCTTGGGGGGGATTAGAACCCAGAACCGCCATGGGAAAGTGCAGTGACTAACCCATTGAGCTAACCAGCCGCTTGGGGGCTCATCCCGGACGAGGTGCTGTGTTTTGAAGGGGCACAAAACACTTCCTGCCCCTAAACCCACCAATAGCTTTAGGAGACTTGGCCTGTGATTAGCGCCAGGTGAGTGTGATTAAGTAGCACAGGTGTGTATAATTAGGCGCCCCGGTGCTCACAGGATCTGTGCAGAAGAGGAGAGCTCCACCGGGAGCTCCACCGGGAGCAGCGGATACGTGGATTTGTTTGTGACAGCAGCGCTTCTGTTTTACGCTCTTCTAACGCGCATTTAGCCACAGCAACATGGACATGTGAAAGTTTATCACTGCAGCTCCAGAACAGCGAAACTCTGGAAAAGGCGCATATTTGGCCACAGCACGTGCAGCGCCATGCTACGGGACTACGGAGACGGTGCGGCGGCGGATACGGAGACGGTGCGGCGGCGGGTCTGCGGAGACTGTGCAGCGGGGCTGCGGAGACGGTGCGGCGGCGGGTCTGCGGAGACTGTGCAGCGGGGCTACGGAGACGGTGCGGCGGCGGGTCTGCGGAGACGGTGCGGCGCGTCCAGATCACCGCGTCAGCATGTTGAACCAGGCGAAGAAGCCAACACCAGATAAGATTTACCAATATGGTTTTACCTGTTGCCTGACCAGCCAAGACCCAACCGTACACACTTTTACTACTTTACTACTTTATAAAGCCCGTTACAGTCGAACCGGATGTTTCTGAAGTCCCTCATACAGGTGGGGTCAAACAAAGGGGAAATATCAGTTGGGCTTTTTCCAACTGGATAAACTGAACTGAATTTCTTTGCGGTACAATAATCCATTTGGTGACATGTTTAGACTGTTTTGGCTGGTCACGCAACTTCACCCGTTGGTGAACTCGACCGATTATCGCAATGTTTGGGTTTTTGTCGCAGTGTTGGTGAATAATGTTCGTGCTGCCGCTGTTTCTCGCTCCGCTTGGTTTTTTTTTTTAATGCAATGTGGTTTTAATAATGCTTTGCTGCACTTTCATATGGCATTTGTGGCAATGCTTTTGTTGAGAGGAAACGCTGTGTTTCATAGTCTAGATGTGTCTAAATATAAGGGGAAAATGGGGGTTTAACATGTCGTGAAATTTTCTGGAAAAAGGTAAGTGAACACTGAGAAATTTTCTGGAAAAAGGTAAGTGAACACTGAGAAATTTTCTGGAAAAAGGTAAGTGAACACTGAGAAATGAAACAGGCCAGAACCCGATACTCAGAAAAACAAGAGGCCCGGTAGAGTTCAATTTGTCAACTGGATAAAGAGTTTTTGGTAGATGTTTCACTGCTCATCCAAGCTGTTTCTTCTGTTCTTGTCCACTTAACAAAGTGAACTCTACCCTTTGCCATTTTTAGCTGATGATTAAAGCCGTAAACAGGGAGGTCATTATAGCTCTGTGGGTGAGGTAGGCAGGCTTTACGAATTTCTTGCGAGTCATTTTTCAGCATTGCCAGTGCTCCAGGAGCAGGTGAGGCAGGCGCATTTCACGAATTTTTTATGAGCCGTTCTTTACTCTTGTCAGTGCTCCAGGAGCAGGTGAGGCAGGCGCATTTCACGAATTTCTTAGTACTTGACGAATTTCTTGGATGGAATTTTTTTGCATTTGACTTCCCCCCCCCCACCCCCAACTCTGTACATTGAGCATACAGCCCGCAGCCATATAGTTCTATGCCCGCAGCCATATAGTTCTATGCCCGCAGCCATATAGTTCTATGCCCGCAGCCTTATAGTTCTATGCCCGCAGCCATATAGTTCTATGCCCGCAGCCATATAGTTCTATGCCCGCAGCCATATAGTTCTATGCCCGCACCCTTATAGTTCTATGCCCGCAATTTCCCATAGAAGCACAAGGCATTTTTTGCTAAATCAAACTGCTCGTGTTAGGCTGACAGGGCTTCCACAGCTTTCGTAAAGGTCGAATTTTGTAGGGATTATAATGTATTTTTACAATAAGAACTTTAAAAAAATAATAATAAATAAATAAATTGTCACAGCACCTAAAAATCAGCTTTGTATTAGTTAGCCTAGCCCAGCGCTAGCTCCGCTCTAGCAGTGCTCTGATTGGTCAGAACTACGTTTCTGATGTCACACGTTGGGCTGTGGAAGTAAAACTTTTTTGGGGCCAATGAGCACAGCCCATTTAAAACAAAATGGCGCCATTTTGGATTCATCCAGATTTTATTATAGTTCTATGGGCCACCAAATTTTTAACCTCTCTGTGCTAACTAGTAGTGTACTGCTAAACGCTACTGGGACATTTAATTACTAACCATTTAGTTTTCAGGTTTTGGATGGAGTCTAACCTTTTTTTTTTTTACAGGCAGCAGTTTGTCATGTTTTTAAGCATTTATTGTCCATAAGCTAATGCTAAATCTACTTGCATTCATTTATAGTTTATTTAAATGCAGCTAAAGCTAAAATATGATGCCTGCCATTATGTTACTAACATTTTCTGGTTTTAGGATGGCGTCTAACCTTTTTTACAGGCGGCAGTTTGTCATGTTTTTAAGCATTTATTGTCCATAAGCTAATGCTAAATCTACTTACATTCATCTATAGTTTATTCAAATACAGCTAAAGTTAAAAAATGTCTGCCATTATGTTACTAACCTATGCATTTTTTAGGATGGCGTTTAACCTTTTTTTTTTACAGGCAGCAGTTTGTCATGTTTTTAAGCATTTATTGTCCATAAGATAATGCTAAATCTACTTGCATTCATTTATAGTTTATTTAAATGCAGCTAAAGCTAAAATATGATGCCTGCCATTATGTTACTAACATTTTCTGGTTTTAGGATGGCGTCTAACCTTTTTTACAGGGAGCAGTTTTATTATTCCCATGTTGATTTAAGCATTTGTCTATTGTAAAGCTAAATCTACTTAATGTCTTGCAACTATAGCAGATTTTAGATTATTATTTGAATACAGCTAAAGGCTAAAACATGTTATCTTACTGACTAGCCTAGCATAGCTAAACTGTTGCCGCTAGTTGTGTACTGCTAAGCTAAACGCTACTGTGACATATAATTTACATGTGGTGGTGGTGGGGAGGTGTCTAACCTTAACATGCTAATCCAGCCTTTTACAGGTAGCACTGGGATATTTGGCCTAGTACAGAGTGTGGACTACTGAGAAATGAACGTTCACCTCTATTTGAAGTCAAAACGCCAAAAAAAGATCACAGGAGAAAACCTCAAGAGATGAAGTAACTGAACTAATCAAGAATCTTTTTTTTTTTATCGGAGGAAATGCCCAAAAATATGGAATGAATAAAGAGACTATATCATTTAAAATGGATGCACAAACTTAATTCACCCAAACACCTTTCATACCCAAATACCTCAAAGTTAAAGAAAATGGAGCCCTGAGGAGCCATCTATAAAAGTGCAAAAGCTGAACAGTGACTAAACAATTGTATTTTTGAAAAATGGATTGCATTGTGGACAACCTACAAACAAAACATGTCCTGGGACTAATCTGGAGGAAAGGAGTCTAACCTGGCACAAAAAGTTTGAATGGTGATCATGGGATCCCAAAGGAAGGAAACACAAAGGCTGGAGGCTGAGAGAATCGCACAAGATGGAGAAATGTTCAAAACCTGAACATTTTAAATCGAGCTGCTGTTTACTTTCCCTTGTGAGGGAAACTCACGCTTTGTATTTAAGCCATTTATCACCTTGACTTTTGGGCCACACACCGGCTGAGTGTAATGGTTCAAACCTTCTTCCTGCTGCTGGTTTCACAGGTTTTATTGGTCTGTCCATGAAGACTTAAACTCTGTAGGTATTTGAGGTCTGTCCGTGCAGACTTAAACTCTGTAGGTATTTGAGGTCTGTCCCTGCAGACTTGAACTCTGTAGGTATTTGAGGTCTGTCCCTGCAGACTTAAACTCTGTAGGTATTTGAGGTCTGTCCCTGCAGACTTAAACTCTGTAGGTATTTGAGGTCTGTCCGTGCAGACTTAAACTCTGTAGGTATTTGAGGTCTGTCCCTGCAGACTTAAACTCTGTAGGTATTTGAGGTCTGTCCCTGCAGACTTAAACTCTGTAGGTATTTGAGGTCTGTCCATGCAGACTTAAACTCTGTAGGTATTTGAGGTCTGTCCCTGCAGACTTAAACTCTGTAGGTATTTGAGGTCTGTCCCTGCAGACTTAAACTCTGTAGGTATTTGAGGTCTGTCCCTGCAGACTTAAACTCTGTAGGTATTTGAGGTCTGTCCCTGCAGACTTAAACTCTGTAGGTATTTGAGGTCTGTCCGTGCAGACTTAAACTCTGTAGGTATTTGAGGTCTGTCCCTGCAGACTTAAACTCTGTAGGTATTTGAGGTCTGTCCGTGCAGACTTAAACTCTGTAGGTATTTGAGGTCTGTCCCTGCAGACTTAAACTCTGTAGGTATTTGAGGTCTGTCCCTGCAGACTTAAACTCTGTAGGTATTTGAGGTCTGTCCGTGCAGACTTAAACTCTGTAGGTATTTGAGGTCTGTCCCTGCAGACTTAAACTCTGTAGGTATTTGAGGTCTGTCCGTGCAGACTTAAACTCTGTAGGTATTTGAGGTTCTCTGTGAACCTTGTGTCATCTCAAAACAAGGTCTGAATATGCCGAGGATTCGTGTTACTGTGAGGCTTTGGTTTTGGGCCTAAACTGGTGTGTGCCAGATTCTAAACACTGGCACAGTTTTGGAGACTGCCTGGTCTCCTTGGTCTGATCTAAATGTGAAACAGATTTAAGCACTGATGTGTGATGGTCTCATGAGTCTGAGACAATAAAACCCCTGATTACAAACTAACATTTCCACAGGTTTAACTGTTTTTGTTTTTTACTTTTCTTAGTCAGTTCCAGGCCAAGACCCTGACCTCGACTTACTGAATGTGATGGGTTTGTATTTGATTTTGTCTGAACTGGTCTAACTGGGACAGAGTTGGACTGGTTTGAGTGTAATAACTCTGGTCTTGACCTTTGCACTAGACTGAAACTGGTTATTCTAAACTAACACTTCCACAGGTTTAACTGATTTTTCTGTTCATTTAGTGTGAAAACGAGGTCTGAACTGACAATCTTGGGTTATTGAAACTGGTTTGCGTGTAATTGTTCTGGTCTTAACACTTCCACAGGTTTAACAGATTTTTGTTTGTTCATTTAGCGTGAAAACCAGGTCTGAACTTGACGATCTTGGGTTTTTAAATGTGTTTTGTATTTGGTCTGAAGTGGTCTGACTTTGGGCCAGATTTGGGACTGGTTTGAGTGTAATAACTCCTGAGCCTTACACTGGACTGAGATACTGGTTATTCTAAACTAACACTTCTTGGGTTTTTAAATGTGTTTTGTATTTGGTTTGAGTGTAACTGCTCTGGTCTTAACACTTCCACAGGTTTAACTGATTTTTGTTCATTTAGTGTGAAAACCAGGTCTGAACTTGACAATCTTAGGGTTTTTTTTAATGTGTTTTGTGTTTAGTTTGGTTTGAACTGGTCTAAATGTGCCAGATTTGGACTGGTTTAGAGTGCGATGGCTCTGAACTGAGATACTGGTTATTCTAATCTCAAACTCTTCCTCAGGTTTGCATTGTTAATTGACCTTTAAACCATCTGTTAACATTTCTTTTTGAACACTGTGATTTAACACAAGGTTAAGTGTCTTACTAATGTTGTGGGTCATTGCTGCCATTTTGTTTGTTTGTTGTTGATTCTGACTCTTCTGAAATCTCAAAGTGTTTTACCTAAACTGTTAAACGAGTCTCCACAGGTCCGAGGCTGCTGTTTGTGGTGAGTATCTGCACTTACTAACACACTAACCTTACAAAAGCACGGGCGGTGGGTTAATCCAGCCACAGAGGGCGCTGTGCCCCTCTGTGCCAGTCCCCAGCCTGGACAAATGGAGAGGGTTGCTTTGGCGTAAAACCTGCCGCCGCCTTTATCCTGATCACACATGAGAAACCCTTTATTATTTGCCTGTGTACGTCTCTAAAGCTCAGTGCTCTGTTCACCTGCTGATGTCATGCAGTGGTGGTTTGAGAGTTAACTGCTACTTTTTTATCTTCAGTTTCCTGGAGATGGTGAAACTCCGCTCTCAGTCTCCGTCTCCTCAGAAACAACGATGCTTCAGGGCCGAAGAAGCCGCTGGACACGTCGACTAATGCTGAACTGGAGAAGATGGAAAAGCTTGAAGCACTTGTTGAACCTGCAGGTCGGGCTACTTTAAAAATAACACATATTTAGAATTTATTTTCTTAAAAAAAATGAAAACGTGATTTATTTTCTCTTTGATTGCTGGTAATTTATTGCAAAAAATGAATAATTTAGTTGTAGTTTTAACAGTTGTAGTGGTTATGAATTATGCAAAGGAGGAAAACCTACACAATAGTTTCTCTGGAGCTTAATCGTGTGCAGGCCTCTTTTTCATCATGCAGTGTTGTTTACGTTTTATTTCTTTGGCACTTTATGTACAGGACATAATGATTTTACTCTTTATATATTTGTATTACTCTTATTATATTTATATATCTGTTATTAATGGCACTCTTTGGTTTTTTATGGCAGGTGTGTGGCTGAGCTTTCGGGTGGTGAACAGTGCATCTCCTGCACTGTGCCGTTTGTTCCTGGTGATGGAGACGACGGCCCAGACCATGTGCTCCGGTTTAAAGCAGCCTTCACGTCTGACCTGTCAGAGCGGAAGGAAAGCACCAGTGTCCAGTGGCTGAAAATGGCAACAGCTCTTCACCCCAGATTTAAGGACCTGAAAAGCCTCCTGAGATCTGAAAGAGGAAGTCTGGAAGCTTCAGGCTGTTTGCTGCTCACAGGGAAATGGACCCAGATCCACCTCAAAATAAAATAAACCTCCTGTTGGCTGATTCAGATGAAGTGAACCCAGAATGTGACATGACTGTGGCTCGGTGCAGAGGTGAGGACTGAACACACAGCGGCCGACCCGAGCTCGGCACCTCTGGCAAACAAATATCTGGCTCCACCTGCAGCAGCGGTGCCGTGTGAAAGACTTTTCTCACTCTGTTCATACACTGATGTTACATATGACTAAGTTCACTGCTGTTATTTCAAGCTCAGAAGTGTGTGTTTGTAATGTTGCTGTTTTATTTTTTAAGAAGCATAAGAGTGTAATCTGACTCAAAGCTCTGACTCTGCTCTGCACTTTTCTGAAAGAAAATAAACGAAAGGTCAAAAAGGAAATTCTTTTTGTGTTTATTTGATTCTCAATTAAGAAACGGTGGTAATTGCTTCACATTATGGCTTTAAAACTGAAAATAACACAATTTTAAACATGCAATGTGATTATAAATATATAATTTTGATACGTGACTTTGTACTAATAACTGGATAATGGTTTAAATTAGGGCCGTCAAACGATTAATTTTTTTAATTAACGATGAAATTTCTGAGCTGTATTGCGATTTAAAAAAAAACATAGTTTGACAGCCCTAAATTAAACCATTATCCAGTTGTTAGTACAGTCGCATATCCAAATTGTATATTTCTAATGGCCAAAGACATTAAAATCTGTTATTCAGCACAATATGTATAAGTGAGAGAAAGTCCTGGACGAGCTGCTGGGAACGAGGTGGAGAGATACAAGTTTAGATCCCGGACTTAAAATCTTGTCAAGGCCACAACTGAACCATTTACTATTATCACTGTTGTGTTCAGTCCTTTTGTTCCCTGTGCAGAGGGCACAGGGCACAGGGCAGAGGGCAGAGGGCAGAGGGCAGAGGGCACAGGGCACAGGGCACAGGGCACAGGGCACAGGGCACAGGGCACAGGGCACAGGGCACAGGGCACAGGGCACAGGGCACAGGGCAGAAGGCACAGGGCAGAAGGCACAGGGCAGAAGGCACAGGGCAGAGGGCACAGGGCACAGTGGGCAGTGCTGTGGGCAGAGTGTGGCTGCTTTGGCGGTGGTTTCTCCAGGCTGAGCTGTTAGCGCCCTCTGCAGGTCACTGCACTGAAGCGCACTGACACTTTAGAACCTCATAAAACACACGACGGCCCTTTGGCACAGGGGCACAGGGGGCACAGGGGGCATAGAGGGCACAGAGGGCACAGGGGGCATAGAGGGCACAGGGGGCACAGGGGGCATAGAGGGCACAGAGGGCACAGGGGCACAGGGGGCATAGAGGGCACAGGGGGCACAGGGGGCACAGAGGGCACAGACTTCCATGTGCCCCTGTAATTAAAAGGTTTGTACTTGTGTTAAATGATTATTTTGATTCTCTTTATCGGAGTCCAAACCCGGGGCCTAAACTCGTTTAAACAGCAGATTTTCAGCTGATCCACAGTGGAACTTAGACCAGACCAGATTTACTGAGGTGCACGGGCACAGTCCAGGGTGAGGGGCACGGGCACAGTCCAGGGCGCGGTGCACGGGCACAGTCCAGGGTGTGGGGCGCGGTGCACGGGCACAGTCCAGGGTGAGGGGCGCGGTGCCACTCAGGATCTGAAGGAAAGTTGCTGCTGGATCTCATTTTCAAGCAGTTTCTATATTTTAACCAAACAAATGACATTTCAGTCCTTTCTGTGCTCCTCAGTCCAGCTCGAGCTCCTGGCGCAAAAGAGCCTCTGAATCACACTTTAAATGTGGTATAAAGATAAAAATGACTTCGGGTTTAATTCTGAGAAACGTGTTAGAAATGAGGAGCGCGCGGCTGATCAGACTCTGAGGAGCAGCGGCCACATCTGGACACGCCTCTGTTTTGGTCCCGTCTCCCTGGAAACATTTTGGAATCATTTTTGACAAATCCAAACCACCATCTTCTCCGGACAGATGCGGACCAATCAGGACGCGCGCCTGTTTCCACTGCGGAGAAGGAAAGAGGAAAGAGGAGGAGGAGAAGAAGAGAGGAGGAAAAAAGAGGAGGAGGAGAGGAGGAAAGAGGAGGAGCAGAGGATGAAGGAGGAGGAGCAGAGAATGAAGGAGGAGGAGGAGAAGAAGAGAGGAGGAAAAAAGAGGAGGAGCAAAGGATGAAGAAGGAGGAGCAGAGGAGGAGCAGAGGAGGAAAGAGGAGGAGCAGAGGATGAAGGAGGAGGAAAGAGGAGGAGCAGAGGAGATGCTGCCTGCGCGGTAGGATGGCTCTCTCAGCCCGAGGCCAGAGAGAAATCCGCGTTTTCGTGTGAGCCGCAGCGGGATCCCGGGAGCCATGAGCGCCGCAGCCGTCGCCGTGTGGCTGGGAGCGGGTACGTACCCACGGACCCCCGAGCGCGCGTGGGGAGAGAGAGGGAAGAGCCCCGTGTGGCCCTGCGCGTCCTGGCGGTTAGCAGGAGGAGGCTAGTTAGCACGACGCGCACGGCTCAGCGCGTCCCAGATGCGCGCGTCCCGTTATCCGGACACGGGAAAAGCTCCGTGGGGCCGTGTGCGTGTCCGCTGCTCCGTGGGGCCGTGTGCGTGTCCGCGGCTCCGTGGGGCCGTGTGCGTGTCCGCTGCTCCGTGGGTCCGCTGCTCCGTGGGGCCGTGTGCGTGTCTGTTTGTGGACCCTGGGCCTCTGTGCTCGGCTCTGGTGCGCTGTGGGCGCGGAGGAATGCGTCCGTGGGTCCGTGGGTCCGTTTGCAGAACAGAAAAGCCTCTGATTTAGATTTCTTCCTGTCGGGATTAAAACGCGGGATTAAAGCGCGGATGGAGGGAAAGTGAGCGGATTCTCAGTCAGAAACTGGGACGTCCTGTTTGTTTTGTAAGAATAAAAGAATGAATCAGTGCAGAATTCGGGAAAACTGTTCTGCACATGTGACTCAGTATCGGCACATTTTCTTCGTGTTTTGGTCGTTTTTAAGCAGATTTTCTGTATTTAACCCAAACAAATGACAGTTTCTTGAGTGTTGCCGGGTTCAGATCGGTCAAAAATAGAGACAGTGGGGCATTTCTTGTATAAAACTGGGACAAATCAGTGGTTTTGACAACGGAAGTAACGATATCCAAGTGTCCCGATACGATATCGTCACGGCCTGAGCCTCACGGTACGATATTTACTGCGATATCGTGGGAAAACTCACGATATTCCGATATTCTCCAGAATAACAGACGCTTCAGTCATTTGGTGCGACATTTACTGTCTTTAGAGATGGAGCGAAATCCAAATGTCTGGAGCAGATTTATGACGAACCCTCAGACACCTGATTCTGCTCCTTTAAACATCGATCATCTAAAAACACACGAGACGCACCAGTTTAATGCTTCACTGTGGAATATTCCAGTTACAGTCACAACATTTCCGGGCAGAATGTGTGAATCGGCCCCGAGCGACTCCCTGGATTTAAATGTCACGTCTGATGTAAAGATTCTTCTGTTTAAAGGTCCTTTATTTACACTCGACTGACAGAATGTTCCTCCTCCACCTGCTGTTCACTCACACACCGCACACACCATTCTGTACCACAGTTAAACCCACTGGAATTCAGCAGATTCAGCTTAAAAAATCTACTTTAAGATTTTTTTACTTCATAAAATGAGATTTTTTTTCCTTGTTTCCAGATATTCATCCTGATTTATCTTATCTCGATATTACAACTTATTCTAAGCACTTTTTATATGAACTCAGTCCAGGTTAAGCCTCTTTAACTTCCTCCTCAAACCAATAAGGGGAAAAATCTGTCCATAAATACTTGAAACTCGTGTTTTCTGCTTAGAACAAGATTCAGATTTCGTTTTGTTTTAAGAAAACTTGGTAAAAGTGGAAATTTCTTATTACACTGGCAGAAAATTTCACTTAAAATAGGACATTTTTACCTCAAAATTTTTTTATTTTTTTGATAGGCCTTTTTTGATAGGCATTTTTTGCAGTAATTAATTAAGTACTTTTGGTTTATTAGTCTAAAAAACACTTTTTTCAGAGTTAAATTAAAAATTAAAAATTCAAAGTGAGAAATTCAGAGATTTGAAATTCCAAATCTGATGGAGTAAATTATCTTCCATATTTATCTCGAGTATCGACAGAACTTTGTGTGGATAAAACGTTTTTGCATCCACACGTGTCCAACCAGGATATCGACAGGACCGATATTGGGAAGCCGATATTCAGTGACGATATTCTCTGCTTCAGTTTTGTTTCCATGTGTAAAGCGTCTTGTGTGTTGTGACTGCAGCAGTAGTGTTGGTAGTGGCCTGCAGGGGGCGCAGTGTGGACAGGAGCAGGGGCCCGTGGCACAGGAGGGGCCCCCACACAGACGGTGAGTAAAGCCCGACGCCGTGGCCCCCGACAGTAACCACGCCTCCCCCGACCCCGAGTAACGCTGAGGGACACGGTTTGAATTCAGAAACTTTTACACTTTCATTATTATTATTTTAAAATTCATTCACAGAAATCCGTTTTTTACATTATTTTTCTTTTATTATTATTATTATATTTTTTATATTTTTACATCATTATTTTATTTTTATTCATTTCTAGAAATCAATCTTTCCTTTTTTTTCATTTATTAAGCTGCACTGTGTAACTTTTCGGTTGAGGCTCCGTCACCTACTCGTTCTATGGAGACGTCACTGCTCTGGCCGGAAGGTTCCGCAGTGTGACATTAAACAGCTCCACTTTACATTCATTCAGTTTCAGGAGGATTTAGAGCTCGAAAAACAGACTCGCCTCTGCACAGATCTGACTCGGTCTGGTTTGGTCTCCATGGAGAAAAGCGTTTGACGGAACCTCCACCAGAAAAGTTACACAGTGCAGCTTTAGGAAATTGATATTAGAGTAAATTCCTGGACAGTTCCAGTGTAAAGAGTGATTTGATTTAAATTCACTCAATTCAGAATATTCAGAATTCAAATCCTCCTGACACCAGGCCTGCCCCGAACTACACCCGAACTACACCCGAACTACACCCGGACTACACCCGAACTACACCCGCACTACACCCAAACTACACCCGGACTACACCCAAACTACACCCGGACTACACCCGAACTACACCCGAACTACACCCGAACTACCCCCGAACGACACCCGAACTACACCCGGACTACACCCGAACTACACCCGGACTACATCCGAACTACACCCAGACTACACCCGGACTACACCCGGACTACCCCCCGAACTACACCCGAACTACACCCGAACTACACCCGACCTACACCCGAACTACACCCAGACTACACCCGGACTACACCCGAACTACACCCGGACTACATCCGAACTACACCCGGACTACACCCAGACTGCACCCGGACTACACCCGGACTACACCCGGACTACACCCGGACTACACCCAGACTACACCCAGACTACACCCGGACTACACCCGGACTACACCCGGACTACACCCGAACTACACCCGGACTACACCCGGACTACACCCAGACTACACCCGAACTACACCCGGACTACACCCGAACTACACCCGAACTACACCCGGACTACACCCGGACTACCCCCCGAACTACCCCCGGACTACCCCCGAACTACACCCGAACTACACCCGGACTACACCCGAACTACACCCGAACTACACCCGGACTACACCCGAACTACCCCCGAACTACACCCGAACTACCCCCAGACTACACCCAGACTACACCTGAACTACCCCCAGACTACACCCGAACTACACCCGGACTACACCCGGACTACACCCGAACGACACCCGAACTACCCCCGAACTACACCCGAACTACCCCCGAACTACCCCCGAACTACACCCGCACTACACCCAAACTACACCCGAACTACACCCGAACTACCCCCGAACTACCCCCAGACTACACCCAGACACCACCCGGACTACACCCAGACTACACCCGAACTACACCTGACCTCACCTGTCTTAATTCTTAATAACAGTCTGTTTGGTCCTAACTTTGCTTCTGGAATAAAACCTTAACCCTGGACTCCGGCTCCGTGTGTTTTAAAGGAGCTGTATGAACAAAAACTGCCCTGAAAACGACGCAAACCTGTTCAGATCAAACTTTTACTGCTGATTTATCCTAATCACAAAAACACGAGCACAATGGACAAGTTTTGTGATAATTTGGAGTTTTGGTTGAAGATAATTGTCAGAACTGTCAGTAACTCTCAGGGGGATTCTGGAGGTTCTCCAGTGTTCATAAAGGCAGCAGGAGCAGGTGGAGGATGTGGGGCAGGAGCAGGTGGAGGATGTGGGGCTCCGGCTGCATACAGCTCCTTTAAGTCCAACTTTGGGATAATCGTATTTTGTGAAAACTTCAAACACTGAAGCTCCTGAACAGCGTTTGTACAGATCGATACAGGGAGAGCAGGTTTGATGCAGAACAAGAGGAGAGGTTTTTTTTTGTTGAGGAAATTACAAAACAACTTCACAAACCTGAAGTGATGTACACGTGCTCTGAACGGGGAGTGACTTAGGCTCCGTTTACATGTACATGGGTATTTTTAAAAACTGAGACATTTCCCTTCGTCTGGACCCGTCTTTTACACGCAAACGGTGAATTTGCATCTGAAAACGAATCTATAAAAACTCGAGTGGAGATTCTGGAAAACTCCGGTTTGGTGTTTGTGTTTGAAGTGATGAACGGAGTTTTAGGAGCCGACGCACCAAAGCTGATGGATCAGGTCCAGGACCACAGACGAACGAGCGCTCGGAGCTCAGGATTATATAAAAGATGTAACAAAAGGAACAGGAAGCGCCGCTTTATTTGTTCTTATTGAAAAGAGGATTCTGATTGGCTTGCAGAGCGCCGCCTGTAGCTTTGGCGTAGTTATGACGCCGCTCGATGGAGTATTAGGGCCCAACCGATATGGATTATGTTGCAGCTGATGTGATACCGATATAATGAGAGTTGGAGCTGCCGATATATTTAGTGACATAAAAATTCCCTGTAAATCTTCAGTTGTTTCTAAAACTTCGGTTTGTCTCTGTTGGATTTTCAGTCGGGTTTATTTAGGCGACATTTCCTGTTCTTCTGCCTCTTTACGTCATATTTAAAGAGTCGCTCGGCCTAATGGTGTTTTTGTACGATATTCTCGCCTGTAAAGAAAGTTCTGTAAGTAAACTCCCGCTGTTAGCCTTTAGCGGTAAATGTGTGTGCACCGCGGTAATGAATGATCTGCTAAATGTGGATAATTCACACCTCTGTTCACAGCTCATTTCCATATCAGTGTGTGTCCAGTAACATATATACGGCCACTATAGTCACTTTACCGTCGCTAACAGAAGAGAAAACAGCCTGTTTATGTGTGCGAGCTACAGCAGCTAATCGCTAACCAATGAGAAAGAACCAAAACGAGCTTCAAACCGACACATTTCAACACTCAGCCTCACACAGGCTCCTCTCAGATCAGCACTAAGAACTGTCCTTTAATCCAGACTCACACTGAGCGGCCGCAAAAACAACACAATTCAATTCAATTTATTTTTTGTAGCGGCCAAAATCGCAACAACAACAGTCTCAGTGTTGTGCAGGTGGATCTGCGGCTCAAAGAGTCTGAGCTTTATAACAAGGTAAAACATGTCCACGTGGAACATCGGAAAGATTCTGGCCAAAAGTCGATATGTTTCCACGAGCCCATATCGCCCGGTAATATTGGCCAACCGATATATTGGTCGGGCCCTAGTATTTATTTGGGCCGATGGAAACGAAAACTTTTTGGAAAACGGTGCTCTGTGCACGATGTTATTTTGGAAACCGGAGGGAGGAAATATTTGTGTCTCAGCCTCCCCGGCTCCGTGTAAACAGCGCCTCAGCGAGAGAAAAGGAACGAGAGACTCAGAGCGTCAAAAACAAAAGTGAAACTCATAAAACATGTGACACGTTTTGGGCGAAGAGAAGATTTTCACAACAACAGAAGGAACACGGAGATCTGAATCTGGTCCATGCTACAGAGAATCCCCCGTCTTTAGACTCCCAGAGAGACTCCAGAAGAGAAAATAAGATAAAATATCCTTTATTTGTCCCACAATGGGGAAATTTCAGTGTTGCAACGCACAGTTAAGAGAACAGCAAGAAACAGCAGCAGCAATAGAAGCACAGAATGACTTAAAAATAGACAAACTATAAAGATATGGATATAAAACTATATATAATATGAATTGCTATCTTAAAACTATATATACAATAGCTAAATAAATACACGTACACACACACGTAGACACACGTACACACACGTACACACACACGTACACACACACGTACACACACGTACACACACACGTACACACACACGTACACACGTACACACACACGTACACACACGTACACACACACGTACACACACACGTACACACACACACGTACACACACACACGTACACACACACGTACACACACGTACACACACACGTACACACGTACACACACACGTACACACACACGTACACACACACGTACACACGTACACACACACGTACACACACACGTACACACACACGTACACACACGTACACACACACGTACACACACATACACACACGTACACACACACGTACACACACACGTACACACACGTACACACACACGTACACACACGTACACACACACGTACACACACGTACACACACGTACACACACACGTACACACACGTACACACACACGTACACACACGTACACACACGTACACACACGTACACACACGTACACACACGTACACACACATACACACACGTACACACACGTACACACACGTACACACACGTACACACACGTACACACACACGTACACACACGTACACACACTTACACACACACGTACACACACACGTACACACACACGTACACACACACGTACACACACACGTACACACACGTACACACACACGTACACACACGTACACACACACGTACACACACACGTACACACACACGTACACACACACGTACACACACGTACACACACGTACACACACGTACACACACGTACACACACACGTACACACACACGTACACACACACGTACACACACGTACACACACGTACACACACACGTACACACACACGTACACACTATTTCTGTGCGCGCTTGACACACTAACATTTAGAACCATAGTTAGCTTACCGTGTCCTTAGCGGTCAACGGCTTGTGGTGCAGTTCTGCTCCGTCCTTCCCGAGTTTCACTTCCAGACGCCTCCTCCCCGGGCCCCTCGCACTTCTGCTTCCACTGCTGATACTGTGTGTGTGTGTGTGTGTGTGTGTCTGTCTGTGTGTGTGTGTGTGTGTGTCTGTGTGTGTCTGTGTGTGTCTGTGTGTGTGTGTCTGTGTGTGTCTGTCTGTGTGTGTGTGTGTGTGTGTCTGTCTGTGTGTGTGTGTGTCTGTGTCTGTGTGTGTGTGTGTGTTCAGTAACACTTAGACGAGCTGTGTTTCAGTAGTTTTCTAACCTGAGGCGGTTGCAGTGCAGCAGCAGAACCCTCCAGCTCCTCCATCCTAAAAACCTTCTAACTTCTGTCACATTTACAGTTTGTTTTGTGGTAAATACAGATTCTGTGGACGCACCGAACAAAAGCAGCGGCTCATAAATGTTCGTGTGCCGCAGCGTTCGCCGTTCGGCCGTTAGTCTGTTTGGCATTAACTGGACCCGGTCACTCATTAGCTGCAGGAGGGGGAAGAGATTCTTTTTCAGGTTAGATCCTGAAGTTCAGAGTGGTTTAAATCTCACAGAACGTCATCAACATTTGTCAAATTGGTCGTAAAATGAACGACAACGGCTCCGCGCGACCGTTTAAAGAGGACGTGTTCTGCAAAGTCCATTCTAATAATCACAGTTTGGTCAGTTTTTAGTCAGTTTTGTGTTACGGAGCGTCCCCAACAGTCCCTCTGCCCCACACGACTGATGATTCCAGGTTGTGAGCAAATCTTGTGTAAATCTTGAGCAAATCTTGAGCAAATCTTGAGTAAATTTCGTGTAAATCTCGTGTAAGTCTCGTGTAAATCTCGTGTAAATCTTGAGCAAATCTTGAGTAAATTTCGTGTAAATTTCGTGTAAATCTTGAGCAAATCTCATGTAAATCTTAAGTAAATCTCGTGTAAATCTTGAGTAAATCTCGTGTAAATCTCGAGTAATTCTTGAGTAATTCTTGCGTAAATCTCGTGTAAATCTTATGCAAATCTTGTGTAAATCTTGCGTAAATCTTGAGTAAATCTCGTGTAAATCTTGTGTAAATCTTGTATAAATCTTGAGTAATTCTCGTGTAAATCTGGTGTAAATCTGGTGTAAATCTGGTGTAAATCTTGCGTAAATCTGGTGTAAATCTCGTGTAAATCTCGTGTAAGTCTCGTGTAAATCTTGAGTAAATCTTGAGCAAATCTTGAGTAAATTTTGTGTAAATTTCGTGTAAATCTTGAGCAAATCTCATGTAAATCTTAAGTAAATCTCGTGTAAATCTTGAGTAAATCTCGAGTAATTCTTGAGTAATTCTTGCGTAAATCTCGTGTAAATCTTATGCAAATCTTGTGTAAATCTTGCGTAAATCTTGAGTAAATCTCGTGTAAATCTGGTGTAAATCTCGTGTAAATCTTGCGTAAATCTGGTGTAAATCTTGTATAATTCTCGTGTAAATCTCGTGTAAATCTGGTGTAAATCTTGCGTAAATCTGGTGTAAATCTTGAGTAAATCTGGTGTAAATCTGGTGTAAATCTTGCGTAAATCTGGTGTAAATCTCGTGTAAATCTCGTGTAAGTCTCGTGTAAATCTTGAGTAAATCTTGAGCAAATCTTGAGTAAATTTTGTGTAAATTTCGTGTAAATCTTGAGCAAATCTCATGTAAATCTTAAGTAAATCTCGTGTAAATCTTGAGTAAATCTCGAGTAATTCTTGAGTAATTCTTGCGTGAATCTCGTGTAAATCTTATGCAAATCTTGTGTAAATCTTGAGTAAATCTTGTGTAAATCTGGTGTAAATCTGGTGTAAATCTTGCGTAAATCTGGTGTAAATCTGGAGTAAATCTGGTGTAAATCTGGTGTAAATCTTGTGCTTGTGTTTGCAGTGGTGACCATTGTGTCGCGGGCTCACGCCGAGCGGAACGTGTACCCGTCCGCCGGGGTTCTGTTTGTGCACGTGCTCGAGAGGGAATACTTCAAAGGAGAGTTCCCCCCGTACCCCAAGTCCGGTACTGACCCCACCCACCACTACTGACCCCACCCACCACTACTGACCCAACCCACTGACCACACCCCCTGACCCCATCCACGACTACTGACCCCACCCACCACTACTGACCCCACCCACTGACCACACCCCCCTGACCCCATCCACGACTACTGACCCCACCCACCACTACTGACCCCACCCACCACTACTGACCCAACCCACTGACCACACCCCCTGACCCCATCCACGACTACTGACCCCACCCACCACTACTGACCCAACCCACTGACCACACCCCCTGACCCCACCCATGACTACTGACCCCACCCACCACTACTGACCCAACCCACTGACCACACCCCCTGACCCCATCCACGACTACTGACCCCACCCAGACCCACTGCACTTGTGTGTCTGGTGCTGACCCACAGAACGTCTAAAGCGTTGGGCTCCAGAGTCGGACAGAGACACTTTTAGAGGCTTTGAGGATTTAAACATTTTATAAAAAGTTTATGTCGTGAAAATAGAAAAGAATCCTACACAATCCGACCTTTGTGAAAGCCGGATGCCCTGTCAGAACACAGACAGGTTGAATTCCCAGAATTCTTTGTGTCTGTGGGAGAATTCTGTTTGGGCCCAACGCTGTGGTCCAGTTCCAGAACCTTCTGGGTTTGAACAGAAGAGTCAGTGCAGCCTCAGTAACATCCCTCACGTGACCTGCAGTATCTGACCTGCAGTATCTGACCTGCAGTATCTGACCTGCAGTATCTGACCTGCAGTGTCTGACCTGCAGTATCTGACCTCCAGTATCTGACCTGCAGTATTTGACCTGCAGTATCTGACCTGCAGTATCTGACCTGCAGTGTCTGACCTCCAGTATCTGACCTGCAGTATTTGACCTGCAGTATCTGACCTGCAGTATCTGACCTGCAGTATCTGACCTGCAGTATCTGACCTGCAGTATCTGACCTGCAGTGTCTGACCTGCAGTATCTGACCTGCAGTGTCTGACCTGCAGTGTCTGACCTGCAGTATCTGACCTGCAGTATCTGACCTGCAGTATCTGACCTGCAGTGTCTGACCTGCAGTATCTGACCTGCAGTACATGAAGTCCCTGTGCTCTCCTCCAGGTGACGCCAGTAACGACCCCATCACCTTTAACACAAACCTGCAGGGGTTTCCGGACCGGCCGGGCTGGCTGCGCTACATCCAGAGGACGGCCCTGAGCGATGGCGTTCTGTACGGCTCGCCCACCGCCGAGCACGTGGGCAAACCCACCGTCATCGAGGTACGAAACCCACCGTCATCCAGGTACCAAACCCACCGTCATCCAGGTACCAAACCCACCGTCATCGAGGTACGAAACTAGGGCTGAAACGATTCATCGAGTTAATCGATTAAATCGATTAGAAAAATGCATCAATTTTTTTTTTTTGCCTCGATGCTTCGTTTTATTTTCATACGCTCGGCGATGGCCGGAACCTTTTGTGGTAGAGGTAAAGTTTCCGCACGACCACTGCACTTCACTGTACACACAACAGGGCGGCGCCCATGGGTGTGTAATGGATGTGTAATAAGAGCAGAACCTCCTCGTGCGCGGTACGCTCCGGTTTGCCGCGCACGCCGCATTGTCGGTACGCCGCGCGCTCCGCATCTCCCATACGCGGCGCACTCTGCGCGTGGATTGTGTCTTGTCGCGTACACTCCGCCAGAACTCACACCAGGACTAAACCAGGTCTAAAGCAGATCTAAAAACAGATCTAAAACCAGATCTAAAACCAGGACTAAAACCAGGACTAAAACAGATTTAAAACCAGGTCTAATCCAGGTCTAAAACTAAACAAGAATTTGCAGGAGTTGTTGCTACATTTATGTAGTTTTAAAAATCATGACAATATCAAGTAATCCAAAGTATTCAGATTACATTACTCACTTTAAGTAATTTAATTGATTACGTCACAAACTACATTTTGGGGAATGTAATCTGTAATCTGTAGGGGATTACATTTTAAAAGTCACCTTCTCCACACTGATGCTCCAACATCTAAACAGAACCGAACATTACATCAAGTGGAAAAGAAACCGTGAGGTGAGTCGACCTGAGCCCAGCGATAATTACGTTTTTCATGTCCAAAACACGTGGATCTGTCACATGTGGTGTGTACTTAACATGTGCAAAGTAGACACGACAATAACAAACGATTACTCGATTATTCAAACAAAATAATCGACAGAATAATCGATTACTGTAATAATCGATAGCTGCAGCACTAGCAATTATCATGATTTTTTTTTCCTAACATGAAGTTTACTACTGCTACTATTGTTCCACTATGTAACACACATTTTCAGTCATGGAAACATTATTGCTTTGCCTGAAATGTCACACCATATGCCATGAAACGTATCTATCTCTGTGAAGACAAGTAGATGATCCGATCAGATCTGCTCAGAAGTGACCCTATTCACAATAATAATGCATGATTTTCCAAAACATTTTGAGCAATAAAAACACCAGTATTGTATCCAGCCAATCCAACTTTATTTGATTAGCACATTTTATAAACGAGACAGTTTCCAAAGTGCCGTACAGTAACACAACTCTAAAAAGTCAGCAGTATTTCCAAACAAAAGGAACTAATACAGGGGTGGCCAACTAGTAGAAGACTAAGAGCCCCTTCTTTTTCTGTGTTACTGCAAAGAGCCACATTATACACATGGGTACACATGAACATCATCCCATTCCTCAATCATGTATGCACGCACACGCACACACAGACCTATGCTCAACCACATTTAATGAAAATAACCACACCAACATGATAATATTGTTTAAAAGTTGGTAAAAGTTGTTTTCAACAGTTAACATTGTGTGCACTCTCTCACACACACAAACTCTCAGTTCAAGCAAGTCCACAAACAAAAATAAAATAATTTTCATTTTCAATTTTTCTCTTACTATGCTGCTTAGTGAGACTTTTGGCATTCCTTATCTTGAACAATCCTTGAATGAATGGTAACGCCAGCCAAGCATATTTGACGCATGTTATGTAAAAGCTCCTGAAGAGCCGCATGAAACTAGTTAAAGAGCCGCATGAGGCTCGAGAGCCACGGGTTGGCCATGACTGCACTAATATATCAATAGATAAAACAATAATAATCAAATCAGTGACAGTGTGCGCTGCCTCCAGTGCTCTATGCAACTTCCACTAGTCGCTAAAATGTTCATTAGGAAAGTCAGTCAGTCGTTGGTCTGTACAGTAACATTCCAAATGGCAAAGATTGTTAGCTTTAAGTTACATTCCAACAGTTGAATTGAAGAATCTAATTTTGTATTCTATGACATATATTTGTCGTATGCAGATTTGCTGCTTTGAGTGGCCACTGGGAACTCATTTGCGTGTTGTTTCCCTGATGTGTTGGTTTTTGCAAATGGAAATGGGCAGGGTGTGTAGGCGCTGTGTATCTCATGATCCTATTCTCTTTAAATTTTAATGCATTGGTTTTGAATGAATGATGCACATGTAAAAATAATTAAATGTTTATCTCCACTGACTGCCCCATCACACGTTTGTTTAAGGCAGGGGTGTCAAACTCACTTTGGTCCGGGGGCCGTATGCAGCCGACTTTGATCCCAAAAGGGCCGGATCAGAAAACTCAGTTCTCTCTTCAAGTTATTGTATTTTTCTCCGTGTCTCGTAGTGGTGTTTAAGATTATATTCCTCGAGCAACGCCACTTGTTCCAAACACACTGAGCACAGATTTCCCATTCACCTCTGTCAACAAATAAGAATTAGACTATTTTTCTTGGGAAATCCTGAACTCAGCATCTGCTTTTCTCATTTTTGGACATTTTGCTGATGAGGGTCACGGTCGACAGTCAAAACGATCGTCCTTTAAGAGCGTTTGGAAAGAGGAAAGTCTTCATTTGTGCTGCTCTGGTGGGAGTCGCAACATACAGAAACGCCGGAGACGCTGCTATGCTAAACGGTGCAGAAAATTAACAGAAAAATCTGAACATTTTAAGTATTTTAATAGAAAAATCAGCCGAGGGCCAGATTAAAGGTCTTGGAGGGCCGGATCTGGCCCCCGGGCCGCATGTTTGACACATGTGGTTTAAGGTGATCACCTGACTTATCTTTTTTGACATTTTGAAAGAAACCATGATGGGAGATGTACAACACGGTACAGAATATCACATGCTGCAGTTTCTATGTTAAATTAAATATGGTTTTGCAACTAACAGCTCGGCAAAAAGAACATCCTGGTGTGTATTGTACAGTTTTCGTTTCTAGTAGGGTTGTCAAAAGTATAAAAAATCAGATACTAACAACGAGTATCAAAACTACTCATTTGAGCCGGTATTGATACAAAAGGGTGACATTCACATGACATAAATGAATCTTTTCTGAATAACTAACTTTAGAATGATCTTGAGCTGTATCAGAACAAGTATAAGAGCACATAGACTAGTGTACACCCTCAGGGAGCACTATGGAACCTACCTGCACCACAGAGGGGTTACACACATATAAGACTACATAGTAATATAAAAGAAAGTATTACCATTTAATGCTGAAAATCACATTCTTTTGTCTAAACAAAGAGTATTGGAATTGGTTTTGAGTATCGAATCTATTCCTTAATGTAGAACATGTCAACTCTACTTAGTAGCAAAGAAAATAATTTTTCTGGTTGCAATTAAGAGCATTCCACCCCACTACTTCCTCTACATTTCCCAATGTGTTTTGCTTCACCCGTATAGCTCCACATGCCCAGTCAATATTCGGGCAGGAGGGTTTTAGATCTGGACCCCAGGCTTCATAACTAAAGGGTTGTCCGTCCATCCAATTCCAGCTGTCGACCAAGTACTGCAGCCCTATCCAGACATTCAGGCTGGAGACGTCTTTGCTCAGTTCTTGTTTGATCAGCATCATCTCCGTCTCTGACGCCACACTCGCCAAGTCCTGGTGGTTCTGTCTGCAGTAGTCGAGAGCGTCATACCAGGTCATCCTCTTCCTTATGGCATGGACTTTGTAGCAGATGGAAGGATAAAGTCTATTGGCTGGAATATCATGCCATCCTTGACTGCTTATCATTGTAACATTTTCTCCATTGTTGAGACCATTAGGCTCATTAGTGGCCCAGAACTCCTTAGTGACCGCTGTACCTCCAGACCACTGCCACTTTGTTGGGTCCGTGGTGTTCCTCATGAGTCCGATCCAGTGGACCTGATTGGTGGTTATATTGAGAAGGCCCCGGTCATAGTCGTTGCTCATAGGCGCCAGGTCAGTGTAGCTGGTCTTGCAGTGTTTTTGAGCTCCAAACCAATCATACTGCGTATGGACATAGATGTACTTTCCAGCTTTAGTCGTAACCACCATGAGCAGCAGCAGCAGTAGAGTCCAATATGGAGCCATGTTGTTCTGTCAGAAGAAGGCAAACTACTCAAGTGAAGAGCACAGTGGTTCTTAAGTCATATCCTGTTTTTGCATGGGAATGTTTTGTTTAAACAATGAATTTGACTATGGTTAGGTAACTTCCATCATTATGGTACATATTCGAATTTGCTTAGTGAATGAAAAGCTTTTTTGTTTGTGTTTTTTTTTTTTAAAGGCAAGGTACCCTTTACTGTCCCCATTGGAAATCTCATCCTTATACAGTATAGACCCCAGGAAGACTAAAGGGGGACTAACGGGGACCCATATAAACAAAACACACACTACACACACACTACAACTTCACAAAACTGATCTGCAGTAGCACAATGCACCCTGACTGTGTTGTGATAGTGTTCTGAAGGGGGAGTCATTTAACTCAGGGAGCAAAGGGAGGGACAAAAACTATTCTAAATGAGCAACATTGTTAGAAAAGTCAGGAGCCGTAATAAAAACAGCAGAATAAAAACCTTAGTACTTAGTTTGCATCTGTAATGAGTCCTGAATAAATGCTACCATATAGAAAAACAAAAAACCCATACATTTCACAGAGTACTACAAAGAACATGTACACATGGTAAATTCTGACCCCCCAAAATATTGTATTTTTACAGCAATCAGGACAGGCCTAATAATGGAAAGATTTTGCGTAGTTATGCAATTATTAGGGCTGAAACGATTCATCGAGTTAATCGATTAAATCGATTAGAAAAATGCATTGATTATTTTTCTTTGCCTCGATGCTTCGTTTTATTTTCATACGTTCGGCGATGGCCGGAACCTTTTGTGGTAGAGGTAAAGTTTCCGCACGACCACTGCACTTCACTGTACACACAACAGCGCGGCGCCCATGGATGTGTAATAAGAGCAGAACCTCCTCCGCCGCATTTTCGGTACGGCGTGCGCTCCGCATCTCCCGTACGCGGCGCACTCTGCGCGTGGATTGTGTCTTGTCGCGTACACTCCGCCAGAACTCACACCAGGATTAAACCAGGTCTAAACCAGATCTAAACCAGGACTAAACCAGGTCTAAAACCAGAACTAATCCAGGTCTAAAACTAAACAAGAATTTGCAGGAGTTGTTGCTACATTTATGTAGTTTTAAAAATCATGACAATATCAAGTAATCCAAAGTAATCAGATTACGTTACTCACTTTAAGTAATTTAATTGATTCTGTCACAAACTACATTTTGGGGAATGTAATCTGTAATCTGTAGGGGATTACATTTTAAAAGTCACCTTCTCAACACTGATGCTACAACATGTAAACAGAACCGTACATTACATCAAGTGGAAAAGAAACCGTGAGGTGAGTCGACCTGAGCCCAGCGATAATTAAGTTTTTCATGTCCAAAACACGTGGATCTGTCACATGTGGTGTGGACTTAACATGTGCAAAGGAGACGCGACAATAACAAACGATTACTCGATTATTTGAACAAAATAATCGACAGAATAATCGATTACTGTAATAATCGATAGCTGCAGCACTATACCAAACCCACCGTCATCGAGGTACCAAACCCACCGTCATCGAGGTACCAAACCCACCGTCATCCAGGTACCAAACCCACCGTCATCGAGGTACCGGCGGGAACGGAACCCTCCACCTCCCTCCTCACAGCAGCACAGGCTCAAACCGCCTCGGCCTTTGTCTAACCTTTCTGGTGGAGGCTCCATCCAACACTTTTCTCTCTGGAGATGATATTGCTTTGTCTGGAATGTCCCACAGTACGGCATTAAACCTTTATCTCCACGGAGACCAAACCAGAGCGAGTTACAGCTCAGATCTGTGGAGATATTTTTGAGCTCTAAAGCCAAATGTAACGTAGAGCTGTTTAATGTCACACTGTGGGACATTCCAGACTGAGCAGTGACGTCTCCATAGAAACGAGCAGGTGAAGAACCTGCAACCAAAAAGTTTACACAGTGCAGCTTTAAAAACATGAGAAACTGAGCTGGTTAATGTTTTTGTATTGCTCCTTCTCTAACCTCGGGCCGATTCAGGATGTAACGATCCAAATCACAGCTCCGTATTTATTTAGATATTTTGGAGAGAAACAGAATGTGAATGAAAAAGCCTCGGAAAGTCTTCAGTGAGACTCAGGACTGTCATAATCCGCAGAATTACACATGTAAAAGTGCTTTTCACAGCTTCGTGTCATGTGCTCTGCAAAGGATCATGGTCCATGTAGTTCCCTCTGATTTTAATACTTAAAGCACAGGACCTTGTGAGTCGATATGTGACACGGTATTTTTCAGAAAAGTGACGCACTGCAGCTTTAAATCGTGTGTGTGTCTGCAGATCACCGCGTACAACCGCCGCACATTTGAGACGGCTCGCCACAACCTGGTCATCAACATCATGGCCACAGAAGGTACAGACCCACTACAGACCCACTACAGACCCACTACAGACCCACTACTGACCCACTACAGACCCACTACAGACCCACTACAGACACACTACAGACACACTACAGACCCACTACAGACCCACTACAGACCCACTACTGACCCACTACAGACCCACTACAGACCCACTACAGACACACTACAGACACACTACAGACCCACTACAGACCCACTACAGACCCACTACAGACCCACTACAGACCCACTACAGACACACTACAGACACACTACAGACCCACTACAGACCCACTACAGACCCACTACAGACACACTACAGACACACTACAGACCCAATACTGACCCACTACTGACCCACTACTGACCCACTACAGACCCACTACTGACCCACTACAGACCCACTACAGACCCACTACAGACACACTACAGACACACTACAGACCCAATACTGACCCACTACAGACCCACTACAGACACACTACAGACACACTACAGACACACTACAGACCCACTACAGACCCACTACAGACCCACTACAGACCCACTACAGACCCACTACTGACCCACTACAGACCCACTACAGACCCACTACAGACCCACTACAGACACACTACAGACACACTACAGACACACTACAGACACACTACAGACCCACTACAGACCCACTACAGACCCACTACAGACCCACTACAGACACACTACAGACCCAATACAGACCCACTACAGACCCACTACTGACCCACTACAGACCCACTACAGACCCACTACAGACACACTACAGACCCAATACTGACCCACTACTGACCCACTACTGACCCACTACAGACCCACTACTGACCCACTACAGACCCACTACAGACCCACTACAGACACACTACAGACCCAATACTGACCCAATACTGACCCAATACTGACCCACTACTGACCCACTACAGACCCACTACTGACCCACTACTGACCCACTACAGACCCACTACTGACCCACTACAGACCCACTACAGACCTACTACAGACCCACTACAGACCCACTACAGACCCACTACAGACCCACTACAGACCCACTACAGACCTACTACTGACCCACTACAGACCCACTACAGACCTACTACTGACCCACTACAGACCCACTACAGACACACTACAGACACACTACAGACCCAATACTGACCCACTACTGACCCACTACAGACCCACTACAGACCCACTACAGACCCACTACAGACCCACTACTGACCCACTACAGACCCACTACAGACCCACTACAGACCCACTACAGACCCACTACAGACACACTACAGACCCAATACAGACCCACTACAGACCCACTACAGACCCACTACAGACCCACTACAGACCTACTACTGACCCACTACAGACACACTACAGACCCACTACAGACCTACTACTGACCCACTACAGACCCACTACAGACCCACTACAGACCCAATACAGACCCACTACAGACCCACTACAGACCCACTACAGACACACTACAGACACACTACAGACCCAATACTGACCCAATACTGACCCACTACTGACCCACTACAGACCCACTACTGACCCACTACAGACCCACTACAGACCCACTACAGACCCACTACAGACACACTACAGACCCAATACTGACCCAATACTGACCCAATACTGACCCAATACTGACCCACTACAGACCCACTACTGACCCACTACTGACCCACTACAGACCCACTACTGACCCACTACAGACCCACTACAGACCCACTACAGATCCACTACAGACCCACTACAGACCCACTACAGACCCACTACAGACCCACTACAGACCTACTACTGACCCACTACAGACCCACTACAGACCTACTACTGACCCACTACAGACCCACTACAGACACACTACAGACCCACTACAGACCCAATACTGACCCACTACTGACCCACTACAGACCCACTACTGACCCACTACTGACCCACTACAGACCCACTACAGACCCACTACAGACCCACTACAGACCCACTACAGACCCACTACAGACCCACTACAGACCCACTACAGACCCACTACAGACCCACTACAGACCTACTACTGACCCACTACAGACACACTACAGACCCACTACAGACCTACTACTGACCCACTACAGACCCACTACAGACCCACTACAGACCCAATACAGACCCACTACAGACCCACTACACACCCACTACAGACCCACTACAGACCCACTACAGACCCACTACTGACCCACTACAGACCCACTACAGATCCACTACAGACCCATTACAGAGACACCACAGACCCACTGCTGACCCACAGACCCACTACAGACCCACTACAGACCCACTACAGACCCACTACAGACCCACTACAGACCTACTACTGACCCACTACAGACACACTACAGACCCACTACAGACCTACTACTGACCCACTACAGACCCACTACAGACCCTCTACAGACGCTCCTGCAGCTCTGGCGTGTCCTCTGACCTCTTCTTCTCAGAGTTCCCGTTGCCGTACCAGGCTGAGTTCTACATCAAGAACATGAACGTGGAGGAGATGTTGGCCAGTGAGGTTCTGGGCGACTTCCTGGGGGCCGTGAAGAACGTGTGGCAGCCGGAGCGCCTCAATGCCATCAACATCACATCTGCGCTGGACCGAGGCGGCCGCGTGCCCCTGCCCATCAACAACCTGAAGGAGGGGTGAGTGCAGAGGCCCGGGCACACTGTGGGCCCCTGAGGGCCAGACTCTGACCTGTGTGTCTGCAGAGTGTACGTGATGGTGGGGGCGGACGTGCCGTTCTCATCGTGTCTGCGGGAGGTGGAGAGTCCACACAATCAGCTGCGCTGCAGTCAGGAGATGGAGCCGTCCATCAGCTGCGACAAGAAGTTCAGAGCTCAGTTCCACATCGACTGGTGCAAGATCTCCCTGGTGAGTCTGAGGACGGAGAACTCACAGGAACAGATTCATGAGGTCACCTGTGACACAGCCCATGTGAATGTACATGTGCTTAAGCTTCTGTTTACGTGTCAGGTCTGTGGAGTTAAGCTCCAGTCAGCAGGAGCAGTGTGCAGTGTGAGGTGTGAGGGGTGCAGTGTGAGGTGTGCAGTGTGAGGTGTGAGGTGTGCAGTGTGCGGTGTGAGGTGTGCAGTGTGAGGTGTGAGGTGTGAGGTGTGCAGTGTGAGGTGTGAGGTGTGCAGTGTGCGGTGTGAGGTGTGCAGTGTGAGGTGTGCAGTGTGAGGTGTGCAGTGTGAGGTGTGCAGTGTGAGGTGTGCAGTGTGAGGTGTGCAGTGTGAGGTGTGAGGTGCAGTGTGAGGTGTGCAGTGTGAGGTGTGAGGTGTGCAGTGTGAGGTGTGCAGTGTGAGGTGTGCAGTGTGCAATATGAGGTGCAGTGTGAGGTGTACAGTGTGAGGTGTGAGGTGTGCAGTGTGAGGTGTGCAGTGTGAGGTGTGCAGTGTGAGGTGTGCAGTGTGAGGTGTGCAGTGTGAGGTGTGCAGTGTGTTTCTGAGTCCCTTCTTGTGTCCTTGTGTCCAGGTGGACATCACTAAAGTTGTCCCCGTGTACATAAGCCGTCCGGACCCGGGCCCCGGGGTCCTGCCGGAGTTTGGGGAGTACAACCCTCCGTCCGAGGCCCTGAGGAGCCGCGATTACCTGTCGGACTTTGTGGTGACGCTGGCGGTGCCGGCGGCCGTGGCCCTCCTGCTGTTTGTGGTGCTGGGGTACGCCATGTGCTGCAGGAGGGAGGGGGTGTAAGTGCTGCCATCACACCTCTGCCCCCACCTGGGCCTCACCACCTGGGCCTCACCACCTGGGCCTCACCACAGTCCCTCTCCTCTGATCCATGGCCCAGACTTTCGCACATGTTTAGAAGAATTGGGATCAAACTGCAGCTTCCATCACCATCGCAGGAACCACGTCACATTTGCATATTTAAATCAGGTCCCGTTTCCACAAAACTCTGAGCTGCTTTAAGACGAGGAAAATTCTGCTCCCTCCTCACAAACAGACCTGACTTCTGTTTTGTTTTATTCACATATTTGTATTTGAGTAACTCTTTACTCTTAAGATGTTTACATCGCCAAAGCTCCAAACGCTCTGATCCACCTCGTGATGTCATCAAGTGAACAGCTCCTTTTCCCTTTAGTTCAGTCGAGGCGACTCCAGGACTGAAATGATCCAGGTGATTCTAGTGAAGGTGTGTGGAGTTTAAAAACACAGTGGAGCACTTCCTGTATCACCACACGATGACATCACCAGGTGGAACAGAGTGTTTTCAGTCTGACAGAAGAACTCATGCTAAATGTGCAGGTTTGAGTGAAACATGAGAATGAAACAAACACGACTCCAGGTGTTTGTGACGAGGAAACGACGTCAGAGAAACAGCAGCAGTTTATTTCCCACAGTTTTCACACAGCGATAAGAAAGAATTCAGAACAGACACTTTGCAGCTGACGTCAACGTTCCCTGGGGGTGTGATGCTAACTGTAGGCACTGCTCTGTCTGAAGCTTAAATCAGACTTTAATCTGAGCTTGATTTGAACATAATCTGAGAAACACCTGATTTATCTGAACTCCGGCAGCTGAGAGGATCTGTGCTGTTAAGCCGGGCGTCCTCTGTGTGATATTTCTGATGGTTTCACTTGGCTCCAGCTCCGACTGTTCGGCCAAATCTCAGGGTTTAAAGTTCCCAGCTCATGGTTCCTGTTCTCACACTGTACGAACGACTTCAAAAGTAAAACCCTCCCGAGAGGCGACTGGATTTCAAACGGGTTTGATATTGTTGCGACTGATCAGGAGCCGGTCGTGAGGTATTAATCGGTTCTAGTTACCCCATGTTTACGACGCGAATCATTAATCCAAAACTCGACCTGATCCCAAAAACAGTCGCACGAGTGAAAAATCGCCTCAAAAAAGGGCCAAAATTCACACAGTGTTTGGCCTTAAACAAGTCCCTCTGAAGAACATTACAGTCACAAGCTGTATTAGCATTAGCACTAGCCTTAGCACTGGCATTAGCATTAGCACTAGCCTTAGCACTGGCATTAGCATTAGCACTAGCCTTAGCACTGGCATTAGCATTAGCACTAGCCTTAGCACTGGCATTAGCATTAGCCTTAGCACTGGCATTAGCATTAGCACTAGCCTTAGCACTGGCATTAGCATTAGCACTAGTCTTAGCACTGGCATTAGCATTAGCCTTAGCACTGGCATTAGCACTAGCCTTAGCACTGGCATTAGCATTAGCACTAGCCTTAGCACTGGCATTAGCATTAGCACTAGCCTTAGCACTGGCATTAACCTTTACCTTAGCACTGGCATTAGCATTAGCACTAGCCTTAGCACTGGCATTAGCATTAGCACTAGCCTTAGCACTGGCATTAGCACTAACCTTAGCACTGGCATTAGCATTAGCACTAGCCTTAGCACTGGCATTAGCATTAGCACTAGCCTTAGCACTGGCATTAGCATTAGCAGTAGCCTTAGCACTAGCATTAGCCTGAGTCACTTTCACCTTTTCGTGTCAAATCAAAGTCCTGAGCGTCACGAACGCTCCGATCACAGGAGCATGAAATCTGCTCTTTCAGTCACTTTTGTATTGTTGCTTGAGTTTCAGACGAGTGTAAAACACATTTGTCAGAGTTTGCTAACGAGTGCACTGTGTCACCACGGTAACCACTACACACGCCGCCATAGGCACACACGCAGAACCCCCCAGCGCGACGTCAGTGCAAAGTGTGAGCGCGGTCGAGCCGTGTCATGTCCACGTCCACCTCACTGTCTGCACCTGTGTTTCTGTCACTGTTTAATTCATCCATTTTGTTTTGTCCCCAGGGTCAAACGAAACATGCAAACCCCAGAGTAAGTCTCCTCTGTCACTCACTCCTGTCCTTCATCTCACCTCTCATCACCTCCTCATTCAGCTGCAGTCGTCCCTCCATCCACAGGCTGCTCCAAATCGAACACTGAACCTGACCAGAGGCTCACGACTTTATTACAATATTTGACTTATACAATCAGAAGGAACTCTCCGACATTGCACTAAAGCGACTCTTCGGAGCTGATTTAAGCCATGTTCTGCTGTTCCTCCTCACAAACACACCTGGAGTCGTGTTCGTTTCATTCACATGTTTGAGGAACTCTTTATTATTCGTCTGTTGCATCTGCAAAGCTCCAAACGCTCTGTTCCACCGTGTGATGTCATGAAGTGGTGGTTTTCAAGTGAACAGCTCCTTTTCCCTTTTAGTTCAGCAGAAGTTCCAGAGCTGTTTGAGAGAAGAACTTGTGCTAAATGTGCAGGTTTGTGCGTCAAACGTGTGAATGAAACAAAGCGCAGCTCCCGGTCCGAGTGTGACGAGGAAACGACGTCAGAACAGCGCAGAGGATTGTGGGACATTTAAAGCAGTACTTTGGCTTCAGAGGTACAGGCAGGACCCCTCACCACAGCTGCTGAGACAGGGCACAGGTGTGTGTGGCAGCCATGTGTACACAGTCTGTCCCAGGGCAGCTGTGGCTCATTATTTAGAAGACAATATCCACCGATTCTCCACATCAAATGGTAGAACTTTGCTTTCTGCTCCCATGTGTCCTTATCTCTGTGTGATCCCAAAATGGTCCAGGTCTAAATAGGTCTAAACCAGGTCTAAACCAGGTCTAAACCAGGCCTAAACCAGGTCTAAACAAGGCATGAACCAGGTCTAAACCAGGTCTAAACCAGGTCTAAACCAGGCCTAAACCAGGTCTAAACCAGGTCTAAACAAGGCATGAACCAGGCCTAAACCAGGTCTAAACCAGGCATGAACCAGGTCTAAACCAGGTCTAAACCAGGTCTAAACCAGGCATGAACCAGGTCTAAACCAGGTCTAAACCAGGTCTAAACCAGGTCTGAACCAGGTCTAAACCAGGCATGAACCAGGTCTAAACCAGGTCTAAACCAGGTCTAAACCAGGTCTAAACCAGGCATGAACCAGGTCTAAACCAGGTCTAAACCAGGTCTAAACCAGGTCTAAACCAGGCCTAAACCAGGTCTAAACCAGGTCTAAACCAGGTCTAAACCAGGCATGAACCAGGTCTAAACCAGGTCTAAACCAGGTCTAAACCAGGTCTAAACCAGGTCTAAACCAGGACTAAACCAGGTCTAAACCAGGACTAAACCAGGTCTAAACCAGGTTTAAACCAGGTCTAAACCAGGTCTAAACCAGGACTAAACCAGGTCTAAACCAGGACTAAACCAGGTCTAAACCAGGTCTAAACCAGGACTAAACCAGGTCTAAACCAGGTCTAAACCAGGTCTAAACCAGGTCTAAACCAGGCATGAACCAGGTCTAAACCAGGTCTAAACCAGGTCTAAACCAGGTCTAAACCAGGCCTAAACCAGGTCTAAACCAGGTCTAAACCAGGTCTAAACCAGGCATGAACCAGGTCTAAACCAGGTCTAAACCAGGTCTAAACCAGGTCTAAACCAGGACTAAACCAGGTCTAAACCAGGACTAAACCAGGTCTAAACCAGGTCTAAACCAGGACTAAACCAGGTCTAAACCAGGACTAAACCAGGTCTAAACCAGGACTAAACCAGGACTAAACCAGGTCTAAACCAGGTCTAAACCAGGTCTAAACCAGGCCTAAACCAGGTCTAAACCAGGTCTAAACCAGGTCCATGGGTGTACACTAGTGTCTGTGCTCTTATTCTTGTTCTGATGCAGCTCCAGATCGTTCTAAACACGTTCTAAAGGTTCTGCTCTGTCCTTGGGTTTGAGTAAAACCTCGGCCTGTCGCAGTCATTACTCACCTAATATATTATGGGTCAGTACATGAAGATGGAGCAGTACGTTTATCACGTGCAGTTTCTTCGTGAAAGTGGGAGGTTTGGGGTATTTTTGTTTTAGTACAGGAACATTTGAGCTGTAAAAGTGAAATGAGTGACTTCTGTGGCTCATTATTGGTCCATTCTGTCATTTAAAATGCAAAACCGGGATAACCTGACCTCATTGTTATTGCGTCAGAGGCATAAAGTCGTTTCAGTTTGATCGTTTCTCTGTCGCCAGATCTCGGGCTTCAGAATGTGTTTTGGGGACAAACATCAGCAGCAGAATGTAGACTTGATTAGAACTGTATTGACTGGAAAAATTGTGACCTAAGAAAATGATTTTTCCTTTGTTACTTTGGGGGCGCTTCTGGCTCTAGTTCACTTTACACTGGAATATTCTGACCCCTCTGTTTTTATTTTGCTAATTTCCTGTTCCTAATATGGAGCAGGGCTGAATGTTGTGCGTTCACTCCTTCACACCCAGAACTTCAGCCTTTATTCTTTCCTTCTCATCTGGCCTGACCTAGAGATGTAGATATTAGACATGTAAATATGAGCGGTTCTTTGAGCGACAGTGGCAGCAGCGTCCTCGTGGCTCCTGAATCCTGATCCTGTATTTCTTTCTTTCCTGTGCCCGTTTGGGACGTAGTATCCAGCTGGTCCAGCACAGCTCCATCCAGAAGTCGTCCAAAGAGCTGAGGAGCCTGTCCAAGAACCGGGAGATTTCCTGGCCTCTGTCCACGCTGCCCGTGTTTAACCCCGTGAGCGGAGAGGTGGTGCCCCCCCTGCACCCGGACAGCTACGAGACCACCAGCATGCCCCTCATGCAGACGCAGACGTAAGCCCCCTCATGCAGACGCAGACGTAAGCCCCTCATGCAGACGCAGACGTAAGCCCCCTCATGCAGACGCAGACGTAAGCCCCCTCATGCAGACGTAAGCCCCTCATGCAGACACAGACGTAAGCCCCCTCATGCAGACGCAGACGTAAGCCCCCTCCGGCAGACGCAGACGTAAGCCCCTCATGCAGACGCAGACGTAAGCCCCCTCCGGCAGACGCAGACGTAAGCCCCTCATGCAGACGCAGACATAAGCCCACTCCGGCAGACGCAGATGTAAGCCCCTCATGCACACGCAGACGTAAGCCCCCCTCCGGCAGACGCAGATGTAAGCCCCTCCGGCAGACGCAGACGTAAGCCCCTCATGCAGACGCAGACGTAAGCCCCTCATGCAGACGCAGACGTAAGCCCCCTCATGCAGACGCAGACGTAAGCCCCCTCATGCAGACGCAGACGTAAGCCCCTCATGCAGACGCAGACGTAAGCCGCCTCATGCAGACGTAAGCCCCCCCATGCAGACGCAGACGTAAGCCCCCTCCGGCAGACGCAGACGTAAGCCCCCTCCGGCAGAGGCAGACGTAAGCCCCTCATGCAGACGCAGACGTAAGCCCCCTCAGGCAGACGCAGACGTAAGCCCCTCAGGCAGACGCAGACGTAAGCCCCCTCATGCAGACGCAGACGTAAGCCCCTCAGGCAGACGCAGACGTAAGCCCCCTCAGGCAGACGCAGACGTAAGCCCCCTCATGCAGACGCAGACGTAAGCCCCCTCAGGCAGACGCAGACGTAAGCCCCCTCATGCAGACGCAGACGTAAGCCCCCTCACGCAGACGCAGACGTAAGCCCCTCATGCAGACGCAGACGTAAGCCTCCTCATGCAGACACAGACATAAGCCCCTCACGCAGACGCAGACGTAAGCCCCCTCATGCAGACGCAGACGTAAGCCCCTCAGGCAGACGCAGACGTAAGCCCCCTCAGGCAGACGCAGACGTAAGCCCCTCATGCAGACGCAGACGTAAGCCCCCTCATGCAGACACAGACATAAGCCCCTCATGCAGACGCAGACGTAAGCCCCCTCATGCAGACGCAGACGTAAGCCCCCTCACGCAGACGCAGACGTAAGCCCCTCATGCAGACGCAGACGTAAGCCCCTCATGCAGACGCAGACGTAAGCCCCCTCATGCAGATGCAGACGTAAGCCCCTCATGCAGACGTAAGCCCCCTCATGCAGACGCAGACGTAAGCCCCTCATGCAGACGCAGACGTAAGCCCCTCATGCAGACGTAAGCCCCTCATGCAGACGCAGACGTAAGCCTCATCGTTTGTGTTGTGTTCTAAGCCTTTGTTCTGTTACAGGAACCTGCAGAACCAGATCACCATCCCCCAGCCACGGCAGACAGGTGGGTCCCTCCTCCCTGTCTCCTCCCTCCTCTCCTCCCTGTCTCCTCCCTCCTCTCCTCCCTCCTCTCCTCCCTGTCTCCTCCCTCCTCTCCTCCCTGTCTCCTCCCTCCTCTCCTCCCTGTCTCCTCCTCTCCTCCCTGTCTCCTCCCTGTCTCCTCCCTCCTCTCCTCCCTGTCTCCTCCTCTCCTCCCTGTCTCCTCCCTTTCTCCGGTGTTGATGTTTCTCTGTTTCATAAATCACGTCTCAAACTGTTTCATCTTTTAAATGTCCCATAATCCTCTGCTCTGTTCTGATGTTTCCTGAAGTCGTGTTTGTTTCCTTCACATGTTTAACGCACAAACCTGCACATTTAGCATGAGTTCTTCTCTCAGACTGAAAACACCCGGTTCACCTTGTGATGTCATCATGTGGTGCTACAGGAAGTGCTCCATTGTGTTTTTAAACTCCACACACCTTCACTAGAATCAATCGGATCATTTCAGTCCTGGAGTCACCGATCTCGACTGAACTAAAGGGAAAAGGAGCTGTTAAAACTACCACTTCATGACATCACAGGGTGGAGCGGAGCGTTTGGAGCTTTGGAGATGTAACAGACGAATAATAAAGAGTTCCTCAAACGTCTGTGAGTCCTGCACTAACTCCTGCTCCTCTTTCCTGCTGCCCAAGGAGACTCTTATGTCATGTCCACATTCCGGAGACTGGAGGTAGGTGCAGCGCGTGACCCGGGTGGAGCGCGTGACCCGGGTGCGGCGCGTGACCCGGGTCCGGCGCGTGACCCGGGTGGAGCGTGTGACCCGGGTGGAGCGTGTGACCCGGGTGGAGCGCGTGACTCGGGTGGAGCGTGTGACCCAGGTGCTGCGCGTGACCCAGGTGGAGCGCGTGACCCGGGTGCGGCGCGTGACCCGGGTGCGGCGCGTGACCCGGGTGCGGCGCGTGACCCGGGTGGAGCGTGTGACCCGGGTGGGGCGTGTGACCCGGGTGGGGCGTGTGACCCGGGTGGGGCGTGTGACCCGGGTGCGGCGCGTGACCCGGGTGGGGCGCGTGACCCGGGTGGAGCGCGTGGAGCGCGTGACCCGGGTGCGGCACGTGACCCGGGTGCGGCGCGTGACCCGGGTGGAGCGTGTGACCCGGGTGGGGCACATGACCCAGGCGTGGCGCGTGACCCGGGCGCGGCGCGTGACCCGGGCGCGGCGCGTGACCCGGGTGGAGCGTGACCCGGGCGCGGTGCGTGACCTGGGCGCAGCGTGTGACCCGGGCGCGGTGCTCTCACAATAAACGGACAGAGCTAACGCGCTAGCACTGCAGTCCAAACAGGAAGTGAGCATGGAGGAGTGTCCGGCTCCATCGACTCATAGAACTATAATAAAAAAATGTTTTTAAAATATTGTGAAAATAGAAAAGAATCCTACAAAATCCGCCCTTTGTGAAAGCCGGATGCCCTGTCCGAACATGAGCAGTTTGAATTCCCAGAATGCATTGCGTCTGTGGGAGAATTCTGTCTGGGCCCAAACTCCCGGAGCTGCAGTACCTGGAGCGGCCACCAGAGGGGCTCAGGGTTTATTCTCGCTCCGCTCTGGCTCCAGACGACTTCACAACTGTCGTCCGTGAGTTTCATTTGGAGCTGAATGCTGCGGGTAGGGTTGCAAAAATTCTGAGAATTTTCAAAGTTGGCAACTTTCCATGGGAATTTTTGAGAATTAACAGGAATAAATTGGGAATTATCCAAGTTGAAGGTGAGGGACAACAGTAATGTTGGTAGAAAAAATGTAGCACAATCTTGGCTGCAGCAGATGGTCGGTGGTGTGGCATGTCAGTAGCATGTCGGTGGTGTGTCGGTGGCGTGTCGGTGGTGTGTCGTGGCGAGTCGGTGGTGTGGCGTGTCGGTGGTGTGGCGTGTCTGTGGCATGTCTGTGGCGTGTCGTTGGCGTGTCTGTGGCGTGTCTGTGGCGTGTCTGTGCCGTGTCTGTGGCGTGTCGTTGGCGTGTCTGTGGCGTGTCGTTGGCGTGTCTGTGGCGTGTCTGTGGCGTGTCGTTGGCGTGTCTGTGGCGTGTCTGTGGCGTGTCGTTGGCGTGTCTGTGGCGTGTCGGTGGTGTGGCGTGTCGGTGGTGTGGCGTGTCGGTGGCGTGTCGGTGGCGTGTCGGTGGCGTGTCGGTGGCGTGTCGGTGGCGTGTCGTGGTGTGGCGTGTCGGTGGTGTGTCGGTGGTGTGTCGTGGTGTGTCGTGGTGTGTCGTGGTGTGGCGTGTCGGTGGTGTGTCGGTGGTGTGTCGTGGTGTGTCGTGGCGTGTCGGTGGCGTGTCAGTAGCATGTCAGTAGCATGTCGGTGGTGTGTCGTGGTGTGGCGTGTCGGTGGTGTGTCGTGGTGTGGCGTGTCGGTGGCATGTCGGTGGCCTGGTGTGTTCATGGACCTGTGTGTGTTTCAGGTAAATGGTATTCCTGAGGAGAGGAAGGTGGCTGAAGCTCTGGACCTGTGATCCCTGCAGCCGTTTCCTGTTCCGTGTCCACGGCTTCCATCAGTGACTCAAGTGTGACGTATCTGTAAATAATCACCGTCTTCATAATAAAGACTTTGTTTGAATCCTCATTCCGTTTTTGAACCATTATTTGAACCTGTGTTTATGTGCAGCAGAGGCCTCCACAGGAAGGCCACGTCTGTTATTTCAGTGAATGCAGCATTTTCAAAACAATAAATGGAAACTGTGTGATCCAAATACGAGATGTGACCGTTCATACCCCAGAGAAGAGTCCTGCTCGTACAGACGGGGCATCTGAGTATTTGGGATGTGGCTGATGTCACTTTCAGACTGAGTGTGTGTGTGCGCGTGTGTGTTAGAGGTGTGTGCGTGTGTGTGTTAGAGGTGTGTGCGTGTGTGTGTTAGAGGTGTGCGCGTGTGTGTTAGAGGTGTGTGCGTGTGTGTGTTAGAGGTGTGTGCGTGTGTGTTAGAGGTGTGTGTGTGTTTGTGTTAGAGGTGTGTGCGTGTGTGTTAGAGGTGTGTGTGTGTGTGTTAGGGGTGTGTGTGTGTGTGTTAGGGGTGTGTGTGTGTGTTTGTGTTAGAGGTGTGTGTGTGTGTGTTAGAGGTGTGTGTGTGTGTGTTAGGGGTGTGTGTGTGTGTGTGTTAGAGGGGTGTGTGTTTGTGTTAGGGGTGTGTGTGTGTGTTTGTGTTATGGGTGTGTGTGTGTGTGTTAGAGGTGTGTGCGTGTGTGTGTTAGAGGTGTGTGCGTGTGTGTTAGAGGTGTGTGTGTGTTTGTGTTAGAGGTGTGTGCGTGTGTGTTAGAGGTGTGTGTGTGTGTGTTAGGGGTGTGTGTGTGTGTTTGTGTTAGAGGTGTGTGTGTGTGTGTTAGAGGTGTGTGTGTGTGTGTTAGGGGTGTGTGTGTGTGTGTGTGTTAGAGGGGTGTGTGTTTGTGTTAGGGGTGTGTGTGTGTGTTTGTGTTATGGGTGTGTGTGTGTGTGTTAGGGGTGTGTGTGTGTGTTTGTGTTAGAGGTGTGTGTGTGTGTGTTAGGGGTGTGTGTGTGTGTTTGTGTTAGAGGTGTGTGTGTGTGTGTTAGGGGTGTGTGTGTGTGTGTGTTAGGTGTGTGTGTGTGTGTGTGTTTGTGTTAGAGGTGTGTGTGTGTGTTAGAGGTGTGTGTTTGTGTTAGAGGTGTGTGTTTGTGTTAGGGGTGTGTGTTTGTGTTAGAGGTGTGTGTTTGTGTTAGAGGTGTGTGTGTTAGAGGTGTGTGTGTTTGTGTTAGGGGTGTGTGTGTGTTTGTGTTAGAGGTGTGTGTGTGTGTGTTAGAAGTGTGTTAGAGGTGTGTGCGTGTGTGTGCGCGTGTGTGTGTTTGCGTTAGAGGTGTGTGTGTGTGTGTTAGGGGTGTGTGTGTGTGTTTGTGTTAGAGGTGTGTGTGTGTGTGTTAGGGGTGTGTGTGTGTTAGAGGTGTGTGTGCGTGTGTGTGTGTGTTAGGGGTGTGTGTGTGTGTTAGAGGTGTGTGTGTGTTTGTGTTAGAGGTGTGTGTGCGTGTGTGTGCGCGTGTGTGTGTTACAGGTGTGTGTGCGCGTGTGTGTGTTAGAGGTGCGCGTGTGTGTGTTAGAGGTGTGTGTGTGTGTGTTAGAGGTGTGTGTGTGTGTGTTTGTGTTAGAGGTGTGTGTGTGTGTTAGAGGTGTGTGTTTGTGTTAGAGGTGTGTGTTTGTGTTAGAGGTGTGTGTTTGTGTTAGAGGTGTGTGTTTGTGTTAGAGGTGTGTGTTTGTGTTAGAGGTGTGTGTTTGTGTTAGAGGTGTGTGTTTGTGTTAGGGGTGTGTGTGTTAGAGGTGTGTGTGTGTTTGTGTTAGAGGTGTGTGTTTGTGTTAGAGGTGTGTGTTTGTGTTAGAGGTGTGTGTTTGTGTTAGGGGTGTGTGTTTGTGTTAGAGGTGTGTGTTTGTGTTAGGAGTGTGTGTTTGTGTTAGGGGTGTGTGTTTGTGTTAGAGGTGTGTGTTTGTGTTAGGGGTGTGTGTTTGTGTTAGAGGTGTGTGTTTGTGTTAGGGGTGTGTGTTTGTGTTAGAGGTGTGTGTTTGTGTTAGGGGTGTGTGTTTGTGTTAGAGGTGTGTGTTTGTGTTAGAGGTATGTGCGTGTGTGTGTTAGAGGTGTGTGTGTGTTTGTGTTAGGGGTGTGTGTTTGTGTTAGGGGTGTGTGTTTGTGTTAGAGGTGTGTGCGTGTGTGTGTTAGAGGTGTGTGTGTGTTTGTGTTAGGGGTGTGTGTTTGTGTTAGGGGTGTGTGTTTGTGTTAGAGGTGTGTGCGTGTGTGTGTTAGAGGTGTGTGTGTGTTTGTGTTAGGGGTGTGTGTTTGTGTTAGAGGTGTGTGTGTGTGTTAGAGGTGTGTGTTTGTGTTAGAGGTGTGTGTGTGTGTTAGAGGTGTGTGCGTGTGTGTGTTAGAGGTGTGTGTGTGTTTGTGTTAGGGGTGTGTGTGCGTGTGTGTGTTAGAGGTGTGTGTGTGTTTGTGTTAGGGGTGTGTGTGCGTGTGTGTGTTAGAGGTGTGTGCGTGTGTGTGTTAGAGGTGTGTGTGTTTGTGTTAGGAGTGTGTGTGCGTGTGTGTGTTAGAGGTGTGTGTGTGTTTCTGTTAGAGGTGTGTGTGTGTTCGAGGTGTGTGTGTGTTTGTGTTAGAGGTGTGTGTTTGTGTTAGGGGGGTGTGTGTGTGTTTGTGTTAGAGGTGTGTGTGTGTGTTTGTGTTAGGGGTGTGTGTGTGTTTGTGTTAGGGGTGTGTGTGTTTGTGTTAGAGGTGTGTGTGTTTGTGTTAGAGGTGTGTGTTTGTGTTAGAGGTGTGTGTGTGTGTGTTAGGTGTGTGTGTTTGTGTTAGGGGTGTGTGTGTGTTAGAGGTGTGTGTGTGTTAGGTGTGTGTGTGTTTGTGTTAGGGGTGTGTGTGTGTTTGTGTTAGGGGTGTGTGTGTTTGTGTTAGGGGTGTGTGTGTGTTTGTGTTAGAGGTGTGTGTGTGTGCGTGTTAGGTGTGTGTGTGTGTGTTAGGTGTGTGTGTGTGTGTTAGGGGTGTGTGTGTGTGTTAGGGGTGTGTGTGTGTGTTAGGGGTGTGTGTGTGTGCGTGTTAGGTGTGTGTGTGTGTGTTAGGTGTGTGTGTGTGTGTTAGGGGTGTGTGTGTGTGTTAGGTGTGTGTGTGTGTGTTAGGGGTGTGTGTGTGTGTTAGGGGTGTGTGCGTGTTAGGTGTGTGTGTGTGTGTGTGTGTTAGGGGTGTGTGTGTGTTTGTGTTAGGGGTGTGTGTGTTTGTGTTAGAGGTGTGTGTTTGTGTTAGAGGTGTGTGTTTGTGTTAGAGGTGTGTGTTTGTGTTAGAGGTGTGTGTGTGTGTGTTAGGTGTGTGTGTTTGTGTTAGGGGTGTGTGTGTGTTAGAGGTGTGTGTGTGTTTGTGTTAGGGGTGTGTGTGTGTTTGTGTTAGGGGTGTGTGTGTTTGTGTTAGAGGTGTGTGTGTTTGTGTTAGAGGTGTGTGTGTGTGTTAGAGGTGTGTGTTTGTGTTAGAGGTGTGTGTTTGTGTTAGAGGTGTGTGTTTGTGTTAGAGGTGTGTGTGTTTGTGTTAGAGGTGTGTGTGTTTGTGTTAGAGGTGTGTGTTTGTGTTAGAGGTGTGTGTGTTTGTGTTAGAGGTGTGTGTGTTTGTGTTAGAGTTGTGTGTGTGTGTGTGTGTGTGTTTGTGTTAGGGGTGTGTGTGTGTTAGGGGTGTGTGTGTGTTTGTGTTAGAGGTGTGTGTGTGTGTGCGTGTTAGGTGTGTGTGTGTTAGGTGTGTGTGTGTGTTAGGTGTGTGTGTGTGTGTTAGGGGTGTGTGTTTGTGTTAGAGGTGTGTGTGTGTGTGTGTGTTAGGTGTGTGTGTTTGTGTTAGGGGTGTGTGTGTGTTAGAGGTGTGTGTGTGTTTGTGTTAGAGGTGTGTGTGTGTGTGCGTGTTAGGTGTGTGTGTGTTAGGTGTGTGTGTGTGTTAGGTGTGTGTGTGTGTGTTAGGGGTGTGTGTTTGTGTTAGAGGTGTGTGTGTGTGTGTGTTAGGTGTGTGTGTTTGTGTTAGGGGTGTGTGTGTGTTAGGGGTGTGTGTGTGTTTGTGTTAGGGGTGTGTGTGTTTGTGTTAGGGGTGTGTGTGTGTTTGTGTTAGAGGTGTGTGTGTGTGCGTGTTAGGTGTGTGTGTGTGTGTTAGGTGTGTGTGTGTGTGTTAGGGGTGTGTGTGTGTGTTAGGGGTGTGTGTGTGTGTTAGGGGTGTGTGTGTTTGTGTTAGAGGTGTGTGTGTTTGTGTTAGAGGTGTGTGTGTTTGTGTTAGAGGTGTGTGTGTTTGTGTTAGAGGTGTGTGTGTTTGTGTTAGAGGTGTGTGTGTGTGTGTGTGTGTGTGTTTGTGTTAGGGGTGTGTGTGTGTTAGGTCTGTGTGTGTGTTTGTGTTAGAGGTGTGTGTGTGTGTGCGTGTTAGGTGTGTGTGTGTTAGGTGTGTGTGTGTGTTAGGTGTGTGTGTGTGTGTTAGGGGTGTGTGTTTGTGTTAGAGGTGTGTGTGTGTGTGTGTGTTAGGTGTGTGTGTTTGTGTTAGGGGTGTGTGTGTGTTAGGGGTGTGTGTGTGTTTGTGTTAGGGGTGTGTGTGTTTGTGTTAGGGGTGTGTGTGTGTTTGTGTTAGAGGTGTGTGTGTGTGCGTGTTAGGTGTGTGTGTGTGTGTTAGGTGTGTGTGTGTGTGTTAGGGGTGTGTGTGTGTGTTAGGGGTGTGTGTGTGTGTTAGGGGTGTGTGTGTGTGCGTGTTAGGTGTGTGTGTGTGTGTTAGGTGTGTGTGTGTGTGTTAGGGGTGTGTGTGTGTGTTAGGTGTGTGTGTGTGTGTTAGGGGTGTGTGTGTGTGTTAGGGGTGTGTGCGTGTTAGGTGTGTGTGTGTGTGTGTGTGTTAGGGGTGTGTGTGTGTTTGTGTTAGGGGTGTGTGTGTTTGTGTTAGAGGTGTGTGTTTGTGTTAGAGGTGTGTGTTTGTGTTAGAGGTGTGTGTTTGTGTTAGAGGTGTGTGTGTGTGTTAGGTGTGTGTGTGTGTGTTAGGGGTGTGTGTGTGTTAGAGGTGTGTGTGTGTTTGTGTTAGGGGTGTGTGTGTGTTTGTGTTAGGGGTGTGTGTGTTTGTGTTAGAGGTGTGTGTGTTTGTGTTAGAGGTGTGTGTGTGTGTTAGAGGTGTGTGTTTGTGTTAGAGGTGTGTGTTTGTGTTAGAGGTGTGTGTTTGTGTTAGAGGTGTGTGTGTTTGTGTTAGAGGTGTGTGTGTTTGTGTTAGAGGTGTGTGTTTGTGTTAGAGGTGTGTGTGTTTGTGTTAGAGGTGTGTGTGTTTGTGTTAGAGGTGTGTGTGTGTGTGTGTGTGTGTGTTTGTGTTAGGGGTGTGTGTGTGTTAGGGGTGTGTGTGTGTTTGTGTTAGAGGTGTGTGTGTGTGTGCGTGTTAGGTGTGTGTGTGTTAGGTGTGTGTGTGTGTTAGGTGTGTGTGTGTGTGTTAGGGGTGTGTGTTTGTGTTAGAGGTGTGTGTGTGTTAGGGGTGTGTGTGTGTGTTAGGGGTGTGTGTTTGTGTTAGAGGTGTGTGTGTGTTAGGTGTGTGTGTGTGTGTTAGGGGTGTGTGTGTGTGTGTGTGTTAGGTGTGTGTGTTTGTGTTAGGGGTGTGTGTGTGTTAGAGGTGTGTGTGTGTTTGTGTTAGGGGTGTGTGTGTGTTTGTGTTAGGGGTGTGTGTGTTTGTGTTAGAGGTGTGTGTGTGTGTGTGTGTGTTAGGTGTGTGTGTGTGTGTTAGGGGTGTGTGTGTGTGTTAGGGGTGTGTGTTTGTGTTAGAGGTGTGTGTGTGTGTTAGGGGTGTGTGTGTGTTAGGTGTGTGTGTGTGTGTTAGGTGTGTGTGTGTGTTAGGGGTGTGTGTGTGTGTGTTCGGGGTGTGTGTGTTAGGTGCGTGTGTGTGTTCGGGGTTGTTACACAGGAACACACACACAGGCCCGCACACAGAAGACACATTTCAAAATAAAAGCACATAATATCAAATGTAAATCTGTACAAAGTGCTCTGTGCAGAATGAACCTGCGCAACAACAATATTTCCTTTTTAATGAGTCGAAGGGAAAATAATGATTAACGTCTTTTGTCAAAGCCTCGTCAGATCTCAGAGGCTCAGGGTCGGGTCAGGACTTGGATGGAGACACAAGGAAAACAAGGAGCCACAGGGGGGCGCCAGCACAAAAACTGTCATCGTGTCCTCAGGCAAGACATATAGGGTTATAAGTAAGTAAGTATGTAAGTAAGTATGTAAGTAAGTATGTAAGTAAGTATGTAAGTAAGTAAGTAAGTAAGTAAGTATGTAAGTAAGTATGTAAGTAAGTATGTAAGTAAGTAAGTAAGTATGTAAGTAAGTATGTAAGTAAGTATGTAAGTAAGTAAGTAAGTATGTAAGTAAGTAAGTAAGTATGTAAGTAAGTATGTAAGTAAGTATGTAAGTAAGTAAGTAAGTAAGTAAGTATGTAAGTAAGTATGTAAGTAAGTATGTAAGTAAGTAAGTAAGTATGTAAGTAAGTATGTAAGTAAGTAAGTAAGTATGTAAGTAAGTAAGTAAGTAAGTAAGTATGTAAGTAAGTAAGTAAGTAAGTAAGTATGTAAGTAAGTATGTAAGTAAGTAAGTAAGTAAGTAAGTAAGTATGTAAGTAAGTATGTAAGTAAGTAAGTATGTAAGTAAGTAAGTAAGTATGTAAGTAAGTATGTAAGTAAGTAAGTATGTAAGTAAGTAAGTATGTAAGTAAGTATGTAAGTATGTAAGTAAGTAAGTAAGTAAGTATGTAAGTAAGTATGTAAGTAAGTAAGTAAGTATGTAAGTAAGTAAGTATGTAAATAAGTAAGTATGTAAGTATGTAAGTAAGTAAGTAAGTAAGTAAGTATGTAAGTAAGTATGTAAGTAAGTAAGTAAGTATGTAAGTAAGTAAGTATGTAAGTAAGTATGTAAGGAAGTATGTAAGTAAGTAAGTATGTAAGTAAGTATGTAAGTAAGTATGTAAGTATGTAAGTATGTAAGTATGTAAGTAAGTAAGTATGTAAGTAAGTAAGTATGTAAGTAAGTATGTAAGTAAGTAAGTAAGTAAGTAAGTCTGCCCTTTATTATCCCACAATGGGGAAATTCATGTGTCGCCGTAGTAACAACAGCAACATATATTCCACAAACAACATGAGTAATTGACAGACATACAGACATACAAGACCAGAGTTAAAGGAAGGGGATATAAAAAAAATGCAAGAGAAAATATTCTAAAAGGGTGATTTGTCCTAATAAATAAATAAGAAAAATAAATCAATAAATATAAAAGTATAAAAGTTAAAAAAAGTTAAAAATACCAGGAGGTGGTGCAGTTGGCTACATACCCCCCCCCCCCACATTCCACATTCCACATTCCACCGCTCCCCAACACCCACCCATCATCATCGCCGCCGCCATCACCACCATGGCTACCGCAGAGAGTTGTTATACAGTCTTACTGCGTGGGGAACAAAAGACCTGCGGCACCTCTCAGTCTTACAAAGGGGGTGGATAAGCCTGCTGCTGCTCAGTGAGCTCTCCAGGGCTGCCAATGTTCCATGCAAGGGGTGGTGGACATTACCCAAGACTGATGACAGTTTTGTCATCACCCTCCTGTCCCCCACCACTTCCACAGAATCCAGGTTACAGCCCAAGACAGAGCCAGCTCTCCTAACCAATTTATTTAATTTCTTGGCCTCTGCTGCCGTGATGCTGCTGCACCAACACACCACACCATACATAACAACAGAGGCAACCACAGAGTCATAAAAGGTCCTCAGGAGGCAGTCCTGTACCCCAAAAGACGTCAGCCTCCGTAGCAGGTGGAGTCTGCTCTGCCCCCTCTTGTAAAGTGCTTCTGTGTTAGTGGTCCAGTCAAGTTTCTTGTTAAGGTGAACACCCAGGTATTTGTAGGTGTCCACGATCTCAATGTCTATACCCTGGATGTTCACCGGTACCAGGGGGTGATCTTTGCGCCTGCGAAAGTCCACCACTAGTTCTTTTGTTTTTCCAGCGTTAATCTGGAGCTGGTTCTGTTGGCACCATGCCACAAAGTTCTGATTTAATTCCCTATACTCCCTCTCGTCTCCGTTATTAATGAGACCGACCACGGCTGAGTCATCTGAGAATTTTTGTAAGTGACAGTTTGCAGTGTAATGTGTAAAGTCAGCAGTGTAAATAGTGAAGAGAAGGGGGGCCAACACGGTCCCCTGCGGCACCCCCGTGTTACAGACCACAGTGTCGGACACGCAGCCTTTTGTCCTCACAAACTGTGGCCTGGCACACAGGAAGTCCAGGAGCCATGCTGACAGGTGATGGTGCACTCCTGCACGGTCCAGCTTGTCCCTCAGGAGATCTGGTTTGATGGTATTAAAAGCACTAGAGAAGTCATAGAACATGATTCTCACGATGGTTCCAGACCTCTCCAGATGAGACAGGGATCTCTGGGTGAGGAAAATGACAGCGTCCTCAACCCCAATGCCAGGCCGGTAGGCAAACTGCAGTGGGTCTGCTGATGGGCCTACCAGGGGGCGCAGGTGGTGAAGGACAAGCCTCTCTAAAGTCTTTGCTAGATGGGCTGTCAGGGCCACTGGTCGATAATGGTTGAGGTCACTGGGCCTAGATATTTTGGGCACCAGTACCACACAAGATGTCTTCCACAGCTGTGGTACTTTCTGCTGCCGCAGGCTCATGTTGAAGAGACGCGTCACAATCCCACTTTAGCGCAGGATATTAGGAGCCTGGGGCTGATTCCATCAGGCCCTATCGCCTTCTTTATCTTGAGCCTGGCCAGTTCTCTCTCCACCTGCGCTGTGGAGAGCACCATACTAGGTGACGGGGGAGGGGGGAGTGAGGGGCGGTGAGTGCCCTGAAGGGCTGTGGCAGGTCTGTGGCGAGGAGAGTTGGTGGGACCGTAGTCTGTGAAGGTTTGGCTGAGAGGGGGGAGCTGTCTAAGATGGAACCGGGGGTGGGACAGGAGGTGGCAGCTGGTGTTCCGGTTGGAGGAAATTGTGACAGGGCTGGCTGGGGTAGATGGACAGGAGGGGGGTTGGCTGGTTTGTCAAACCTATTAAAAAATCTATTTAGGTTATTCACCCACTCCTGATCTCTAACCAGCTCAGGTCTGGAGTTATTATGCCCCGAGATTGTTTTTAGACTCCTCCAGACCCCACTGACATCACACTGCTGCAGTTGTTCCTCCATCCTCCTCCTATAGCTACTTTTCCCCTCTCTGATCTTCCTCCTCAGTTCTCTCTGTACACACTTCATCTGCTCCCTGTCCCCTGACCTGAAAGCCCTCAGGAGGGCCTTTATATCAGGAATAATCCATGGCTTGTTATTTGAGAACAGTCTCACCGTCTTGGTGGGTATGGTGGTGTCAACACAAAAATTGATGTAGTCTGTGACACAGCTGGTGAGACTGTCAATATCCTCCCCATGGTCCTCACAGAACACTTCCCATAATGTATTGTCAAAACAATCCCTTAACATCTCCATTGCTTCCTCAGACCAGACCTTCCTTGTGTGCGTAGTTACTGGTTGTCTGTGTACCATAGGTTTGTACACAGGAATGAGATGCACCAGGTCATGGTCAGATCTCCCCAGGGGAGGGAGGGGGGATGATGTGTATGCTTCCTTAACGTTAGCGAAAAATAGGTCTAGTGTTTTGTTCCCTCTCGTGTGGCAGGTGACATATTGACTAAATGTTGGCAGCGTGGCGGTTGGGGGGGCATGATTAAAATCTCCAGTAATTAAAATGAGGGCTTGTGGATGCTGTGTTTGCAGTCTATTCACAGCCGAATGGAGAACATCCCGGGCCGAGTCTGCATTAGCAGAGGGAGGGACGTACACTGCTACCGTAATGACATGCGAAAGCTCCCTTGGCAAGTTGTATGGCCTAGTGCTAATGGCTAATAGTTCAATGTCCACACTACACAGTTTTTCCTTGATAGTGATGTGCCCCGGGTTACACCATCTATCATTAACGAACACAGCCAGTCCTCCACCCTTTCTCTTACCGCTGTCCCTTGTTCTGTCTGCCCTTATTAGCTGAAACCCGTCCAGAGTAGCATTGGAGTCCGGTGTTAGCTCCGTTAGCCAGGTCTCCGTGAACAGCATCATGCTACATTGACGGTATTCCCTCTGATGCTTTGCCAGCGCCGCAAGCTCATCCATCTTGTTATAGATGGATCTCACGTTCCCGGTGATGATGGCAGGGAGGGTAGGTTTGAAGCGTTTCTTTTTATTGCGGCACATCGCCCCTGATTGGCAGCCTCTTCTTTTCCTTTTCAACTCCCGGGGGACATCGGGCCTGTAGCCGGTTAGCTTCCCAGCGCTGCATAGGGCTAACAGCTGCTCCCGAGTGTAAACAATCGCACGCCCCTCACCTGTTGAGTCGGCTTGCGAGGCGAGAAGGAGCAAAAGAAGCAGGGCGAGCACCACCGTCTTGGTATACATAATGTCCCGGTAGAAGGGGAAAGTTAGTCCTGAGAATAGTCCACACAGAGACGCCACAGAAGAACGTAAACATAGAGTCACACACGCACATTCAGGGCTACTGCGACAGGCAGCCACCTGCGCGGCGCCAACTTCCTGTTATGGGTGTTTACAGGTGTGTTACAGGTGTGTTACAGGTGTGTTGCAGGTGTGTTACAGGTGTGTTGCAGGTGTGTTACAGGTGTGTACAGGTGTGTTACAGGTGTGTTCAGGTGTGTTACAGGTGTGTTACAGGTGTGTTGCAGGTGTGTTACAGGTGTGTTACAGGTGTGTTACAGGTGTGTTACAGGTGTGTACAGGTGTGTACAGGTGTGTTACAGGTGTGTGCAGGTGTGTTACAGGTGTGTTACAGGTGTGTTACAGGTGTGTTACAGGTGTGTACAGGTGTGTTACAAGTGTGTGCAGGTGTGTACAGGTGTGTTACAGGTGTGTTACAGGTGTGTAACAGGTGTGTTACAGGTGTGTTACAGGTGTGTTACAGGTAAGACTAGCACACAGAATAGCTCAGGGAGTGTCAGTGACGCTAGGGAGCAGAGTAGACTAGTGAGGCACTGCTCTGTTAGCGAGAACAGCTCCAAACAGGCTGAGACTGTGTGTGCCCCACGTACAGGGGGCTCCTCTGAGCCACCCTGCATGAACAATTCTCCCAGACTGGCTGAGGTTGTGTATGTCCCACGCACAAAAAGCACAAATAAAACACAGCTAAACTCTGATAGGAAAGGCATCAGATCTCAGAACTTAATAAAAATAAATACATGCATCGCAAATAAACAAAATAAATGTATAAAAAGCACAAATAAAACACAGCTAAACTCTGATAGGAAAGGCGTCAGGTTTCATAACTTAATAAAAATAAATACATGTGTCGCAAATAAACAAAATGATAAGTGTGTAAAATGTGGACTGCTAAACATCAGGTCCCTCTCCTCTAAATCTCTTTTAATAAATGAATTAATTGGCGACTTTAATATTGATCTTCTAGCTCTAACTGAAACATGGCTTCAGGAAAATGATTATGTTAGACTAAACGAATCTACACCTCCAAGTCACGTGAACTTTCAAAGTGCCAGGAGCACAGGTGGAGGTGGCGGTGTGGCCGTCATTTCTCACTCCAGCCTAATTCTCAGCCTCAAATCTAATTATACATTCCGCTCCTTTGAAAGCCTCGCACTATCTATTACGTGCACCAACTGGAAAAACCAAAACAATCTACCGACCTCCTGGTCCTTATGCCGAGTTTCTGACAGAGTTTTCTGACTTTATTTCAAGTTTAGTTTTGGAATGGGAAAGGATTGTTATAGTTGGAGAGTTCAACATTCATGTTGATAACAGCAGTGAGTGCCTCAGCAGTGCTTTTGGTGCTCTCCTGGATGGGGTCGGTTTTACCCAGAGTGTGAACAAGCCGACTCACTGTCACAATCACACTCTTGACCTCGTCCTAACTTATGGTATTGAGATTAATGATTTAATTGTTCTTCCTCAAAACCCTATACTCTCTGACCATTGTTTAATTACCTTTCAATTCGTACTAAAAGACTATCCAGCTCTGCAGGAGAAAACTATAATGAAAAGAACAATATCAGAAAAATCGGCAGCCGAGTTCAAAGAAATAATCGAGGCAGTATTAAATGATATGCCATGTGACAATGAGAACAACTTTAATCCAATTATCATGGATCAGTTTGTTGATAGGACAATGCTCACCTTAAAATCTGCTCTCGATGTTGCAGCTCCGCTAAAACAGAAAAGCATTAAACCAAGACCTCCGGCTCCTTGGTTTACTCCAGAACTGCGATCACTCAAACAACACGTGAGACGCACAGAGAAGCTCTGGCGCCGCTCGCGCTCCGAGCAGTCTCTGAAGGCATGGAAGCCTTCAGAGACTGCCCAGTCCTCAGGCAGGTAAACGACACACACTTGTGTTCATGTGTTTTTATACTTTAATAAACTAAATAAAAACAAATATCACAGCTTAATGTCCGGCATGAAGACGTGTGCCCCCAGCAGCAGAGAGAGGAGCCCCACGGCCCCCAGCCTCTTCAGCAGACCCACAGGGTCTTTAGGAATGAGCAGCTGGGCCAGGAGGTTGGTGATGAGGGAGATCTCATGAGCCACACACACAAAGATGAAGCTACTGACCAGGATGTTGAGGGAGGGGTTTCCAGGGATGAGCACTAAGATGCCCTTGGTGTCTGCTGCCAGCCAGATGTGGTACTGACAGATGAACAGCTGGACACACAGCACATTCTGGCCTTAGTTTCACACTTCTATACTTCTTTATACCTGAGACACAGACTCTGGAACTTACCTCCAAAGAGATTTTCCCAAACCAGGCAAAAAAGGAGCTGTAGACGGAGCGGGCAAAGCCGGGAATGTTCCTGATGAGGATGAAGGCCAGAATCTGAGGAGACACAGGAGCATCACAGAGAGGTCAGCACAAACTTTACCCTCTTGACTCTGTTCAAACGGGTGTGTGCAGTAAGTACAGCGGCCTCAGAGGGCAAATAAAGATGAACTCTCCTCTGTTTGGAGGCCAACATCACCCACCGGGAGCACAGAGATGTACGGGTGCATCTCGTTGCACTGGGCTTTGGTTTGGCAGTTGCTGGCCCACACCGAGTACGTCTAAAGTAAAGAGGACACAAGATGTTAGGAAGCCTTCACTCTGCTCTGAGGAGCACTAGTGTGTCAGGTCTTCAAACAAAAAGAACTACAGCAAGAGTCCAACACTTACAATGAACGAGAGTCCGGACAGGAGCAGCAGGGGCAGGGAGACTTTAGCTGAGAACAGAGCTTCTCCTCTGCTCTCCGACAGCACCTGCTTCTTCTGAAGGAGCAGATAGAGGAAGGCAAACACCATCCCCTGTACCACGGCCTGCAAACACACCAGCACTCACATCCACATCTACTGGAACAGAGCAGTCGTGGAGCTACGGCACCGATGCACTTACAAACCGGTCCAGGCTCCAGCGGAACCACCACTCGTGAATGTTGCCGTTGAGTTCAAAGAGCTCCGAAAGTGGCCACGCTGTGAAGGTGCTCTCAAACACGCCCTGCACATGGAACAATCACAGGACATTCAAGAGCTTTCCAACAGTGCTGAGGACACGGCCTCTGAGGGACTGTGCTGTTACCTGTGAATAGGCAAAGAGGCAGATGAGCAGCAGGAGGCCCACTAACTTGAGCAGGATTCCCAAGTACCACAGGGCGCTGTCTGTTCACACAGAGAAGAACACATGTGAGGGAGCAGCACCCGTTTGGAACAGTAACGTGCTCAGGAACACCTACTGCTGGCTTTCTTCTGCACAATCTGAGGCCACGCGGCCAGTGCGCTGTAGATGATCACAAACCAGAAGGAGACCAGAGGAACAAAGTAATAGAACTGGTACGGCCGGTCCATCACCGCACACAACACCAGCACCAGGAAGTTGAGGCGGAACAGAACCTGCAGCACAAGCGCGGTCACACCGGTGCTGTGGGAGCACAAAGCCTGGAGGCTGTGGAGCGGCACTCACCTGGCACACTCTGTACAGGCCAAAGTCCCCTTTGAGCCAGAAGAAGGAGAAGTGTCCGTAGCCCGTCTGGAAGAGATAGGCCGCCACCAGCACACGCACGTGCATGTAGACCGGGATGAACTGACAGACACACAAGAAGAATGAGCTCCTGCTTTGAGACGACACAGAGAACAGAGAGGAGGACTCACAGCACTGGCTCCTGAAATATGATAGATGAGAATGACCAACTGCATCCAGCCCTTCCACTCATCTGTCTGCTCCCTGTTCAGCACACGGCTCTGGAACACAGAGTCAGTGTGAGAGGAACCAGGGCGCTGTGAGACTCCAGAGGAGCCACATGTGCAGGAGGACACAGGCGCTCACCTCTTTGGTGCTCTCGCTGCAGAACACTCCCAGCACAAACACGTTGATAAGAGGGATGAAGAAGGCCGAGTGACTGTAGCATTTCTGTTCCTTCATAAACACATCTGCTCTGTCACACAGGTAGAAGTAGACCATGATGAGCCCCATTCTGCACAGGGCCCCGCACACCGCCTCGGCCCCCAGGGGCCCGGGGGCTGTAGCCGGCTTCTTCTCCTCTAAACTCTCCAGGTCAGGGGCCACGGGCCGCCGATGGGGCCATTTCCTCAGGAAGTGGAAGAGCAGGAAAAGTAGAGTGGAGGCTACAAACAAACCCAGCGCCATCTTCTGGAGGAAAGTGAGCGGAGGCGTGTTCTGGCAGCAGGAACCGTCAATGGGCCGAATCACTTTGTTACACACACTGTTCATTAAGGCCATGGCCCCCTGAGGACACACAGGCAGTTTAGACACTCTGAAGCTGCGTTCAGACTGCAGGGTAGGGGCAGAATTTACATGTAAAGTTTGCAATCGCAGACGGACACGGATGCCCAGGAGGGGCGTCCAACCAGAAACGTCCATTTCGATGCGGCGGTCTGAGCTCAAGGCTCTCGCATTTTCCAACACTTTGGGTCAGAAACTCAATACAAACCCACAGCCTTTCTAACAGTATCTGCACAGGCCTGGTCCTGCCCTGAGCTCAGACCTCATCGATTCTTTTTTCCTCAGAGAAGCTGCAGGGAGCAGCAGACACTACTCACCAAGTCCCGGACTCTGGGAGTCATGTGGAGACCATCTGCAATTTCGCTGATGTTCTGCAGAGCGATCTGACGAGTCGCTCCAAACGCCTTGATCCTGGAGCGTCCTATTCTGTAAACCTCGACTGCAGCGTCGTTGTACAGATCTATCTGTTCGTTGGTTATCATCTTCCTAAACTCAGTTAATACTGACCATTGCACCGGCTCTGCAGGAAGAAACAAAACAAAACAAAAAAACATCACAGTCATGAAGCAAGTTAAAATCAGCTAAAATGACAATCCAGAGAATAAGGCCTGACACCAGCCTATGCACAGGCCTCTGTGCCCTTACTTACAAACAATAAATGCTACAAACACATTTTTCACATCTACAGTTTTCAAACCACAGGAAAAAAATTCGTAGCTCTAAACATGTTGTACTTGTTTGGTAATATAATAATATAATATATAATAATATAATATAATAGATCTTGAGTTCTAGACATTTATCAGTTTGGAAAATCTGACACTGGAAGTGTTCGGAAAACGCGGAGCGTCATGAAGAATCTGAAGTATCATAACAAAAAAAATAATTTTTTGTTACATCCAGTTGAGAGAAAACTTCTCTGTCCACAAATGCACAAAGCCGTCTCCTCTGAAGGCTGAAATAGTCCTGATGCTAAAACAGGCTGAAGTTCCAGTTAACGGCACAGCTGATGGCACCAGCTGATGGCACGCAGCTGATGGCACGCAGCTGATGGCACGCAGCTAATCGCACGCAGCTGATGGCACGCAGCTGATGACACGCAGCTAATCGCACGCAGCTGATGGCACGCAGCTGATGGCACGCAGCTGATGGCACGCAGCTAATCGCACGCAGCTGATGGCACGCAGCTGATGACACGCAGCTAATGGCACGCAGCTGATGGCACGCAGCTGATGGCACGCAGCTGATGGCACGCAGCTGATGGCACGCAGCTAATCGCACGCAGCTGATGGCACGCAGCTGATGACACGCAGCTAATCGCACGCAGCTGATGGCACGCAGCTGATGGCACGCAGCTGATGGCACGCAGCTAATCGCACGCAGCTGATGGCACGCAGCTGATGGCATGCAGCTGATGGCACGCAGCTGATGGCACGCAGCTAATCGCACGCAGCTGATGGCACGCAGCTGATGACACGCAGCTGATGGCACGCAGCTGATGGCACACATCCATCTAACCTGAGCAGGTTAGTAATGATCCATGCTGACCTTGAATGTGCCAGTAGACCTCTCCGTGCTCGGCCAGGCTCTCCAGAGACGCAGACATGGACTTCAGGTTCATTTTGTACTGGTACAGCCCTTTTGCACTTCCTTGAGCGTCTCTGATGATCCACTGGGTAAAGAAGACACGGCTCCATTAAGACACAGGTTATCGTAGGATTCTCTCTAAGCAGCAGACGGTCCAACTTACTGTAGCAACTCCAATGACCAGGACATCAGGCTTTACTGCGGCCTGCAACAACAAGCACGAGGAGATGAGTTTCACCAGCGATTATGCACAAACAAACGACATAAGCACTGTGCGGTGAGTGGCAAAAACATCTGATTATAGTGGAAGACATGATACGCTAACACTAATGTTGTTTTATCTGTGGTGTCGGGGTTTCTTTCCTCGTAGATTATGTATTAGAAGTTCTTCAAAGGGACGCGTATGTGTCCTGAGCGTGGACGAGATGTGAGTGTGAACACAGAGAGACTCTGCCCCTATAATGAGAGAAATGAAACCAGGATTATCAAAGTATGTGCATTTGAGGAATATGTATTAATAATAATAATAATAATGCATCAGTTTTATACAGCGCTTTTCAGGACACTCAAAGACGCTTTACACATCATTATTCATTCACTCAAACCTGGTGGTGCTACTATTGTAGCCACAGCTGCCCTGGGGCAGACTGACGAAAGCGAGGCTCCAATCTGCACCATCGGCTCCTACGACCACCACCAACACACTAGGCAATGTGGGTGATGTGTCTTGCCTAAGGACACAACGACAGTTTTTGCCACTGGCCCCACTGTGGCACCTGGAATTCCCAGTGTCTCCCATCCAAGTACTGACCAGGCCCGGCCCTGCTGAGCTTCTAAGATCTGATGGGATCAGGCTTTGATGAGCCGGTGTGGCCATAAATACAATAATCTGATTTATTTGTCTCTTTCCTGTCAGTCGTGAACCTGCAGGGACAGTATGCAGTTCCCTGGGTTAATACAGATGGAGTTAAATGTAAATGTCCAATGCAAAAATATTAAAAATAGTTTAAATCCACCACTCGTTTGGCTCCACGTGCACCCATGTCCCCCTGTGTGTTCTGGTAATGCTGTGAGGCGCAGGTTGACAAACAGAATTGTGCAGTTCTGCTCACATTAAGCAGTGTAATTAAACGCTTCCTCATGTCATTTTCTGGCCTCGGGCTCCACAGGAAGTGCTGCACAAATACAACTTTGTCACTTCATTGTTTTCGTTATTGTTTTTTGAAGAACAAAAAGAGTTCATAAAAACTCACCACTTGAGCTGAGGAGCTGTTGTCTGTAAAAAAGAGGTCCGCATGTCTCTGCCAAGACACAAGCACAAATCCAGAAAGTTATCGGTGAGTATAAAAGAATCACGTCCACGTCAGTGTCGCGCTTACCCAGGGGGGGGTGTAATATCCAATTATATTCACGAAAGACAAAAACAGATGCCAAATCCGGGAGTCCCCAATAAAGACGACTGTCTTCCCATCGAGGCAGGTGCTGGCCTCCCTGTGCCGGGCAGAGGACACGAGACAAACTTTATTTATAAAGCACATTTCAGACAAAATGTAACACAGAGCTTTACAGTCACCACACAGCACAAGCACAGAGCCCTCACAAGGAGTCTGACCTGTCACCAGGACAGTTTTACCCAAATCAAGACAAGTAGGGGAGATGCTTTCGGTCTGAGTACAGCAGGTCCCTGCCTGACACTCACCTGCTGCTGTAACTGTGCATCATACAGCCTGAGACTCACCTGCTGTAACTGTGCATCATACAGCCTGACACTCACCTGCTGTAACTGTGCATCATACAGCCTGACACTCACCTGCTGCTGTAACTGTGCATCATACAGCCTGAGACTCACCTGCTGTAACTGTGCATCATACAGCCTGACACTCACCTGCTGCTGTAACTGTGCATCATACAGCCTGACACTCACCTGCTGTAACTGTGCATCATACAGCCTGAGACTCACCTGCTGCTGTAACTGTGCATCATACAGCCTGACACTCACCTGCTGTAACTGTGCATCATACAGCCTGAGACTCACCTGCTGCTGTAACTGTGCATCATACAGCCTGACACTCACCTGCTGTAACTGTGCATCATACAGCCTGAGACTCACCTGCTGTAACTGTGCATCATACAGCCTGACACTCACCTGCTGTAACTGTGCATCATACAGCCTGAGACTCACCTGCTGTAACTGTGCATCATACAGCCTGACACTCACCTGCTGTAACTGTGCATCATACAGCCTGACACTCACCTGCTGTAACTGTGCATCATACAGCCTGAGACTCACCTGCTGCTGTAACTGTGCATCATACAGCCTGACACTTACCTGCTGTAACTGTGCATCATACAGCCTGAGACTCACCTGCTGTAACTGTGCATCATACAGCCTGACACTCACCTGCTGTAACTGTGCATCATACAGCCTGACACTCACCTGCTGCTGTAACTGTGCATCATACAGCCTGACACTCACCTGCTGCTGTAACTGTGCATCATACAGCCTGACACTCACCTGCTGTAACTGTGCATCATACAGCCTGAGACTCACCTGCTGCTGTAACTGTGCATCATACAGCCTGACACTCACCTGCTGTAACTGTGCATCATACAGCCTGACACTCACCTGCTGCTGTAATTGTGCATCATGCAGCCCTCAGGCTGCCACACACTGTTCCCCAGGAAGCGTCCTGTGGACAGCAGCTTCTGACAGGAGTCTGAGTCTGAGGGACACAGTGAGGACAGGACTCAGACTGTGGGCTGTACATGGCTCTGCTGAAGGAGCGACACTCACCACTGTAATACTGAGCCGCTGAGTGACAGACCAGGAGGAGACTTACTACTGCTACAGACAGGACTTTAGCATGGCCAATGGTGAAATAGGACGTGCTGAAGCTGCGTGCCAGGCCCACCATCTTGGTTCCTCTGTGACACCAGGCCAGGAGACGGTGTGAGCCCCATGACGCTGAAGCCCTTTCCTCTCCATCAGAGCCCGGGGGTCCTTCTCCCACACAAACCTCTGCTTCCGCCTGGGCACAAGACACAGAGGCAGAAAAAGCTCGTGACCTGTGTGTTCTGCACTGGAGGCACGGCTCAGCCTGGGCCATGTTGTGTTTTTGTGTTTCTCTTGTTTAAGACTGAGTGTGATTGGACATTTGAGACACTGATGAAGCTAAAAACTGACAGAAGCTTCCCTCAGGGTCTGATGCTCTTCCTTTCACCTGCTTCTGGATCATCAGTGACGTAACGAGAGACTCAGAATTAATCAGAGGAAACAGTTTTTGTTTTAAAATGTCGATTCCTGGTTCACACTTCGGATCTCTTCCTCTGCGAATTTCACTTTCATTTTGACGTTGAATTTGAGAACTTAAAGTTGCCGAGAATTTTTTCATTTTGAATTTTTAAGCACATTGCAAATGTGTACTTGCCGATTTAAAATGCACAATGAAAACAATTCAAACATGTTTTAGAGAGTAAAATAAAGTGTCAAAAGTGCAAAATCAAGTCATTTGTGTTAAACATCATAAGGTGAAATGACAAAACCATTTAGTACAAACTGACTGTAGCGAGTTCACTGTACTGGAGTTCAGCTGATTTAGGTAAAGGACGCACTGGATTTTCTGTGGATGTGCGTTTTGTTTACCGATTTTTATCCAGTCGCCCGTCAAACTCAAACCTACACAAAAACTGTCAGTCGTTTGTGCTGCAAAAAGTTTCATTTGTGCTTCTTTAGTTTTGGAGAAATTAACGATTCTTTTACAGGTCAAACTGGGGTCAGACCCACAGGAAGAAGAAAAATAAACTAAAACGCCCAAAATGAAGTCAGTCGTTTGTGCTTCGTTTGTGCTGTTTTGGGCTGCAAAAAGTTTCGTTTGTGCTAGTTTATTTCTAAAATTATTAATTATTATTTCTGCTGTAATTATAGGACGTCATTTCCGCTCACACTGCAAAAAAGCCCCATCAAAATATAAGAAAAAAATACAAATTTGGAGGTAAAAGTGCCTTATTTTAAGTGAAATTATGCCATTTTTTTCACTTACCAAGTTTTCTTAAAACAAGACGAAATCTGAATCTTGTTCTAAGCAGAAAACACGAGTTTCAAGTATTTATGGACAGATTTTTCCCCTTATTGGTTTGAGAAGGAAGTTAAAGAGGCTTAACCTGGACTGAGTTCATATAAAAAGTGCTTAGAATAAGTTGTAATATCGAGATAAGATAAATCAGGATGAATATCTGGAAACAAGTAAAAAAAAATAAGTAAAAAAATCTCAAAATTGTTCTTGAATCTGCTTAATTCAAGTCACTTTAACCATGCTAGAAAATCCTTTTTTGTAGCGCGGCTGACGGCGACAAACTCCACAAAACTAGTGGCAAAAACGACCTGAGGCTGTGGAAAAGTCTGTGTTATTATAAAATCTGAATCAAAACCAAACGACTAAAGACTGAAACAGACTTTTCCTCAGCCTCAGGTCGTTTCTCTTCTCTAGTTTTGTGGAGTTTGTCTCCGTCAGCTGAGCAGAAATGACGTCCTCTAATTACCACAGAAATAATAATGAAGAATTTTAGAAATAAACTCACACAAATGAAACTGTCACAACACAAAACAGCACAAACCAAATACAAACGTTTGACATCATTTTCTTCCTGTTTTGAGGCTGTTTCACATCCTGAGGTTCTGGACGACGTCATCGACCAAAATAAAACTGTGAATATCTGAAGAACCAGAATCACACAAACGAAACTTTTTGCAGCACAAACGACTGACTCAGTTTCTGCAGGTTTGAGTTTGATGAGGCGACTTCAGCAGGTCAGCGACACCTGGTGGCCACTGTCACTTGTGAGTATTATTTAAAATTCTCGCCCACACACAAAACTTTCTCGGTAAAAATGTGGGGCTACTTCTTCTCCCCAGCTGCTGGGTTGGGGCAGTGGGTCATTTTTTGGGGTTGAGTTGTTTTTCTTAACCCCGTTGGGTCATTTCAAATGCTCTGTTATGATGGACATGTTCCTGCCTTTTCCCGCTCTACGCAGCATCTTGGGTCAAAAATCCTCAAACAATCCAGAAAATTGGGTCAAACACAAACTCAATGGTGACTTCAAATGAAACTTCACACAATTTAATCATTTTGTGGCTGTCACGGGGTCCTCTTCAAAACACTCAGGCTGAGTCGGGATGCTCGTTTTAGGATGTTTTATTCCCCAGTGCAGAACAGGAAAACAGGCGCAAAAATGTGTGCAGGAAATATTTACAGTGAAACAGTGGAGAAAAAAAGGTCTATTTACAGGGCAGGCAAAAAAAAGGTTGACTTCTCCTTCAAGTCTCTCTCTAGTTCTCGCTCCACTCTCCCTTAGTCTCTCAGTCGTTTGCTCGCTCGCTCCCTCGCTTGTCCAGCGAAACACTACCTTCATTGCAGCTAGGACATGACAAGACACGACCCGAGCAGACACGACGAGAGTAGAGACTAGACTGACACAGGTGCTGAGCGGCAGGGCGCACCTTTATACACCTCTCGCCCCTCCCACCTTACGTAACTCCCCTCTAAAAGCTTAATTAAATTATTTCTACAACTAAATGATTAATATTACAGGGGCCAACAGTTACACATAGAGAATTGCTTTGATCTCACCTCCATAAATGCCCGAAAATGGGTTAAACACAAATAAAACACAGTTAATTGTCCAGGCCAGTCACCTGTGGCTCACATGACCCCGGAGCGCGCACAACGGGAGGATTTAAGCTCCTGACGTGGATGTGTCCGGGTTTGCCAGTGCGCACCGGGATGCGACAGCAGCGGCAGCGCGAGGGCAAGTAACAGTCGCTCACCGCGGGTCTCTGAAGGACAGCTCCGGCGCCTCCAAGTGCGCACCCCCAGTCGCGGCCGAGAACACGCAAAAGCGAAGTCCACTGCGCGCCCGCACTGCAGCGCCCGCAGCGCGGAGCCCAGCAAACAAGGAAACAGGTGAGCACGCGTCTTCCCACGTTTCCCCCCGGGACCGTGCTCTCAGGGACGGAACTGCTCCGTCACAGTGGCAGTTAATGTTAATGTTACTAAATAATCTGGAGTTCTGCTGCTGATCTGCATGGCACAGCTCACTAGCATGCTAATCTTGAACTGTTAGTACCATCTTAAATAAATGAGTATTGTGTTTTTATTCTGGGTCGGCACGTGCTGTGAATCCACTTCACTTGGGTTTGATTTAATCTTCCTCCAGCTTCATTTGTCTCAGAGGAAGACAGGTTTGAGCTGTTTCTCTGTGACGTCCAAAGAGCACAAACTGCAACATTTTACTGCTCAATCTATAATGCGCTTCTGTTTCCGTGTTTCAGTAGTAAAATACAACCCAGAATAGAGTAGAAAAAACACCCAAACTGCTGGGTCAAAAGAACCCAGAGTTGTGTCGGTTCAATATTGCCCCAGCACTGGGTTATTATTTCACACAGGCATTTTCCAAAGCTACAACAGCACAGGGTCGAGTACGACAGACAGAATCCACAGGTATAAGGTCTGTGTCGGCTACAGATAAATGCTGAGAGAAGCTCTGAAGAAGCTCTGAAGAAGCACTTACCATGGCTGTTCCTACACACTCCGGATCTTGAGTCTGTGCATCTTTCCTGGTGCAATTAAACAAACTGCATCAAAGCCAAGAGGCTGAACAGGTCGAGCAGCTTTTCACCTGATTGTTAGTCCCGAGTGCCACAGGCTGTTGAAGGACCTGTTAGTATCACAGTGATGCTCACAGGGGGCGGGAACTAAAGTGACGCGACTCGCCTGTAGTGACCAGGGACCCTCACCGTGGCGGAGCTGCACCAGAGGTTTACGAAAATGTAGAGTTTGTCGGCCAAAAAAAAGTGGAACATTGTTCTTGTATCAGAATATTTTTCTTCTTCTTCTTCTTCTCCTCCTCCTCCTCCTCCTCCTGCTCCTCCTCCTGCTCCTCCTCCTGCTCCTGCACTCACCCATTTTTCATCCAGTGAACAATGACGAAAAGTCACGAAATTTGGCCACGTGTTAAAGACTCCGCTTCTCTAACTTTTGGCTATTTCCATTTTCAATAAATAAATAAAATGGCTCGTCAGCGCCCCCTAACGGGCAGAAATACATTAGGGAATACGAATGACAGCAAAAAAAAAAATTGCACGTAGAATTATGAAATTTAACACAGAAAAGTAAAAAAAAATATTATTATGGCCACGCCCCCTGACACACCAGGAGGCGGCCATCTTGGATTAAAGTGAAGCTGAAACGCACTCCTCCGAACGGCCTCAGATTTGGTCACATTATCTCCAGGGGCGAAACGTCCAAAAATATCCACATCCCAAATCTGACGTCTCTGAGCAGTGAAGCAGCAAATAATGAACAAGTTTGGATATTTACAAATTGCTCCTGTTTGCTCAAACAAACTCTTTTCTCTTAATTTTAATGAAATTTAACACAGTTCTTAAACTCTCTGCCCTAAAGCGACTGAATGTGAAAAAATTTAATTTGGTGCATTAGCGCCCCCTACAGACTGAATCATGTTGCGTTTGAACGAACTCCTCTGAAGGTGCTTCACCCACAGGGCTGAAAATCACCTACATCATCTAGAGAAGAGCTGAAAATCACCTACATCATCTAGAGAAGAGCTGAAAATCACCTACATCATCTAGAGAAGTGCTGAAAATCACCTACATCATCTAGAGAAGAGCTGAAAATCACCTACATCATCTAGAGAAGAGCTGAAAATCACCTACATCATCTAGAGAAGTGCTGAAAATCACCTACATCATCTAGAGAAGTGCTGAAAATCACCTACATCATCTAGAGAAGAGCTGAAAATCACCTACATCATCTAGAGAAGAGCTGAAAATCACCTACATCATCTAGAGAAGAGCTGAAAATCACCTACATCATCTAGAGAAGAGCTGAAAATCACCTACATCATCTAGAGAAGAGCTGAAAATCACCTACATCATCTAGAGAAGAGCTGAAAATCACCTAGATCAGAGAAGTGCGGCTTTAAAAGTTTCCTCCATTTAAAAAAAAAACTGTCACGTTTTCGTGCGGCGAAGCCTCAAAGTTCAGTCCAAATTTAGCCAATATTCAGTGTGAAGATTTGCTTCCGTTGGCTCAGACTTAGTCCGATCGATCTGAAATTTGAGTCACTGATGCTGATCTCGGCCTGAATATAAAACACTATAAAGCATATGGAAAATTACACAGAGCGCCCCCTAGACATGAAACGCCAACATTATCAGATTTGTACCAAATTTGGGAATTAAATTCTGTTTATGACTACCAGCAAAAAAATATATTACGGACATGGTGAATTTTTCACTGTTGACCACCAGGGGTGCAAAGACTTCATTTAAATCATTTAAAGGTGCAGGATGTACATTTTCTGATGGAGGATGTGTTGGCCTGGGAAATTTGAATCACTAATACGTGATCTCGGCCTGAATATAACACACTGTAAAGCAGATGAAGAGTGTGGTTACAGTTATTAGGGTCAGTGTGGGGCGCGGCGTTCACATGTCACGATGTGCAGGGCACGACATTTGCGAGGAGCGGAGTAGGCGCACGTGAGGGCCGATCATCGCTGCTTACAGCTATATTTAAGTCTATAATTACACCGGGTGTGGCGCCTGCAATAGACCTTAAGTAAACTTGTCTATTTACTGCCAGCTCAGGTCTGAGTGCCAAAGAGACAATGAAACTGAATTGTTAAGATAAATAACTAGGCTTGTCTATTCTGCATAACTGCTGCTATATTTATAGTATATATATGTATGTATATAGAGTTATTATAGTTAGTATAGAGAGTTATGAAAGATAGTTTGTCACAGTAGTAATCTCATAGTTTCCTGTTTCAGTGAGTAGTAAATAAATATAGTTCTGTTACAGTTAGACTCGTTTACTTCAGATTTATGTGGGATTATAATCTCTGGACTCGTCTGTTTAGTTCATCTTTGTGGAGGGTGGAGGGAAATGTGGGACTGTTTTTTTTAATCACTGTAAAGCGCTTTGTGTTGCATTCTTCTATGAAAAGCACTCTATAAATAAAGTTTGATTGATTGATTGATTTGTCTTTCTAATGTTTGAATAAGTAAATTATCTTTATTTCTGTTTCAAGTGTATTTTTGTCAAGCAGAAACTAACGAACACACAAGGGAAACTCTGGTTTCCTTTACAACTTGGTGACTCGACGGGATTTCTGCTCGACCATTGGCATCGGACCGTAGTGCGGCCGGGGACGAGGTGCTGCCCCCGGAGCTCCAGGTCCTCTCTGAGGCTGCGGCCCGGAGCCCCAGGTCCTCTCTGAGGCTGCGGCCCGGAGCCCCAGGTCCTCTCTGAGGCTGCCCCCGGAGCTCCAGGTCCTCTCTGAGGCTGCGGCCCGGAGCCCCAGGTCCTCTCTGAGGCTGTGGCCCGGAGCCCCAGGTCCTCTCTGAGGCTGCGGCTTGGAGCCCCAGGTCCTCTCTGAGGCTGCCCCCGGAGCCCCAGGTCCTCTCTGAGGCTGCGGCCCGGAGCCCCAGGTCCTCTCTGAGGCTGCGGCCCGGAGCCCCAGGTCCTCTCTGAGGCTGCCCCCGGAGCCCCAGGTCCTCTCTGAGGCTGCGGCCCGGAGCCCCAGGTCCTCTCTGAGGCTGCGGCCCGGAGCCCCAGGTCCTCTCTGAGGCTGCGGCCCGGAGCCCCAGGTCCTCTCTGAGGCTGCCCCCGGAGCCCCAGGTCCTCTCTGAGGCTGCGGCCTGGAGCCCCAGGTCCTCTCTGAGGCTGCGGCCTGGAGCCCCAGGTCCTCTCTGAGGCTGTGGCCCGGAGAACCAGGTCCTCTCTGAGGCCGCGGCCCGGAGCCCCAGGTCCTCTCTTGAGGCTGCGGCCCGCAGCCCCAGGTCCTCTCTGAGGCTGCGGCCCGGAGCCCCAGGTCCTCTCTGAGGCTGTGGCCCGGAGCCCCAGGTCCTCTCTGAGGCTGCCCCCGGAGCCCCAGGTCCTCTCTGAGGCTGCGGCCCGGAGCCCCAGGTCCTCTCTGAGGCTGCGGCCGGAGACCCAGGTCCTCTCTGAGGCTGCGGCCCGGAGCCCCAGGTCCTCTCTGAGGCTGCGGCACGGAGCCCCAGGTCCTCTCTGAGGCTGCGGCCCGGAGCCCCAGGTCCTCTCTGAGGCTGTGGCCCGGAGCCCCAGGTCCTCTCTGAGGCTGCGGCCCGGAGCCCCAGGTCCTCTCTGAAGCCGCGGCCCGGAGCCCCAGGTCCTCTCTGAGGCTGTGGCCCGGAGCCCCAGGTCCTCTCTGAGGCTGTGGCCCGGAGCCCCAGGTCCTCTCTGAAGCTGCGGCCCGGAGCCCCAGGTCCTCTCTGAGGCTGCGGCCCGGAGCCCCAGGTCCTCTCTGAGGCTGCGGCCCGGAGCCCCAGGTCCTCTCTGAGGCTGCGGCCCGGAGCCCCAGGTCCTCTCTGAGGCTGCGGCCCGGAGCCCCAGGTCCTCTCTGAAGCCGCGGCCCGGAGCCCCAGGTCCTCTCTGAGGCCGCGGCCCGGAGCCCCAGGTCCTCTCTGAGGCCGCGGCCCGGAGCCCCAGGTCCTCTCTGAGGCCGCGGCCCGGAGCCCCAGGTCCTCTCTGAGGCTGGACCCTTCTCCACACTCACTTGGCCCAAATAAAGGAAGGCACAGACCCTTAACCATCTGCACTTTAGACTTTTTAAAGGAACTGTATGTGTCCTAGACACTAGAACTACACTTATCACAAGGCAAAAATAAATAAAGTCATTAATTAATTAAGAAAAAAAAGGTGGTGTAGATGGTGGTGTAGATGGTGGTGTAGATGGTGGTGTAGATGTTGGTGTAGATGGTGGTGGAGATGGTGGTGGAGATGGTGGTGTAGATGGTGGTGTAGATGGTGGTGTAGATGGTGGTGGAGATGGTGGTGGAGATGATGGTGGAGATGTTGGTGAACTGATTTGTCTGTGTAAAACATGAGGTTATGGGCCAGAGATGAAGGAGAAGATAAGATATCCTTTATTTGTCCCACAATGGGGAAATTTCAGTGTTGCAACGCACAGTAAAGAGAACAGCAAGAAACAGCAGCAGCAATAGAGTACAGTTAAGTTAAAAATAGACAAACACTATAAAGATCTATAAAGATAAGGATTATAAAACTATGTATCATATAAATTGCTATCTTACATTATTGCACAGGGTCCCAGTATTGCACAGGCAGCAGAGTTAGCAGTGTTCACTGTAAAGTCTGACAGCAGCAGGAAGGAAAGACCTGCAGAACCTTCATACAGCGAGAGTGGATCAGTCTGTCACTGAAGCAGCTCTGCAGAGCAGACAGGTCCTGAAGAGGGTGAGACTCCAGGTCCAGAGCACAGGGCCCTGAAGAGGGAGAGACTCCAGGTCCAGAGCAGACAGGGCCCTGAAGAGGGAGAGACTCCAGGTCCAGAGCAGACAGGGTCCTGAAGAGGGAGAGACTCCAGGTCCAGAGCACAGGGCCCTGAAGAGGGTGAGACTCCAGGTCCAGAGCACAGGGCCCTGAAGAGGGTGAGACTCCAGGTCCAGAGCAGACAGGGCCCTGAAGAGGGAGAGACTCCAGGTCCAGAGCAGACAGGGCCCTGAAGAGGGAGAGACTCCAGGTCCAGAGCAGACAGGGCCCTGAAGAGGGTGAGACTCCAGGTCCAGAGCAGACAGGGCCCTGAAGAGGGTGAGACTCCAGGTCCAGAGCAGACAGGGCCCTGAAGAGGGTGAGACTCCAGGTCCAGAGCACAGGGCCCTGAAGAGGGGCAGACTCCAGGTCCAGAGCAGACAGGGCCCTGAAGAGGGTGAGACTCCAGGTCCAGAGCACAGGGCCCTGAAGAGGGAGAGACTCCAGGTCCAGAGCACAGGGCCCTGAAGAGGGGGAGACTCCAGGTCCAGAGCAGACAGGGCCCTGAAGAGGGTGAGACTCCAGGTCCAGAGCAGACAGGGCCCTGAAGAGGGAGAGACTCCAGGTCCAGAGCACAGGGCCTGAAGAGGGTGAGACTCCAGGTCCAGAGCAGACAGGGCCCTGAAGAGGGTGAGACTCCAGGTCCAGGGCACAGGGGGGAAGGCGCTTCACCAGAGGTGTGTAAAATGTCCTGAGGAGCACCAGGGTGTGGTCTGAACGGCCAAGTGGGGGCAGGGGGGCCGCCAGGTATGCGCCACGAACATTAGCATAGAGATGGTCTAATGTTTTTCCCTCCCTGGTGGGGCAGTTCACAAACTGGGAGAAAGTGGGGAGAGTTTTGGCCAAACTGACATGATTGAAGTCCCCGGAGATGGCGATGAAGGCTGTAGGGTGAGCGTTCTGAATCCGGGCTACCGCAGCGTGGACAGAGTCACAGGCGCTGTGGGCGTTGGCTGACGGAGGCACGTAGACAGCAACAAACACAACATGCGAGAACTCCCTCGGTAGATAATAAGGCCGTAGTCCGACAGTACATAGTTCCACATCATGGCTGCAGATCCGTTCCTTGACGGTGATGTGCGATGGATGGCACCAGCGCTGGTTCACGAGCACCGATAGCCCGCCGCCTCTGCTCTTCCCGCAGCTGGCGCGCTCTCTGTCGGCCCGTACAGTGGAGAAGCCCGCGATAGAAACGTTGTCATCAGGCACATCTTCATGCAGCCATGTCTCGGAGAAACACATTAAACTGCACTCCCGATATTCCTTCTGACTCTGGGCTAGCGCTGTCAGTTCGTCCATCTTATTTACGAGGGATCTCACGTTACCCATCACAATAGAGGGGAGACACGGCTTGAACTTAAGTCTCTGTTGTTTTGCTGCTATCCTCTTCCGTCGCAGTTTTTTATTTCCTCTGCAGCCCCTGTGTGTCCTTCTCCTGCAGTCCGCGGGGATGTCAGGTGAGCTCCCGATGGAGGTTTCCATAGCAGCCGCTCCAGCGTCTCTCAGCGCCATCAGCTGTTCCCGAGTGTAACGAAGCTGCATTGTAACCCCGTTTCAG